>JAFFSR010000328.1:1705000-2022500 GCA_017163975.1 Anastatus disparis
GAGTAATCTCATAGGCAACCTACTAGATGACCTGACCATTGTATTTATATTTGCTCGACAAAATTTTGTTGCTAGGTATGATGGATTTTGATAGGATACAATAGAATGGGCAAGTATCATTTTATAGTAATGTCGCCTATTTTTAACCGAAATCCATCTTAGTTTAAGGCGAAAAGGAGTCACTCTGTCTTGCCTCCCAATATTGCCAAGCCCGAATCTGACACATGCATTAAGAGCACGGTGAAGTTTTAGATTTAATGTTTGAGGCAGATCATCATAGACTACACAACAATCAAGAATAAGAAATATTAATGCCTCGACTAGCTCTTCTTTAAGTTTTCTAGATAATGCATGCCTATGAAACTTGAGTGACTGGAGAGTACCAAAAACTCGACCAACAACCGAATTCACCTGCTTTTTCCAATTGAAAGTGCTATTAATCCAGACTCCCAAGTTCTTAACAACGTCTGTGTAAGAGATAGAGACATTATTTATCAGGACAGAAGGACATGAAGAGAGATCAATTTTCGATATAAATTGCTCACTACCAAGGAAAAAAGCTTGCATCTTCTTGGGGTTTAGAGTGAGTTCGTTTTCATTCACCCACTTTACAACTGCTGCTACCTCATGATTCATGGAATTTATACCCTCCTCCAGTTTTGCAGAAGGAAAAGAATAATATAGATAAAAATCATCAGCAAAAAGAATATGCTGAGCTTTGATCAAGACTCAAGGAAGGTCGTTTATAAAAATAGAGAAGAGTAAGGGACCTAGGACACTATCCTGAGGCACACCCGCCGCACACGAGATCCATTCACCCACTTGACCCTCAAGATCTGGTACAGCATAGAACCTGTTTCTTAAATAAGATGCAAACCAGCATATAACTGTGTCAGAACAATTGAAAGATCGAAGCTTGCGAAGTAATCGAGCATGAGGCACCGTGTCGAAAGCCTTCGAGAAATCAAATAAGAGCAACAGTGTTATC
Source organism: Anastatus disparis (assembly GCA_017163975.1). Lineage (NCBI taxonomy): Eukaryota > Metazoa > Arthropoda > Insecta > Hymenoptera > Eupelmidae > Anastatus > Anastatus disparis. The sequence continues at coordinate 1,705,989 of JAFFSR010000328.1, forward strand.
ATTCGTTTATCTATAGCTAGACGAGCGTCCTCAAGAAGTTTCAAAAGAGCTATCTGTGTACTATTTGCTCTTCGGAAACCTGTTTGCAGACAGTCAAACAGAGCATTTGCTTCAATATGAGCATTTAACTGTGAGTGTACAACCTTTTCTAGCACTTTAGAGATTTCACAGAGTTTTGCTATGGGTCGAGTTTGCATAGGAGAATCTATCTTATTGGACTTAGCCAACGGTAGAAGAAAAGCTCTCTTCCATGGATCAGGAAATATTTCAGTGGATAATGAAACATTAATTTTGGAAGTCAAGTACGGCGTTAAGGAATCCTGTGTGATCTTTAACATGTCTGTTGAAAGATCATCAGGTCCTACGGCTTTTGAGGAGGCCAGTTGCAAAAATGTCTCAGTATCAAAACAGTTGACCTGAGAGAACTCAAAAATCGGGACATCACTAGATAGTGGAAGTGCGAGCACCTCATTGATCTTACTATCAGATAGAACAGAAGATGTTGATGAGATGGAGATATAGTGAGTCAATAGAGCCTTAGATGAAAAATATTGCAGTGGTGAGGGTAAAATCTTATTAGAAAGCCCAATCTTATGCGGTGTTAACCAACGATTTGCTGAATTCGACGAAGCCGATAAAGGATTTGAAATATATTCATTCTTGGCCGTACCAAGACCATTTGAGACTTCCCCACGGAGTCTTCGATAATTTGCTATAGACATGATAGAGCCTGAACAAGCAGCTGAGCCGTAAGCTCTATCACGCTCCTTCATTTGAACACTAATGTCTGGAGTAACGAGAGCATTTGAGACTTCCCCACGGAGTCTTCGATAATTTGCTATAGACATGATAGAGCCTGAACAAGCAGCTGAGCGGTAAGCTCTATCACGCTCCTTCATTTTAACACGAATGTCTGGAGTAACGAGAGCATTTGAGACTTCCCCACGGAGTCTTCGATAATTTGCTATAGACATGATAGAGCCTGAACAAGCAGCTGAGCGGTAAGCTCTATCACGCTCCTTCATTTTAACACGAATGTCTGGAGTAACCCAGGGCTTCCTTTTAATCATTAGATTACGAGTTTTAAGAGGTGCACATTTATCAATTGATGAAACAAGGACAGAGGACAATCCATGAACCAAACCATTAATAAGTTGATTATTAGAACAAGAAGTCGCATGGCTCTCTTGCGATTTTATTAAAAGATTACGTGAAATAGCTTGATTTAGACTATCACGATTTAAGTTAGAAAGATTTCTGTAAAAGATTTTTCTCGTTGTATTCGGTGGTTTGTAAGCTCTATACGTGATCATAATGAGATCATGACCTGCAATAAAAGGAGCCGTTGATTTATTATATGATAACAGAGAGCTGCCATCATTGATAATGAGCAGGTCAATCCATGTATGAGAAGTATACTCAGAGGTCAAAGTGTGATGAGTAGGTTCGGATGGAACCACATAAAGAGCTTATGAGTCAATAACTAAACGAAAAGTGTCAGCTGAATAGTTATCAGCTAGTAAATTTATATTGAAGTCGCCAGTTATTACAACGTTTTTAAAAGAAGGTAAATAAGTAGAAATTAAGTTAAAAAATTCTTAGGACGCAAGTATACAATTAAAAAAAATAAGTTTTTCAGTACTAAATGAAATTTTAGCAATCATAAGCTCCGCTGTGTTGTCAAAGGTAGGATCTGACTGAGCTAAGATATTGACCTTAAAAAAGTCACGAGCATTAAAACCGAATTCACCGCCTGCTTTGCCCATTCCATCTAATCTAAAGAAGTTATAATGTTCTAAAGAAATTATAGAGCTATCATCCAGCTCAGTTAAGAGTCAACTGTATACCGACACAGTTACCTGTTTTACCGAATCTATTTAAAATTTATTTTTTATAAAAACTAATAGCTTCAGGCAGAAATAAAGAGATGGTTTCGATTCGTGTAATAGAAAGCAATATTTTCTCTGATAAGAATAATTTAATTCCGCCGCTTTATTTTCAAGAAAAGTTGGAATAGCTTGAAAATCCCATTATTTGACACTAATTTCTAATTTTTTAAGTTATTCCAACTTTTCTTAAAAACGAAGCAATAAAATTAATTCATACTAATCAAAGAAAATATTACATTTTATTAAACACATCGAAACCATCTCTTTATTTTTGCCTCTTGTTGCTGATTTTGGGAAAAAAGTCAATTTTTTAATTAGAAAAGGACAGAGATACAGCGGACTCTTAAGAAGGTTTCTGTTACAGCAAAGATATCAGTTTTACAGGACGTAATATAATTTTCAATAGCTGAGAAATGAGTTTTAATTCTATTTACATTAGCATGAGAAATTATTAGGTTATGTGAAGAATCAGAATTATAATGATTTGAAAAATTATGATTAACATTGGAGTTGCTAAAAGAAGAAGAATTTGAGCTTGATTTAGAACAAGTGCTATTAAAATAGCGGTTTGGAGAGATATTTAAAAAAGTGTGCAAGCTCGCCGCAAGAGAGCCAAAAAGTCCTCATTTTTCGGCTTCAATCGGTTTAAGTTAAGCCAGCTGTGCCTCATCTGTAATGGGAATGAATTCACCATTTTTATGAGGACGCATGCAAACAGTTGAATTACGCACTATCGGGCGCTGATAATTGACGACTTTATAGATAGCTGTAGCTTTTCTAAACAAAGAATAAACTGGTTTAGGCCAGATCAGACGAACGAAAATTCTTCCATTGACACCAATACCAAATAGTTTAGATACAGTAAAATTGGCCAGTCTAGGTGACGCCTCAATTATCCTGTCACGAATTGCATCTGATGAAAACCGACCAACAAATGATCCAAACTTATGAAGTTGAGAGGTCAGATTCCATGCAGATAGTTGGCAGCCACTCACGAGTTTCCAGAAGGAAGTTGGTCCCAAAATCAAGACCCATGGCATCAAAAACAGTCTTAACTATTTCTGTTTTGCTTATTAAAACATTAGACGGAATGCCCAAAAAAAGAGTTCCATATGAAACTCGCAACAAAGAAACGCCAGTTGATGGACAGGAGGCAATATGATTATCTAAGCGCTCATATAGTGCATTATAGCGCTTCTCAAGCTCCGAAAAGGAAATCTTGACCTCTCCCAGCTCAGTTCTGAGAGCACTCACTTCCTCCACAATCTTGTCATTTGATGGTATCAGTTTGTTAGTAGCCTCTAGCAGTTTGTTTGATATTTCCATCTATTTCTCGAACTTTTTGCTACATTCAGCTGAAAATACCGCAAAGTATTCAGGCTGAGACATCTCGATTGAGTGATTGGAAACTTTAGTATGTTCGACTTTAGAAGAAGGAGAAACCAATCGAGAGGGGCCGGAGGAAGAAACCTGTTCCCAGTCTACGCCAAGAACAATACTATCAACAGAGGAGGAGGAGGAGTTTGACTCCGAGTGATAGCGTCTCTTAGACGACGGTTCAAGGGAGTGAAGTGGCGAGGCTGCACTCCTTTTTTGAGAGCGCTGATTAGATGGAGGAGAGTCAAAAGGCTGCAAAGAGGCCGAGACTATATCCTTAGTGGCTGACACACGTGTGCACACGTCTGCCGGCTTCCTTTTACGTAGCTTTTCTTTTACACAGCACACTATGATACTCTCACTAAGGAACCACGAGTTATCGCAACACTTAGTATGATAAATAGAAGTACAATTTTGACAAAGATTAGCTGTATCTGTGCGTAAGACTGGCAGCTTACAGAGAGAGCAAAACACCATACTATTAGATGAGCGCTCTAGAAAAACATCATACACAAAATACTCACCTTCACAAGTATACAGTTAATGCACTGATGAGAAGTAGATAACTAGTGACAGCTATGATCGATGATGAGATAAACGCCTTCAGATGATAAAGTAGATGCCCATGTTAGCAGTCATTAAGGAGTAGATAGCGTGTATGTATCGTTGATGGCAGGCGATAGAGGCACTGATATCATATAAGAATATTTTCTCTCCTTTTCCATTCAACCTCCAAAAATGCAGCTCGTGGAAAATGTATGAAATAATGTGCAAGGCCAAATATAAAACTGAAGTCTAATATATCAGTTTATGCCTTGCAATTTTACGCGCAAGTTACCTGCAACAAAAACGCCCGTAGGCAGGATTGAGCAGCAAAAAGTATCGTATGAAAAGAGAGCACTACACAGCACGACTGACTATACTCACTTTGAGAGAGATTGATTGATTCATAATTTATTCGGATCATGGGGTTCAACCCCGTATGACCCATAAGTAATACATAAATGTTTAATATAATTACAAGTTGTTAAAAAATTGAGTTACAAACTAAGGAGTAAGTATAACAGGAAAAATGTATATTGATTTCTCTAAAATATAAACAAAAATGTAGTTCCTAATTGTAAAAATCATTTGCTTATGACTATAAATTTGACCTTGTCCTCATCAACTTGCACGATTTACGAAGAGACAACCAATAGAAGTCAGCTAATTGGAAATTTAGCAGTAGAATGAACTTTACCAGAGAATCTGGCAAAGCACATTCGTCAACTCCCAGATGTACCCAGCCATTCAGTGCGTTCGTCGAGCAGGAATTTGTTGAACAATTTTGACTTAATTAGTTGAGTTTGACCCGTTTCGAAGCTGGTGATCATTTCAGAATTATTGTTGATAAAACTTGAAGCCGAGTAAACAAATGAATTAAGCATTGCTGCTGTCCTCACAACAGGGCAGATAAGTAGTCTCATTTGCAGTCTATTCGATGATCTAACAACCGCGTCAATATTCACACGCATAAATTTTGTAGCTAAGTAAGTTGGCTTTTGATATGAAATAATCGTGTGAGCCAGTACCGATTTAAAATAGAGCCGCCTGTTACTTACTGACAACCAACCCAGCTGAAGACGATGCGGAGTTACTCTATCCTGCCAGCCTATGTTACCAAATACAAAACGAACACAAGCATTCAAGGCACGATGAAGCTTGATATTTAGAATCTGTGGCAGGTCATCGTAGACTACACAGCAGTAATCAAATATTGGAAAGATGAGAGCTTCCACCAAATCCTTTCTGATTTGTCTAGAAAACGCGTGTCTGTGGAATTTCAGAGACTGAAGTGTACCAAAAATACGTCCCACAACTGAATTCACTTGCTTATTCCAGTTTAAAGTACTGGTCAACCAGACCCCAAGTTCTTAATAGTGTTCGTATAAGGCACCACTTTATTATCGACATAGATAGAGGGGCATGAAGACAGATCGATTCTCGAAATATATTGCTCACTACCAATGAACATCGCTTGCATTTTTGAGGGATTTAGGGTGAGCTCATTTTCTCTCGCCCATTTGACAACAGCTGCCACCTCGTGATTTAAAAAGTCAATCTCACTATGTAGATTGGACGGCAAAAATGAGTGATAGACTTGAAGATCGTCGGCAAACAAGATATGTGTTGACCTTGTTAAGACAAGAGGTAAGTCGTTTATAAAGATAGAGAAGAGTAACGGTCCTAAGACACTGCCCTGTGGTACGCCTGCTGTACAGGTGACCCACTCCCCCACACGACCCTCAAGGTCAGGTATTGAGTAGATTCTCTTGCTAAGGTACGATGCGAACCATCGTATTACTGAGTCGGAGCAGTTGAAACGACGAAGTTTATAGAGCAGGCGCAGGTGCGGAACAGTGTCGAAAGCTTTGGAAAAATCAAAGAGCAGTAGAGCAGTGATCATCCTCCTGTCAATCGCCATACGAGAGTCCTCAATAAGTTTCAGAAGAGCAGTCTGAGTACTATTGGATTTTCTAAAGCCTGTTTGCAAGTTATCTAACAAAGAATTAGATTCAATGAAGAAACTAAACTGAGAATGGACTACTCTTTCCAGAATCTTAGAAACTTCAGAGAGCTTGGCAATAGGTCGGGTTTGCGAGGGAGAATCCATTTTATTAGTCTTGGCCAAAGGTAGGAGATAGGCTCTTTTCCAATCACTCGGAAAAACACCAGTAGACAGAGAAACATTAATAATTGATGTTAAGTGACTAATAGTAGATTCACTCGTCAATTTGAGCATATGCGCCGTGATACTATCAGGCCCAAATGTTTTAGAAGTGCCAAAATGAACAAGTGACTCAACAAGAGGACAGTCGACAGGCGAAAAATCAAAGGTAGGTAAGTCAGTGCGCAGTGGCACTGCAAGCACCCTTCCTATCTCATTAGAAGTTATAGCTGAAGACCGTGAAGAGATAGAGGTATAATGAGTGAGAAGCACTCTAGAGGAGAAAAATTGAAGCGGTGACGGAAGTATTTTGACGGCAAGACCAATCTTATGCAAGGTGTTCCAGCGGTTAGAAGAATTACCCCCCGCTGCCAACCGATCTGCAATGTGTTTGTTTTTTGCAGTGTCAAGCGCATTTGAGATTTCACTTCTGAGTCTTTTATACCGTGAAATATCTTGGGTAGAACCAGAGCGAACAGCACGCCTATATGCTTTATCTCGTTCTCTCATTTTATATCTAATGTCAGAATTGACCCATGGTTTTTTCTTTAATTCCAGTTTTCGCGTTTTGATAGGCGCACATTTATCGAAAGACGACACAAGAACAGAAGACAAATTATGAACTAAAGTATCAACAGATAAAGAAGATAGACAAGATCCTGGAGAATCAACACAGCTCTCGCGTGAAAAGTTAGAAAGAGAAAGAGCTATCGAGTTATTTAACGTTTGAAGGTTTATATTGGAAAAATTGCGAAAATGAATTAACTTCGATGCAACTTGTGGTATAGCCGCCTTAAAAACAATAGAAATTAAATCATGACCTGCTATGAAAGGTGCAATTGATTTACTATAAGAAACCAACGAGTTTTCATCATTCAATATAAAAAGGTCGATCCAAGTGTGAGATATGTAATCAGTTGTGAGAGAATGGTGCGTAGGATCGGAAGGAACTATATAAAGAGCAAGTGATTGGATAGTTGAGCGAAAAGTGTCGGTACTGTAATTACTAGCCAGAAGATTTATGTTAAAATCACCCGTGATGACAATGTTTTTGTAGGTTGGCAGAATTTCAGCTAGTGAGTTGAAAAAATCCTCAGGAAAAAGACCTTTCGGTCTAAGATACACAACCGCAAAAATCAGTTTTTCTGCACCTAGCGAGATTTCTGCAATTATATACTCAGCGGTATTATCGAATACAGGATTAGATTGGAACAGTGTACAGACTTTAAGAAAATCACGTGCATAAAAACCAACTCCGCCGCCAATTTTACCAACTCTATCTAACCTATAGAAATTGTAATGATCAATTGAGATAAGTGATGAATCGTCACGCTCGGTTAAAAAAGTTTCCGTAACTGCAAAGATATCAGTCTGATTTGAGGTAATATAATGCTCAATGAGAGAAAAGTGGGTTTTAAGGCGGTTTACATTTACATGAGAAATTAAAATATTTTGAAAAAATTCAGCATCATTTTTTGGCTGAGAAATAACAGGTGAAAATGGATTTAAAGTTAAACTGTGTATGCTAGACGGGTTGTTATTTAAAAGATTTGATGATGAGAGAGAGGTTAAAAAAGAAGGAGAAATAGTGTCGTTCACACGAGAGCCAAGTAGCCCCTATTTTTTATTTTTGTTGGGCACAAGATCATTCAATTGTGCCTCATTTAATATAGGAATGAGACCCGCTTCCTTTGACGGGCGCATGCAAACCGTTAAGTTTCGAACTATAGGTTGTAGGTAGTTTAGCTCCTTATAAACCGCATTAGCTTTAATCAAGAGCTCAAACACCGGCTTAGGCCATATAGGTCGTGCAAAGATTTTGTTTGAGCCTCTGATTCCAAAAAGCTTGGAGACAGGAAAATCACGCAGGTTGCTTGATTTAGCAATTATCATGTCTCTGATGGCATCCGACGAGAATCTACCCACAACAGCACGCACATCAGACTTCGGAGCTGGACCCGCCTCGTCGACATTTATCGGAATTGCAGGGAGCCACTCTCGAGTTTCTAACAACGACGAGCAGGCCTGCTCTAAACCAATGGCTTTTAGAATAGTATTTATAATGTCCTTGTCACTTTTGGAGACAGCCAATGGTATGCCCGTGAATAAAACCTCATAGGTGTCAAGTAGGAGAGAAGTTGGAGATAAAGAAGACCCTACACAAGAGGCTATATGCTGGTCTAAGCGGTCAGACAGCAAGTCTTGACGTTTCTCTATGTCAACGAGAGCTTGCTTCAAATCTCCAATATCAGTTCGAAGAGAAGACATTTCACCGACAAGTTGAGAAGTCATCTGAAGCAGCATATCAGTCTTCTCCATCTGTTGAGCAAACTTTTTGTCGTTGCCAGCCTTAAAATTCACCAGCCATTCCTCATTAGACATATTTGCGGTATTAGATGTAGAAATTGCCTGAGGTCTAATTTGTAAAGAAATATCGCCTGTGCCCAATAGCTGAGAACGAGAGGGAGGGGCCAGTTTCAAATGACCGCCCAACGCAGAATGACTATCAGTAGAGGAGTGGGAGGAGCTTGACTCTGAACGACAGCGTCGCCTAAGTGATGGCTCAAATTGATGGAGCGGGGAGACTGCGCCTCTTTTTTGAGAGCCTTGATTAGACTCTGATGAGTTTAATGGTTGCGACGAGACGTGAAATATACTGTCAGTGGATGAGGCGCGTGGACTACTCCCCGTAGAATTGTTTCTGACAATCTTACGTTTTGTGCAACAGGCAAAAGAATTATTAAGACCAAACCACGCCTTATCACAGCAGTGAAGATGGTAAATTGATGAACAGTTTTTGCATAGACGCGAGGTATCAGTGCGAAGAATAGTTGATTCGCAAAATGCACAACTTACCATGCTCGACGAACGCAACAATATGACACGACACTACAAGAGAGTCACCTCCCAGTCTGTACTCTAAGTAATCTTACAAATAGATGGCACTTACATATAGTAAAAGAGAGTAGATCAACAGTCGACAAGGTAGAAATTGCCAATCATATGATAAAGTTTCCTGGGCTTGTATATCTGAAAATGCCACCAGAAGCGAGACTTGAAGAAACTAACCTCCAAATTGTAGATATTCTCTAACCTCAAAATAAGCACGGCCAAAGTTTATAGCTTGATTGTATTTTGCAGAGATCAACAACAATATTGATAATTAGATCAGTCTGTGCTCTGCAAAGTGCGCTTGCAGTTTCCTGAAACAAAACGCCCGCAGGCAATGAATGCAGAGTACAAAGTCTAGATAAAACAAGAGCTACAGAGAGAAGATGTTTCTATACTCACTTAGAGAGAGAGAGAGAGAGAGAGAGAGAGAGAGAGAGAGAGAGAGAGAGAGAGAGAACATAACAATGAAGATAACAAAAAAATAACAAAAAAAAAATTTAGTCTTATCTTTAGAGAAATATGGTTGTTTCAGCAGATTTAAGATCTGAATCATTAAAAAGTATTTCGTGTAAAGAGGTTAACGGTAAACGAATTAATTACAGTCAAAGGGGTTCTTACCAAGGTAGATGCTATGCTGCTGCTTTACAACAGAATACTTTGTCCCTTGTAAGTGAGGTTCGCAAAAGTGAAAATGTAATTCCACCTGATTCTGTATTAAAATTAAAAGGGACTCATAAAAAGACAATCTTAGATAATGCAAATAGGAAAAGACGTAAGAAAGATTTAAATAAAAATATTAATATAAAAAAGAAGCGTCTGAGTAAATCCATTGAGGAGTATGGTTCTAATGCAGAAAAACCTGATATATAAGAAAATTTCACATAGAAAAGTAGAAATTTGTTAAAAAAATTACTTCAAAATCAATCTCAAAGAGTTAATATAGAAAATGAAACAAGAGGGCAGTTGTCAGATCCATTATGGCATTCGACTTGAAAATATATAATAACGGCTTAAATTTTTTTTTTAATTTGCAAAAACCCTGAAAATCTAAATGTTAAAAGTATACTTTAATTTTTATTATCACCAATTTTTTCAACTTCAGCAGTAAATTGGGGAGCAGTTCACGAAAGTGTGGCAATCAAAGATTTTGAAAAATTAATGATGCAAAACGAAATTCCATTAAAAATTCAAAACTGCGGACTGTTTATAGACAAAGAATATAAATATTTAGGAGCTTCTCCAGATGAAATAATTGATCATGATACTATAATTGAAGTTAAATTTCTGCATAGTATAAATTTATATTTACCTGAAGAAGCCTTACGTTTAAAAATTGGTACCATTGTTAAAATGTTTGAGAAAAAAAAACGCACACAAATTAATCATTGTCATGAATATTATTATCAGATAGAGGGGCAGCTTCAAATAACTGATAAAACTTATTGTTATTTTGTTGTATGGTCTCCTCATGGTATAAAATATATTATAGTTAAGAGAAATAAATATTTTTCGCATACTAAAATGGAACCGTATTTGAAGGAATTTTACTTACAATGTTTTTCATCTGAATTAATTGGCAGCCGTTTAAATAGAAATATGGATATAAGGATACCTAGCTTTGTAAAAATCAAAACGGGCAAAATTGAAAGTAAAAACAGTGAAAACAAATTTATCAACAATGAAAATGTTGTCATGAAAGACTTTAATGATAAAGAAATAAATATTGTTAAATTTGAAAATATCTCTTGTAATAACGAAATAAAATTGATTAAGCCATTAAAACTGCGCAAAATATATATTGGACTGTCGATAATTTTACAAGTGATGATTGTTTGAAAGACAGAGTAAAACCATTAAAATTAAGAAGATTGAAAAATGTCAGTACACGGATCATTATCCAAAATGAAACAGATGATGTAGTTCGTAAAACTATTAACGATATTGTAAATATTAAAATAAAATCTATTAAAATTAGAAAATTACCTGACAGTTGTATAAAAATATTGAGGTGCAAGTCAAAGTTAACATTATTAAAATCACCAACGAAAGGAGAAATTGATTTATTAGAGTCAATTAATAGAAATATTAATATAGGTGACATAAGAAATAATGTACCTACTCCTCAAGAATTTCTTAATGACACATCAATAGATAAATTATTAACATTAGTCAAAGAAAAAACCGATTTCGAAACGTCGAGTTGTTTATGGCTTTCGCATTTACGGTTTGTGGAAAAAAAATGTACACTTGGTGAAATAGATATTTTTCCGAATGTGTACCTCAAATGGCAGTGTTGTATATTTTACCACAGATTTCACCTTTCTACTGTAGTCCTGTGATTTGGCGGGTGGCATGAAGGCAATGGGATGTGCATTTTTCCACGCTAAAGCTGCGTTTCGGATTCTCCGTTTCGCCATTTTACTATATTTTACTATATAGTATTTTATTATATAGCCTTGTGATTTGGTGGGCGGCAGAAACGCGTAAAGGACAAAGTGTATATGCCATTGCACATTTGTCACTTATTTTCCACGCTTTTTTTCTTTTTTCTTATTTCTTCCTCTTTCTTTCTCTTCTTTCTTTTCTCTCTTTTGATCAAACGTCTGAAGGGAGCCCACCCTTTTTTCTCTTTTCGCTTTACCTTATCGTAGTCTGCAATACGATGAGCAGCATGGGAGTACACGCAAGAGAATAAAATGTATGTTCTATTGCACATTTGTCCTCTCGCTTTCCGCGCTTTTTTCCATCTTTCTCTTATCCCGTATCTTCTTTATTTTAAACGTGTCGCTTCTGTTTTTATACCTTGAGCATTGCAGATTGTAATTAACTGAGTTGATAAAATCGGGATTCCTAAAGCCTTTACCTCAATTTACCTTTTTCCTTATAATGTGTTAGATAACATAAAGAAATAAGAAATGGAAAGTTGTCACACAAAAAGAGTGCATAACATACTGCATACCTTTCAACGCTTTGTTAGCATACGGGAATGAAGAGGAGAGCTTCCACGGGTGGTATGGCAAGCGGCCTTACTAGCAGATCGCCCTGCGATTTTTCTGTGTAACTTGATCAAGTGTAGCTCAGAGTGACGACTCCAACTCAGTAATGTTTGAGGCACCGATGACTCTCGGCTCACCGATCGACCTGGACCCAAGTCAAATGAGTAAGGTGGAAAGACCTCGTGCTTGGTATGGTCTCCGCCTCGCCTAATCTAGTAGGCCTCAGTTCGCCCCTCTAACTTTGTCAATCATAGCAAATCGTCTGCTAACGTTTCCCTGAGACAACGAGATCGCGCGCCTTTGCCTAACTCTTTCCTGAAGAGCCATAGAAAGAAGCTCCCCAGCGATTATGCATCCCTCGATATCGAGACCTTCTCTTTTTTTTAGATGGAATTGGCTGCCCAAATCGCTCTCGCAGAAGTCATCCAAAGGACAGCTGATGAAATAAACGCTACTCCTGCGAATCGATGAGCAGCAGGCTTGACGACCAGCCACTTGGAATTGCTGGAGACCTACTGGTCAGATTTTCTGGCGAATCATGTTGCTCTTGTGAAGAGAGGCGCAGCCGCCAACACCTCTTATTTCGCCGGAGATCGCTACCATCAAGTGGAAGGGCTCTATCTATCGTCAAGAGGTCTAAAATACGACGACTAATTGCGATTTTAACCTGAGCTAACAAGAAAAGAAGATGACCAAGAATGGAGACCTACAAATGAAGCCACTCGCCTTCGCCGAGTGGTGGTACCCGAGTTCAGTGGTCATCGTCAGGATTGGGAATCATTTGAAGATTTCTTCTAGTCACTTATTCATAGAAATAAGACCTTGAGTGACGTGGATAGACTCTATTACCTTAAAACTCTTGTCAAAGGCGAAGCAAAGCAGGCTTCAGAAACTATCTAAGTAACCACAAACAACTATGCTATTGCTTGGTCGATTCTTGAGGCTCGCCACGACAACGAACGCCTGTTGGTGCATGACCATCTATGTGTTCTGCTGAAATTGTCACGCCTTCTGGAAGAATCAGCTTCAGGTCTACAAAAGTTACTCGATACTATTTAACAACATCGCGACCAACTGAAATCCCTCAACCGATCAGTGGATCAATCGGACTACTGGTTTGCAACCCTGACGACTCTCTCAATGAATCCAGTGACAAGGCACGACTGGGATCGCTTCGACAAGGTGACCCTTGTAGACGGGTAACAGCAGCTGCGACGACCACGGACACTGGTACAAGTCAGAGGTGTCTGATCTGCAGCGACCATCACTACTAAGGTCATTGCCAAAGATTCAAGTCTCTGAACCTGATCATCTCTGTTTCAACTGTCTCGACTTGGGACATGGAGCTACAAATTGCCCAAAGATTATGTCGAAAATGTGGTCGACGTCACCACACTTTCATTCATGAAGGAGCCAATAAGAGATCTGGAAAAGCTGCTGGACCAACTGTACCTGCTAAAGTTCGAGCCCCCACAATCCAGTCAACAACCGCCGCTACCACCACACTCGAACAGAGGGAGATTTCGCCCCCTACGGTCATTTGACCAGCTCTTTTACCGACAGGAATCGTTGCTCTAAGCAACGGGCGAAGGCGTCGAGAAATAGTTGGAACCCTTCTCGACCCCTGCTCAGAGGTGACCATCGCTAATGAAGAACTGATTCGTCACCATGGTGCCCCCCTCAAACTAAACGGAGTCAGCATATCAGGAGTTTCCGATAAGCCCATGGATTCCTCCAGGTTCAGGACCCAAGTCTACATAAGCTCAAAGGAACACGAACGCCAAGCTCATATATTGGCGCAACGCACGATCTTCGGCTGGGTGCTAACCGGCAGTCCTAAGGAAGGAAGGCGCTGTTGTCTTGGTCACCATCGCCTCTACTGGGATTAACAGCGAAGAAAAAGAACCATGGCATAAAAGAATAATAGGGCTTCTTCAGCGATTCTGGTTCCTAGAAGAGGTATCACAGTCAACCAAAACATCTCAAGATGATTTAATTTGCAAAAGCATCTTTGCAGCCTTGCACAGCGGGGACAAGACAGGACGTTCTGTAGTGCCTCTTCCACTGAGAAGCAACCCCTGTCCGGAATTAGGAGAAAGCCTTCAAGGGGCAAGATTGGCTCTCACGGTTCTGCATCGAAGAATGAAGCAGAACGCATGACTCAGCAAGGAATGCTGCAACTTCATGAAGGACCATCTCAGGCTCGGACACATGCAACTGCTTGGGCAGGACGAATTAGAGCGGACCACCGCATGAGTGTGCTACATTCCTCATCATGGTATATAGCAGCATGGCAAGGATGGACCCAAGCTCCGGGTTGTATTTAACGCTTCCAGAGCAACTACGTCCGGCTATAGCCTAAACGACCTCCTGCTTTCAGGACCTCAACTCCAAATTAACGTGACCACCGTTGTCACGAGACGGAGAAAATACAGAATAGTCTTCTGCTCCTACATCAAGATGATGTCCGGCAGATTTTGGTACAACCAAAGAATTGCAACCTCCAACGAATCGTTTGGAGTCCGTCTACCGACCTACCAGCGCTCCATTACCTCCTTCTTACGGTCACGTACGAGTAGTCATGCGCTCTGTAAAAACATAGAGAATTATAGTATTTTTTATCATGTACAAATTCACTTTGAATTCAAAATTAAAAAAAATAACTTCGTATTATGAATCACACTATATGTATATACATATATATATATATATATTTTATACGTATGCAAAATATTACAAAATTTGTTTGCAAAGTTTTTCGAATGTAATTCAATTATAATCAGGGTTATTTGAGGTTAAATATCAACTTAAATTATCAGATTTATTATTGAAAAAATATCATTTAATTAAAATTATAAGTATTATGATGCATAAATAAAATTGAATTCAACACGTATACATTTATTTATGATTTAATTTGTTTACAAAATTTAAAAACTATGCATTAATTTTTATCAAATTGAATTCTTCGCTAAATAGAAGAAAGTTTTGTTTTGCAGTTTGTGTTGTACAGAAAGTCTTGTTCGTTCATCTTTAAAAAAAATTTTGTCAAAATAAATATATTTATTATCAATCAAACATAAATATAAAAAGAATAAATCTTTTTTATTCTTTTTATATTTATGTTTGATTGATAAATCTATATGTCACATGAATGTAAAATTTACATTCTGAATAAAAGCATAAATATTAGGAAAATAATAAATTTGAAAAATAGATTTTTACAATTTTTTCAATATTACTAATATAAATTTTATTTTATACTCATTACACTGAGGTTAAAAAAATTAAGTAATTTTTCTCACGTTTTTTCAAAGTTTTATCTTAATAAAATTATTTACGACTGAATATTTTTCAAAAACCATAATTATTAAGGAGTCTCATATGTCAGCTATAGTTTGTTGTTCATAAAAATTAAAAGTTTGAAGAACTCTTCAAAATTTTGATAAAAATTAATTTATACCTAGAAAAAAATTTCTGCAAATTTTCAAGTAGTCTTATCAACTAATTTTTTTATATGTGCTCACTCGAAGTATGCGTGTTTTATATCTCATAGTAGTAAAAAGATAAACTTTAAGTGAGCATAAATAATAAAATCAGTCGATAAGGCTAACTAAAAATTTGCAGAGATTTTTTTTCAGGTATAAATTAATGTTTTTCAAAATATTGAAGAATTTTTTAAACTTTTGATTTTTATGAACAACAAACTATAGCAAACTATAGCTAGCACATGAGACTCCTTAATAAAATTAAGTAATATTTATCATTCGCTTTTGAAAACATTTTCATCCTAAAAAGGTTAGGATTTGCCTAAGTTTCGTTAATTCAATAAAGTCATTCAAAAAATATTTTGTTTCAAGCAAAGGAACGAATGGATTACTTATTTTGCTATAATACAAATTTTTAAAAAATTATGAGTTCGCAAATGATGTAAATTATATAGTTCTCTTATAACATTAAATTTTTCTACATATTAATGTTTTAAATAAAATAACACAATTTGTTTATTTGTAGAAAATGTAAATATAAAACAAATTCAATATACACTTTGCGCTAAGGATATTTTTCCGAATGTGTACCTCAAATGGCAGCGCTGCATATTTAACCACAGACGTAAGAGAACTTCGAATTATGCATTGAGTTTCGCATCATGATTATTTTGTTTTTTCATATAGGTTATTTATGCAAATTTAAATAATTACAATTAAAATTTTACAAAGATAATTCAAATTAACAATATTAGATTTTCTATATGATTATTGAACTAAAAAATAAAAATTTTATTTCATAAAATTATCATTCAGATCATGAAAAAAGAAAGTAATATTGTTTGTTTACTACAATTATGTCAGAAGGTAATAAGTAACTATGATACGAAATATGTTCCATAATTTGGAATTGCCTTATGTCTGTGGTAAAATATGCGATGTTGCCATTTGAGGTTAAGATTCCTAAATATCCTTTCCGCCAAGTGTACATTTAAAATTCGAATTGGAAGTTGGCATATACCAAACTATACATTAGCATTGATGCCAACTATGAAATATGGCTTCTTGCTTGGCCATTGTGTTCTAACAGCTGAGCACATCTTTTTAGAAAAATAAAATTTTGTATTTTTGCGATATGATTAATCGAACCAAGTCTCCGTCCTTCATTTTTTAAAAATAAAATGATCCTGAATAGGAAATTTCCTTACAAAACACAGTTTTTGAGAAATTTGATTTTTTCGTACTGAGAAAATTGTTTTTCTGATTATCTTTTTCGCTAATTTTTTGAGTTTCTGTCCTTCATTGAAATTGAATAAAGTGATCTATAAAAGAAAAACTTATTCTGCTTTATAATTTTTTAAAAAATTGTAATTTTAAAAAATTATAATTTTCGATCGATAAAGTAGCGTGAAACTATACCCTTAACATTTTGTTAGTTATGGATTGAAACTCAGTTTTGTTAGACCAAATTATTGTTAATATCAAAATTTCAAGTAATCTAATAAATTTATTGTAAATAATGAGAACTGCTGAAATAATTCGATGTAAAAATAGTTGGTTTTTACATATCGACGGTTTCTCATATTATAAGCATTCTACTCTAGTATTGGAATTGCCGAAATATAGTAGTCTTAGACCTCAAAGGATAAAAACTATGTAATCTTATGTATTTTTCATTGCTGAATTAGAAAATGTTTGTCGCAAATCTGTCTGAGTGCAGCAATTTTTTAAAATTGCAATTATTTAAAAAAAATAAAAACTAATAATTTTTTGATATAAAAACTATTTCATCGTATAGTATGGATCAAAACAAGAAAAAAAACCTTATGTACGTTGTTTACCAAAAATCAATACTTACGGAGTCATTAGCAATGAAAAGTAGGAAATTTCGTGATTTCTCAAAAGTTTAAGCCTTTATAACTCTTGATCTAGTTAATATTTAGAAAAAAAAAATTTTTTAACAAAAAA
Organism: Anastatus disparis; assembly: GCA_017163975.1. Lineage (NCBI taxonomy): Eukaryota > Metazoa > Arthropoda > Insecta > Hymenoptera > Eupelmidae > Anastatus > Anastatus disparis. The sequence continues at coordinate 1,723,306 of JAFFSR010000328.1, forward strand.
AAAAACCGACTTCAAAAAATGCACTGAAAAGTAACAAATAATTTATTATCTTCAGAAATCATACAAATAATTGGTAAAATACAATTTTAGAAGTCGGCGTCTAATTCCTCAATGAATGTAAACGTTATTTTTAACAATAAATCGTAAATTCGGCTGACGTTATTTTTCTTGAACATAAAAAAATGGACTAAGTCGTTCTGCTACTACGCACCACAGATATTAGAATTATTTTTTGATTCGCTGACTTCTAAAATTGTATTTTTACCAATTATTTAAAAATGTATGATTTCTAAAGATAATAAATTTTGTTACTTTTAAAATTGCATTATTTTGAAGATCACCGATTTTTTGTTAAAAATTTTTATTTTCTGTCTTCTAGTGAATCCCTTACTAAAAACGCAAATATAGGTAGACCCACTAATTACATTAAACTTTCATTATTAATTCATAACGCATGCATTAGTACACCACCAAGCAAATATATATAAGCAGGAAAGAAAGAACTCAACAGACAGTATCGTAATGTGATGATGTATATATTCAAGCTCAGTAAGAGAGATAGAGAGAGAGAAGAGAGTGGCGACCAGTACATATCTAGTAAAGAGACTCACTAGATACCTGGAGTATTCATGCGTACGATTTTGTACATAAGTACAGCCATAAAATACTGTCCCTTGAACAGTATGCAGCCAACCAAGAGCAGCTCTATGAGGAGAGATATGATCGCCCATCTCACACCCATACATATCTCACACAATTTTTAGTTTTTGGCCAACCCGAAGCACACAAAACAGAGCAGTAGTGAGGTGGGAAACAGCACGGCTGGAGTTGTTTACGAGGGCCTAGTGGTGTACCGACGGAAAAAACCGCAAACTATACATTACCTATTAATTTTTAGTCACATAAAGGCGCCCCAAAACCACCCCACCACACACACCCCCCCCCCCCCCCCCCCCCCCCCCCCCCCACCCCACCCCCCCCCCCCCCCCCCCTTTTTCTCTCCCCCCCCCCCCCCCCCCCCCCCCCCCCCCCCCCCCCCCCCCCCCCACCCACATCCTCCTTTGGTTTTTTTTATAATATGTGCTCGACGAAACAGGGGTTGAGTGTGTCACGTATATTATTAATGTAAAAGCAAAACAACAGAGGCCCCAGCACTGAACCCTGTGGAACTCCTAGATTGGTTGTTAGCCAATCTGAATCCTCTTTAAGTGTGTAGAAACCATTTGTTTCCTACCTGATAAATAGGAGCTAATCCATTCAAGTGCAGCCCTGGAAAGCCCCATCGATCTAAGCCTCGCAAGCAATTTGGAGGGGCAGATCGTGTCGAAAGCCTTACTAAAGTCAAATAGAAGTAGTAACGTGGCAAGTTTCTTGTCATGACCTGATCTTATGTCGTCTGTAAGTTTAAGTATGGCAGTCTGCGTAGAATGGTGCTTTCTGAAACCAGTCTGCAAAGAGTCAAGTATTTTGTGTGTCGTAATGTACTCTTGCAGTTGGTCATGGGCAATCTTCTCCAGAACCTTTGAAAGAAAGCATAATATTGCTATTGGCCTAAAATCTTTAGGCATCTTAGGTGCAGGACACTTCTTTAAAGGCACAATGCGTGCACGCTTCCAAAGGCAAGGGAAGATCCCCCGCGCAAAAGAGGAATTGAAAAGAGTCACAAGATGCTCTCCAATAAACGGTAGTGCTTTGAGTATCACACTCTGTGGAATGCCATCCTCGCCACAAGCCTGTGATAAAAAATGCGAAATCGCAAGGATTACATCATTAATATTAATTAGCTTGAAGGCAAAGCCACTTTCACTGCACTCTGAAAGAATCTTCTTACGTTCCGCAGTATCATCGTGCGGCGAGACTGACACCCCCGCAAAATGTGCATTAAGCTCATCAGGAGTAAATCCATTCAAGTCCCCTTGAGGTCCGGACAGGAGTCCCAGGTCTTTTAACTCCTTCCAGACATTACCTCCAGCAAGAGCATCAAACAGTCTATTATGATAATAATTTGTCTTAGCATGTTCTGTCTGTTCGTCTATAGTTTTACGCAGTTTCAAGAATTCAGAGAGATAACACTCCTCATTCGTCCGTTTAAACCTACGATACGTGGCATCTCACTTGTGCCGCATCTGCGACAACCGGGTCAACTGTACCAACTGTAAATGGCGTCCAATCACAGCTGGCCAAACTCTGCACCAATAAGTTTGGACAGATATCTTTATGATTCCTATACTTAATTATCTTTTCATCTGTCTTCATAAAATTACAAGAAATGCATACATCAATTAAATTGTGCCGACTGTGAAAATTCGCCGGTAAGTTGCGTGCGTCAAGTACTGTGTCATTATCGTCCACAAGAATCAGGTCAATCCACGTGTGAGACGTCGGAGTGTGATGCGTGGCACCGTGCTGAACCAACTGTAACGAAAGCTCAGCCGATAATTTATTAATAAATTTGGCATCTCTGCTCTCAAGCAGGAGATCGGCATTCAGGTCTCCCATTATGATTTTATGAGAGTATTCAGAGGCAAAATTTCTTAAGCTATCCAAAAAATCAGTATTTCTAAAAAAGGAAATTGCAGGAGGTCGATAAATAACAGAAACCAGCGCGGCTTCGGAGCTGCCCAATTGCATGGAACAAAAAAATATATTCAGGTACCTCCGGTTTACCTTCACTATGATTAGTTTTAGTATCCGAAGTAGCTAAAATAGTGCACTTTAAATTATCTTTAATATACAAGGCAACTCCTCCACCACGCAAGTTTCTGTCTTGTCTGAATACTTTATACCCTTGACCCGAATGACGTCATCCGAAAACAGATGGACCCAGCCAGGTCTCAGCCACTCCAAATATGTCGCAAGAGGGACTATCACTTAGAAACTCACGTACTTGCCCAATGTGAGCCCTTAAAGAGGTCACATTCAGAAAGCATGCTCGCAGTTCACCCCTCCTCCCTGTACGACTCCCCGAGGAGGCCAGGCGCAGTCATTGGGGAGAGGCCACACTTGACATTACTCCATTATTCGCCAGTATATTTCTGTTGATGATCAGAGGCTTTAGTAGTATTAGTATCACATTTATTATTATTGCACTTGACATTCGATAGAATTTCAGAATTGTCTTTATTTGCATTTACACCGTTATCTAGTTTCTTGCTATCTATCAATAAATTATCTAAGTCATTTTCATTAAAAAAGTTGTGTGCTCTCTCCCCTCTCTCCCTCCTCACCAGAAATCTGCCATGTCTGTGCCAAACAAATTTAAAGCCTTTTTTTCTTTGGCATACTTTTTCAATTTTTTAAAATTAGCATATTTCTCTCTAGGCAAAAATTCATTAATAAATATCAAGCTGTGGTGTTTGATGGAAGAAAGACTGCCAAGGAGGGAGGGATTAAGATCCGCCGTCGAATAACCCGTGAATTGTCGTTTAGCTTCAATCACCTTTTGCACCAGGTCCTCCTCAGAAAGTCTAACCAGCAATGAGAATGAACCCCTCGGGCCGCCACTGATCTCACGATCTGCAGACACCTCGTTTACATTGTCATGTTTAGCAATTTTCTTAACAGAAATTATATTCGTACGCTTGATTGTCGGGAGAATGGTACCAAGAACGGCACAGGCGTAATCATCCGGCCCAACATTGACTGCTGAGCAGTCAAACCCGCCAGAGATCACCAATGTACCACTCTCAGAACCACACTCCGTCTCAACTTGACGAGGTGCCTCCTCACTAATTATATTATGTGTATGTGGTGCTTGTGTTATTTCTACAGATTCAGATGCGTGTAAAGTGTGCTCATTCATTCCCGTGAGATCCGCAACGGCCTGCGCTACCCCCCCAACCCCGGTTAGGAGGAAAAAAAAAAACCCTTTTCCACTCCGTGAAACTCGTTGTTTAGAAAAAATTGAATATTATCAAATTTATTACTGATGATTTTATTATACGTTTCAGTTTTATTGTTTAGAGCAGACAGGAAATTCCTTTCCGAAGTGACTATTATTTCCTTAAGTTTTCGATTTTCCTCTAACAGCTGCATCTGCTTAGTTTCTAAATTTTTAATAAATTCATTTTGTTTTTCAATTTTGGACACAATATCCTGCAGGCCCTTGTCAAAACTTTGGACTTGGCTTTCAAAAAGTTAAAAGTCGATCAAATGAATTAAATAATTTATCAAGCCTGCCAGATAGTGCGTCCTCTAGAGCAGATACAGCTGCCTGCAATGAGGAAAAATCTAAGTCACTTTGGACCACATCAAAATTATTATTATTCTTACAATTATTACTATTATTATTATTCGGGGCAGCGTGCGCAGCGCCACCTCCCAATCGCTTATTAGATAAATGTATACTTAAACTACTTCTCCCTCCATCCGCCGTGGCACCGCTGTTGTTGTTGATGGTCGAAGTTTGCAGGCTGACAGGTGTCACTTTCGAGTCAGTTCGTGAAGGTGTTGAGGCACTGATGGGCTGATTGGAAGTCGGTATCTAATAATCAATCGTAACATCTAGTTAATATGTTTTTATTGTCAAATTTAATGATTGATTTTTTACTTAGAAACTTATAATTTAAATTGTATTTGTTGATGAATATTTTCACTATATAAAGCCTTCCAATACACACACACACATATATATATATATATATATATAAACAATTTTACGTCAATTTAACTAATGTTTGAATTTTTATTAAATTATAAAATTTGTGAATTTTTTATTCTTACATTGATAACGTTAAAGTAAAGAGATTTTTAATTTATGAAATAATTCAATTAATTTTTATTTCATAAGATTATAAAAGTAATAATATATTTCAATATATGATTTATACTCACTAAATTGAAAACTATAGGTTTATAAAATTGCCTCTTCATGAAAAAAAAATGAAAACATAATTATAATATTGATGAGCACTTAAGATATAGGAGACAAACTCTTATGTTTTCAACAGCGGTTCTCATCCAAAACATCGGAGGAAAAAATAAGCAGCCGAATCGTAACCTTTTTGTGGCTGAACCCGAATCTGAACCTTTTTGTGGCTTTATCCGAATCGTAACTTTTTTGTGGCCAATTTCGAATCTGAACCTTTTTGTGGCTTTATCCGAATCGTTACTTTTTGTGGCCAATTTCGAATCATAACCTTCTTCCTCCCACCTGACGAAATGTAAACGGTATTTTTTAAAAAAAAAAGTGAAGGGTATTTTTTAAAAAAAAGATTTTTTTTTTTTTTCCCCCCCCCCAAAAATAATTTTTTTTTTTTTATAATAAAATTTTTTTTTTTTTTTTTTTTTTTTTTTTTAAAAAAAAAAAAAAAATTTTTTTTTTTTTTTTTTTTTTTTTTTTTTTTTTTTTTTTTTTTTTATTTTTTTTTTTTTTTTTTTTTTTCTCCCCCCAAACACCAAACAACCAACCCCTACCCCCCTATAAAAATTTAAATTTTTTTTTTAATTTGCATTAGTACACCACCAAGCAATATATAGCAGGAAAGAAAGAAGGCTCAACAGCACAGTATCGTTATGTGTGCATGTATACATATTCAAGCTCAGGTAAGAGAGAGATAGAGAAAGAGAGAGAGAGAGTCGGCGAAGTATAAGGGAGGTAAATGAGAAAACAAAACACCCGGTTTTTTTCTTAATTTGATAATTGGGTCATACAAACCGAATATTGGCCCAATAATTATAGGATACGTATGGGACCTTCCTGCAGACATTCTCTATCAAATAAGAAGAAGTTTTTTCGAATCGGTTAAGAAATGACGGAGGTATGAGGTAACAGACATAAAAAAAAAAAAAAAAAAAATTCAGTCGAATTGAGAACCTCCTCCTTTTTGAAGTCGGTTAAAAATTCATTGTAAAGTTCAACTCTAAAGCTTAATTAATAACTTACAATGAATAAAAATATTGAAAGGTTGAATTAGGATTGTCATTTAAAACAATAAATAAATAGCGATTATGGCGTTGCTCTATGGTAACCTTGGATTTGACCTTGAATCTCATTTTCAAGGTTATTTTGAGGTCAACCTTATTTTTTTAAATGGGAATTTTCCGCTCTTTTCGATTCCGCTATAAAAAGTAGGAGTTCCCATTTCAAAAACGCCGCCAAGTGCTTTGGCGCAATGCTTTCTCATAGAGCACATTGAGTTAGAGTAATTTGATTTTATTTTTTTAAATACGATTTTAATATAAATGTCCCTATCCTCTGTATTGAAGGCTGTCTTAATACCTACGAAAACTATATGAATTTTACTCTTTCTTAATTTTGCCATTTGCATAATGTGATTTTATGATGCTCTAAAATTAAAAATGCGTTTATAAAATTAATTTTCCCAAGCTTGTCTTCTTAACACTATAACCAATAACTTGCATACAAATTTTGGAACATTTTCATCGAATAGTTTACAAAAAAATACCAAATAATTGAAAAATAAACATTGTTTTCAAATTTTCAAAACGCTTTAACGTTACAACTACGCTAAGAAAACCAGTTTTCAAAAGTTCATTTTATTTAGGCAATCGTAAATAATTTCTATACATCATTTTAAGCTACTTCAACGAGTAGTTTACGTAAAATACCAAAAAATAAGTGAAATTCTATTCAAAATTTACAAAATGCTCTAAAATTAAAACTGCGCTAAGAAAATAAGTTTTTCCAAGCTTGCTTTAATTAGGCAATAACAAATAATTTGTATGAAAATTTTTGAGCAAATTTATCGAATGGCTTTTGTGTAATAGAAAAAAAATGAAATATGAACATTTTTTCCAAAATTTTCAAAATGCTCTAAAATTAAAACTGCGCTAAGAAAATAAGTTTTCCAAAGCTTGATTTATTCAGATAATAGTGAATAATTTGCATGAAAATTTTTGAGCAAGTTTATCGAGTGATTTTTGTGCAATAGAAAAGAAATTAAAAATAAAAAAATTTTTTTTAATTTTCAAAATGCTCTAAAATTAAATGTGCGTTAAGAAAATTGAAGAAAATTAGTTTTCAAAAGTTCATTTTATTTTGACAATCATAAATAATTCCCATACATAATTTGAAGCTCTTTTATCGAGTAGTTTACGTAAAATATAAAAAAAATTAGAAAAATTTTATTCAAAATTTTCAAAATGCTCTAAAATTAAAACTGCACTGAGAAAATAAGTTTTTCAAAGCTTGTTTTATTTAGTCCATTGCAAATGATTTCCATAAAAATTTTCGAGCAAATCTATCGGATGGTTCTTGTGTAATAGAAAAAAAATGAAAAATAGAGATTTTTTCCAAAATTTTCAAAATGCTCTAAAATTAAAACTACACTAAGAAAATAAGTGTTCGAAAGCTTGTTTTCTTTAGACAATAGCGAGTAACTTGCATACAAATTTAGAAGCAAATCTATCGAATGATTGTCGTAAAATAAAAAATAAATGAAAAAAAAAAATTTTTTTCAAAATTTTCAAAATGCTCTAAAATTAAAAGTGCGTTAAGAAAATCAGTTGGTAAAAGTTTTTCTTCTTTTGGCAGTCGCAAATAATGTTCATATAAATTTTTAAGAAAATTCTTCGAGTAGTTTACGTAAAATATCAAAAAAATGAAAAATTAAAATTTTTTACAAATTCTTAAAATGGCTCTAAAAAAAACTGGACTAAGGTCAATTTTCAATAGCTTCCCCCCCCCCCCCCAGTTAGACAAAAAAATAAATCGCATACAAAATTCTAATCTATCGAGTAGTTCTCGAGAGATTATTGGCGTACTGAATACATACATACACACACACACAAACACACACACACACACACACACACATACATACAGACATTTTCTGGAAACCACTTTTTTCGACTCCCTGAGTCTAAATATGTATAAATTAATGAAAAAACAGAAAAAAATTTTTTTTACCGATACAATGCTTTCTCTATGAGAAAGCAAAAATGAGGTTGACCTCAAAATAACCTTGAAAATAAGGTTCAAATCCAAGGTCACCATCGGACACCTCGTAAAAAGTTACTCCAAGAACGACCTTTACCTGATTGAGAAAATTATCAACTTTGGAAATTTCTTAGACGTATCGTTATTTTTTGGACACGCTGTATAACGTAGAGCGTGGAGGTGTGATACTGGCACGCGTGAATATAAGCGAATGCAAGGCTCTTTGTTTATGCCTTAACGTAACAAGTTCAGTACAATTTTTGTATTTGTAAATTATAGATTAAGATTGCAACTTTCGGATAACTTTTTGTTTTTGAAAAAATATTAATTATACAAAATTAATACAATTAATAGTCTTGAAAATTACGATATTTTTACATTAACCCCTAATAATTATAGAGTATTGATTCCTTATATGAAACATATGGAAATTTTAGTTTTTTGTTAAAAATTTTTCTTAATAATTCTTCAGAGTAATTTTAGTGCATAGCATAAACAAAAATCTGAAGATTCCATATGTTTTATATAAAAAATCACTACTTTATAATTATTAAGAATTACAAGTAAAAACTTTTGATTTCGTATAATTAATATTTTTCAGAAACAAAAAGTTATTCAAAAGTTGCAACCTTAATCTACGATATTTAATCAATAGAAATATCCAAAAATTATACTAAAAACAAATAGTCTTCTATGCACTTATGTTTACACGTGCCAGTTTATCTATACCTATCACCCCTCCACGTCCTACGATATTGATATTAATACCAATGCGTATGGAGTAGCGCCAAAATCGCTATTTATTTATTGCTTGAAATGACAATCCTCATTCAACTTTCTAATATTTTTATTGATCGTATTTTATAGCTTCAGAGTTGAACTTTACAATGAACTTTTATTTTTTTAAAAATATTAATTGGATCAAGAGTTATGAGAGTCTAAACTTTTGCAAAATCACGAAATTATTACTTTTCATTTTTGATAACTTCGAAAGTATTGATTTTTTGTGAACAACGTACAGTACCGCCCAAATGTTCGATAACACTATGTAAAAAAAATAGTTTGGAAAAAATGATCATATCTTGGAAAAAAAGTGTCGTAGAAAAATTCTAAAAAAAAGATTTTAAAGTACTCCTCAAGACCTTTAAAAACGCTGTATTATATTATTTTCAAAGTTTTTTTATGTTATTAAAAAAATTACTTGAAAGTAAACACTTTTTGCCAATTTTCTTAATTTTAGATTCGCTTACACCGTTTTTCGAGTATAAGATAAAAAAATCTGAAAAAAATATATTTTAAAGTACTCTGAAAGAGCTTTAATTTGAATTTTTTTTAAATTTTCTACAATGATTTTTCGTCAAGCTATGAAGTTTTAAAGTTGGGCATTTTTGGTCTTTTTGACCATTTTTTTGCAAAAAAGACCAAAAATGCCCAACTTTAAAACTTCATAGCTTGACGAAAAATCATTGTAGAAAATTTAAAAAAAAATGCAAATTAAAGCTCTTTCAGAGTAGTTTAAAATATATTTTTTTCAGATTTTTTTATCTTATACTCGAAAAACGGTGCAAGCAAATCTAAAATTAAGAAAATTGGCAAAAAGTGTTTACTTTCAAGTAATTTTTTTAATAATATAAAAAAACTTTGAAAATAATATAATACAGCGTTTTTAAAGCTCTTGAGGAGTACTTTAAAATCGTTTTTTTAGAATTTTTCTACGACACTTTTTTTCCAAGATATGATCATTTTTTCCAAACTATTTTTTTTACATAGTGTTATCGAACTTTTGGGCGGTACTGTATGTAAGGTCTTTTTCTTGTTTTGATTCATACTATACGATGGAATAGTTTTTATATCAAAAAATTATTATTTTTTTATTTTTTTTTAATAATTTCAATTTTTAAAAATTGCTGCACTCAGACAGATTTGCGACAAACATTTTATAATTCAGCAATAAAAAATACATAAAATTACATAGTTTTTATCCTTTGAGGTCTAAAACCAAACGGGAATGGCCTCAGCTCCAGGACTGATAATGAAGATTATTCAGCGCGAGCTATAACTACCAGAGATAGAGATCAAAAACCTTTGGTTGTACATCAAGGATCAGTCACTTCCAAGCATAATCACTCTAAACCGTCAAGCTGTCAAAGCTCTGAATGTAGTGTCTCGCGTAAAAAGGACGGCCGAAAAACATTCTGAAATGCCGTCTGCGCAAATTATGCGTAAAGAATTGCAGTAAGTTAGTTCCAGTACGTTTATAGATTATTTTATTTTAAAACTATAATTATAACTTGCAAAAAATACCTCGCTCCTAACGTCACTTGGTTGAATTTTCATATATTATATTATTATGTATAAATTAGCCAATTTTAAAATAGAAAAGAATTGCCGCAACTTATGAATTTTGATATTGTAGTTTTGTACTAAATCAAATTTTTATATTTTAATAAAAAAGATTAATTAAAGTTACAATGTGCATAAAAATTGTTTAAATGCAAATTATATCATGATAAATTAAGTATTTGTTCTACTGAATTGCATTTGAATCAATGAAAAAATATGAAAGGAATTCATTCTTTTTAATCACGTGTTTCAATCACGAACCATGAAATAATCGAAAACGGCATTTGACGTTTACTAGAACTAACGACTGCACGGAGAAAGGAAAGTATTGTAAAAATAAGTTCTAAATCTAGTATATCTAATTTATGTACTAAGGTATTTGAAAAGAGAGTGACCATATAATTTCAATTAGTACTATAGCTTGAGTTTTAGGGACCAATGTTGGTATTATTATATTATGAAGTAAGCACATGAATTTGCGATGCTTAATGTCTTTTTTTTGGTACTAAGACTGATATTTCACCTACTCGATTCAAGGGCAATATTTCGCAGAAAATGTGATTATTAATCTCTTTTCGTGCGGCTTTTCCTGTTAATAAAATTAAGAATTATTAAATATAGAATTATTCACATAATATATAACACTTCAAAATTACTAATAATTAATATTCTCATTCGTGATATTTAAGGAATAAAACGATACATGTTTATCTTCCATATTCCGTTTTAAAATAGTAACTTTTGAGTTTTAAATTAATTATTAGTAATTTAAAATTGATATATATATATATATATATATATATATATATATATTATATGATTTACGTTATATCTATCAACTGTTAAGAATTGTTATACAATTTAACGGGATGTCGGAGCTGCAACAATCGAGTTTTGTTTTTCTTATTTTATTAATATCTTTTCCAATTCATAAATTAAACAAATATGATGACTTGTCCGCACTTAAGCTATGTTAATACAATAATTTTTGTTAAAATAAAAAATGATTTAGACTTCTTATTTTTTTATGAGCTTGGATTGGAAATTAGATATCAAACTCAACAAACCTAACCTTAAAATACAATACATTGAAAGTTTGTAGTAGAACTTTTTATGTATAGTATTTTGGTGATTTTCTTGAGTTGTCCGCACTAACGTTTAATCTTACAAATTTTTTCTTTGTAGTAAAATACTCGATTAAACGCATCGTTTATTCATAAGTTAAGATTGGAAATATTATTAGGAGGTGCGCAGCTTCGTCATGCTCTTAATGGGTTTTATGTTAATAGGTATTAATTATATTGAAGTTTCTCGCTCCTAACGTCGCTTGGTTGAATTTTCTTTTATTATATTATTATGTACAAATGACTAATTTTAAGTAAATACGAATCAATCAATTTAACTAATTTTGAGTACTGAATAAAATTGAAAATAATTTTATTAAACATAATATAAAATTATATGTACACATGTGCTTAAAGTAAAAAAGCGTATAATTTATTCCATCAAGTGACTATTTCTTACTCTATTTCCATAAGAAAAACAAAGATAGTATGATACTTGATGTAAATAAACTTAAAACTGGGAACTAAGTAACAACTATAATTTCCAGACCTTAATATATGACCATGAATTTGAATTATGAAATTAATTTTTACGTGAAACATGCTTAAAAAAATTTTTTGTTAATTTCTAATAAAAATATCTTCACAAATGTATTTTATATATATGAAATACGAAATTTAAATAAAAAAAAACCATAAGATTAAAATACACATTTTTGGTTAATTCTAAATTTAAATATTTCAGAATAATAAAATAACTATTTGCAAATATTACAAAGTGTATGTATCATAAGTAAGGTTTGCATATCATAAATATTATAATTTGTTAAAAATTCTTGATATTAATAAATTAATAATTTCAAAAATTAAAGATTTTTTCATTGATGACAAGTAACTTTTTAAATATAGTTAAAATAATACTGTAAATGTCAACTGTAAATAACATTTTCATCAAAATAAATTTTAACGCTATATATATTAAAATAAACACTTTTAATTAACTACAATCTATTGTGATAATTATTTTTTATAATAATACATATATATACATATATATATATATAAATATTGTAACGGTTATTTTGCCCGTTACAAAAAAAGAAATAGCTATTAATTTAATATCAAATTTGACTAAGTCTATAAATCTTATTAAAAGTAGAGTTGCCGCCAACTCGTTAGAAAATAATAATATATCTATATTACGCAGCAAACTCAATGTGCTGGTCAGTCAAACGTATATTGACTTGCGACAAGGCTTTATCCTATATACTCGTCGCTGCGCGTCTCTCTCTTTCCCTCTCTCTTACCTTAACGAGAGACGCGATGCCGGCAGCACAGCTTTCCTTATTTTACCCAAAAATTTATATATTATATGATATTAAAAATAAGGACCGCGGAGGCGTCGGGGTAAGCAAATTGATACAAGTCTTTAAACTTAATGTAAATTTATTAATTATGCAAAGAAAGAAATACAATAAAATGAATTTAAATAAAAAATGAGAATAAGAGTTATTAATAATAATTCTAAGGGGGGACGCGACGCGAACTAAATTATCCTAAGATATTACAATGAACGCGCGCGCTCTCTATGCTAAGATTTCCTCGAGGAAAGAAATCCTAGTCACGTAGATATAATAATATAAACTTACAAATACGCGTAGAAGCTTCTATGGTAATCAAGATCCATACGCCTGAGATATACCACCGTTGGCCAACGAAAGAAATGGTACGCCGCAACCTGGTCGCTGAGGCTCGTAGAGAACAGCCAAGCCAAAGATCGATTTCCTGATCGCTGCGACTCCTCGGAGGCAGCCAAGACCAGCACGTACAACCAGGAGGTGATGACAATCTTCTAGCAACGATCTTCCTTTATCCTTTTCCCCAAAACTATATGCGGCACTACACCAACGCGTTTATTAAGTTAAGACTTAAATAAAAGCTGAAAGCTATGGCGATGATGCGTGCTTGTAGGCCGCTAAAACAATGTCTCCCGCACCATGCAGCAATATGTATAAGCCAACGTGTGCGCTTATTAATATCCGGAAATGTTCTGACTCACCTCGTGGCTTTCTTGCTCCTCGCGCGCGCGCTGCTCATCGAGTTACGTGCTTCTTGACGTAACTTATACGAGGTATATGACTGAGCGCGCGTCATTTGATTTTACTTAAGCGCGCAAGATTCGAACACGGTAGAATACCGTGACAATATATATATATATATATATATATATATATATATATATATATATATATATATATATATATATATATATATTAAAAATAATAATTTCATTTGATGAATAGTTATATAAATATTATATATTTATAATTGTATAACTTAATTTATTAAATTAAAATTTTATTCAATCATCATTCAGAGAATAAAGTATTTGAATTAGTTTTCATGAAAATATATTATTTAAAAAGTTACTTGTTAACAATTTTTTATAAACAACATACATTTAACTTTAATAACATTTTCATTTGTACACGTGTTTGTATTTAAATGAATTGTCATTTATATAAAAATTGTTAACAATTAAATATATTAAAATTATATTTTAATATATTGAAATTATATTTACCTTAATTACATTTTTATTTGTACACGTGTTTGTATTTGAATGGATTGTCATTCATATAAAAATTGTTAACAATTAAATTTATTGAAATTCATTCCTTTGAAGCAATAATATTTTTATTAATAAAAACATTAATTTATAAAATATATTAAATTACCTCATTTGAAAAATTATCATTACATGATATAAAAATATTTTTTTCAATATCGTTTTAACATAAATTTTATGAAATACAATTTCCAAAAATTATTTATTCGATATTAATTTTTTTTCAATAGTCAATTATAAAGATAGGAAAATATATGAAGTATGAATAAATTTTTCTGATTATATCGATAATTATGAATTTATATTTATGAACTGTCTAGATAGAAGTAAATTTCCCCTAAAAAAGTAAACATTTCAAAAGAAAATTCACTTATTATTTGCGAAATATTTATCATAAATGCGGAAAAAAATAATATTCTGTAATATCACTCTGAAATTCGTATCAAATATGATAATTGAAAGTACAATTATTTCATTATGTTGAATTTGTTGTCAAAGTTTGATTACATTTCACTATAAGAAGATCTAAAAATTAACTGTCATATTTAACTGTCTTTCCATTCCATTGCTGAATTTCCATAAAAGGAATGTACTAACTTGTAGTATGTACCATGATGATTATTTATTTAAATTTTCAAATTATTCCAATCATTAGTTTTCAAAATATTTAGATTTCTGATTCCAAATAAAAAATTTTTAGTAAATAATATTACAACCCCTTCTCCCTCCATCTGTAAGTAGTCAAACATGTTTTTTTTTTTGCTCTTGTTATTTTTGTTCTTTGCCATTGCAAACTTTGAACAGCCGTGCCACGGCGGATGGAGGGAAAAGTAGAATAAGTATACATTTATCTGATAAGCAATTGAGAGGTGGCACTGCACACACTGCTCCAAATAATAATAATAATAATAATAGTAATAATTTTAAAAAAAATAATTTTGATGTAGGCCGAGGTGACTTAGATTCTTCTTCATTGGAGGCAGCTGTATCTGCTCTAGAGAACGCACAATCTGGCAGGCTTGACACAATATCTAATTCTTTTAATCGACTTTTGACTTTTGAGAGCTAATTCATAAATTGTGACAAAGGCCTGCGGGATATTGTGTCCAAAATTGAAACACAAAATAAATTTATTAAAAAATTAGAAAGTGAGCAGATGCAGCTGTTAGAGGAAAATCGTAAACTTAGAGAAATAATAGTCACTTCGTAAAGGAATAGCTTGTCCGTTCTAAATAATAAAATTGAAACGTACAATAAAACAATTAGTAGTATATTTGACATGCTGTAATTAGTGATAAGGAACCTCGTCAAGTTGAGACGGAGTGTGGCTCTGGGGGTAGTGAATTGGTGATCCCTGGCGAGTTTGACTGTTCAGCAGTTAATGGTGGGCCAGATGATTACGCCTATCCCGTTCTCGGTACCATTCTTCCGACAATCAAGCGTACAAATGGAATGTCAGTTAAGAAAATTGCTAAACATGATAATGTAAACGGGGTGTCTACAGATCGTGGGATCAGTGGCGGCCCGAGAGGTCCGTTCTCATTGATGGTTAAACTTTCTGAGGAGGGCCTTGTGCAAAGGGTGTTTGAAACTAAACGACAGTTCACAGGTTTTTCGACAGCAAATCTTAATCCCTCCGTCCTTGGCAGTCTTTCAGCCATCAAATGCCATGGCTTGATATTTATTAATGAATTTTTACCTGAAGAAGAATATGTTTATTTTAAAAAATTGAAAAAGTATGCCAACGAAAAAGGCTTTAAATTTGTTTGGCACTGACATGTCAAATTTCTGGTGAGGAGGGAGAGAGGGGAAAGAGCTTACAATTTTTGATATTGAAAGTGAGATAGATAATTTATTGACAGATAGTAAGAAATTAGAAAACGGTGTAAATGTAAATAATGAAAATTCTTAAACTTCATCGAATATTAAGTGCAATAATAATATATGTGATAATAATGAAGCCTCTGATCATCAACGAAATATGTCGACAAATCAATGATTAAGAACAAATAATGGAGTAACGTCGAATGTGGCCTCTCTTCAATAACTACGCCGGGCCTCCTCTGAGAGTCGTACAGGGAGAAAGGGTGAACTGCGAGCATACTTTCTAAATGTGACTTCGTTAAGAGGTCACATTGGGGAGGTACGTGAGTTTCTAAGTAATGGTCCTTCATTCGGATGAAGCGGTATAAAGTATTCAGATAGGACAGAAACTATCGTGGTAGAGGAATTGCTTTGTATATTAAAGACAATTTAAAGTGCACTATTTTGGCTACTTCGGATACTCAAACTAATCATAGTGAAGGTAAACCGGAGGTACCTGAGTATATTTTTTGTTTTGTGCAATTGGGCAGCTCCGAGGTCGTGTTGGTTTCTGTTATTTATCGACCTCCTGCAATTTCCTTTTTGAGAAATACCGATTTTTTGGATAACTTAGGAAATTTTGCCTCTGAATACTCTCATAAAATTACAATGGGAGATCTAAATGCCGATCTCCTGCGCGAGAGCAGTGATGCCAAATTTGTGAATAAATTGTCGGCTGAGCTTTCGTTACAGTTGGTTCAGCAAAGTGCCACGCATCACACTCCAACGTCTTACACGTGAATTGACCTGATTCTTGTGAACGATAGTAAAATAGTACTTGACGCACGCAACTTACCGGCGAATTTTCACAGTCAGCACAACTTAATAGATGTATGTGTTTCTTGTAATCATATCAAGATAGAAAATAAAATAATTAAGTATAGGAATTATAAAGATATCTGCCCAAACTTATTGGTACGGAATGTGGCCGGTTGTGATTGGATGCCATTGACAGTTGGTACAGTTGACCTGGAATCTGCACTTGGCTGCCTCTGTGACAACCTTACGGCAGCAATATAGAATCTGGCGCCACTAAAAACACTCAAAATTAGCAAAAATAAATTTCCTTGGACGAATAAAGAATTGTCGCAGATGCGGCACAAGAGAGATGCCACGTATCGTAGATTTAAACGGACGAAGGAGGAGCGATATCTTTTCGAATTTTTGCAACTGCGTAAAACAATAGACGAACAGACGGAACAAGCTAAAACAAATTATCATCATAATAGACTGTTCGATGCTTTTGCAAGAGGTAATGTCTGGAAGAAGTTGAAAGACCTGGGACTCCTGTTCGGACCTCAAGGAGACTTGAATGGATTCACTTCAGATGAGCTTAATGCACATTTTGCAGGGCCGTCAGTCTCGCCACACGATGATACTGCGGAACCTAAAAGGATTCTCTCTGAGTGTAGTGAAAGTGGCTTTGCTTTTAAGCCAATTAATACTAATGATGTAATCCTTGCGATTTTACATTTTTCATCACAGGCTTGAGGCGAGGATGGCATCCCGCAGAGTGTGATACTTAAAGCACTACCGGTTATTAGAGAGCATCTTGTGACTCTGTTTAATTCTTCTTTTGCACGGGGGATCTTCCCTTGCCTTTGGAACCGTGCACGCATTGTGCCTTTAAGGAAGTGCCCTGCACCTAAACTGCCTAAAGATTTTAGGCTCATAGCAATATTATGTTTTCTTTCACAGGTTCTCGAGAAGATTGCCCATGACTAACTGCAAGAGTATATTATGACACACAAAATAGTTGAGTCTTTGCAGACTGGCTTTAGAAAGCATCATTCTACGCAGACTGCCATACTTAAACTTACAGACGATATAAGATCAGGTCTTGACAAGAAACTTGCTACTATACTACTTCTATTTGACTTTGGTAAGGCATTCGACACGATCTCCCCCTCCAAACTTTTTGCAAGGCTTAGATCGATGGGGTTTTTCAGGGCTGCACTCAAATGGATTAACTCCTATTTATCAGGTAAAAAACAAATGGTTTTTACATATTTAAAAGAATATTCGGATTGGCTAACAACCAATCTAGGACTTCCACAAGGTTCAGTGCTGGGACCTTTGTTTTTTTGTCTTTTCATTAATAACATCCGTGACACGCTTGACCATCGTTTCGTCGAGCACATATTATATGCTGATGACCTCCAAATCTATACTCAGGTCCCTTATGAATATATAAATGAAGGTATTTGTATTATGCAGAGGGTGGCCAGGGCGGTGTCGGGATGGGCTGTCAAAGCTTTTCTCACATTAAATGCAAGCAAAACTAAGACGATCGTTTTTGGCAGTAGTTGATTTATTTATGACTTTTATGCTGGTGAGCCAAGAACGATTGAGCTTGAGGGAGGTGTCGACATATCTTTCTCTGATACCGTTACGAGTCTTGGTGTCGTGATTGACGCTCATTTGTCATGGGAGCCACACATTAATATGGTGACTAAAAAATTTAATAGGATCATGTATGGTTTGCGGTTCTTTCGTCGGTACACTATTGAGGCCCTGCGTAAACAACTCACAGCTGCCTTGCTGCTTCCGCACCTCGACTACTGCTTAGTAGTTCTGCTCGATGCTCTGCAGAGGGTTGAGAAGACGATTACAAAGACTACAAAATTCATGTGTAAGATATTTATTAGGCGTAGGAATGGGCGATCATATCTCTCCTCATAGAGCTGCGCTTGGTTGGCTGAGTGATGATTCAAGGAGACAGTATTTTATGGCTGTACTTATGTAGAAAATCGTGCGCATGAATACTCCTGAGTATCTAGTAAGTCTCTTCTCTAGATATGTACCTAGGGTAGCTACTAGGAGAAACATTAAGGATTTCGCAATGCCCTTTATGCGTACTGAGACTGAAAGAAATTCCTTTCAAGTTCAAGGTGTGCATTTTCGGAACTTCCTGCCTGCTGATATAAAAAATCTTTCATCGCTGGGCAGGTTCAAGTCGGCTTTGAGGAGGTACTTACTCGACCTCGAATCTACTTAATTTTAAGTATCTTAATTTTTTATGTTAATTTATTTTATTTTGTCTTATATATATATTTAAGCTAAGAATGTATTTATTAGCGTGAATGATGAATCAATTAATGCAGAAGGAATAAGTGGTTCTGTTTTTATTAGAAGTCATGATATCTTCGGTATCAAGTTTTTATTCTTCGAATGTTATTATTATTTTATTCTTTTAATTTTTAATTATTTATTATTACTTTGTTGGTGTATTGTCCAACTTTATTTTTATACTATTGTCCAATTTTATTTTTATTTGATGTCATGACAGTGATTCATTTTTTATATTATGTTATTTGATTTTAATTATATGACTGATAGATATTTAAGACTGTTTTTAATTGTATTTTATGTTTTCTTGTTTTTTGCATGTATTTAGAATAGTCTGTGATATCGCTTTTATATAGTGACTTACTGATACGGTATTATATATTAATTTTAATATTTGACTATGATATCTTATCTTATTATGCGCAATACTTTATATAGAATTATTACTTATTGTTTGATGTATTACACGCCTTTGTGTACTCTTCTTACAAAATAAATCAATATCTATCTATCTATCTAACCCAAACTTCTCAATAACAAATGAATGGATTTATTTAAAAATTTAACGGAATAATCTTCGTGATACATACTATATGTTAATGCATTTCTTTATTTAAAGTGTTGGAATACAATAGAAATATAGTCAATATTTATGGGAGCAAGTTTACTGTTCATTTTATATCTTCTTTACGGGATGTCGGAGCTGCAGCAATTAAGTTTTGCTTTTTTTATTTTATCAATATTTTGTTAAATTCATAATTTAAACAAATATAATGACTTGTCCGCACTAAAGTTATATTAATACAATAATTTTTGTTGAAATACAAAATATTTGGACTAAATATTTTTTTATGAACTCGGATTGGAAATTAGATATAAGACTCGACAAACCTAACCTTAATACGATACATTGATTAAGTTTTTATTATAACTTTGTATGTATAATATTTTGGTGGATTTCTTGAGTTCTCCGCACTAGAGTTTAATCTTACAAATTTTTTCTTCGTAAAAAAAACTCGATTAAACGCATCGTTTATTCATAAGTTAGGATTGGAAATATTATTAGAAGGCGGGCAGCTTCGTCATGCTTTTAAATAATTTATACTTATAAAATTTAAATAATATTTTATAAAAACTATTAAAATGATAATCATATATTTGATATTATTTCAAACTATGAATAAAAAGTTAAAAAAATTATTATGAAGTGATAACTTATAAATAATCATGATATTTTATTAAATACATTTCCAACTTAAATAATTAACTTCATGTTAAAACTAAATTTAATAAGCATTTGAATCCACAAGTCATTTAAAACGTTAACCATTATTCAAAGTTATTAAAAAGTTATTTATAAAAAGTATTCCCATATCAAAATTTCAAAATTCTATTGATTTAATTTTTTATTCTTTACATTAGAGAATTAGTTTCGATATTGAAATTTTTTTGTGATATGCAACTATATATATATGGGTAAAAACGCTGGAATTCAACAAATATCGAGCGCACTCAAATTTAAGATTTTGCTGAAACTTAAGTATATGAAAGTATATTGAAAAAGAATTACTCATGCAAAATTAGAGCTCAAATGGACGCCAGGGGCCTGAGTTACATAATCTCAAACTTTAAAAATCAGCTATTTTTCAAAGCATTGCCAAAATTCGAATCCTCTACTAAATTTGATCCAACACAGCTCATTTTTTTTGAATTGATCTATACTTCAACTTAACTACTAAGCACTTTCAGTTTTATGAGAAAAATGCTGTGCTACGACGTAAAATAGAAATATAACTTTTTATTGATTTTATGATTTTTTCAAATATCTGCCAAAATTTGAGTTTTCAATATTTTCTAATGCACTACCTTTTAAATTAAAGATCTCTCTGGTCTTTAAATTGCAAGGTGAAACGATTTAAAATATTGGAAAACTGCTGAGTTATGTTATTTCAAAGTTATCTTTATTTTTAAAAGTGATCAACTTTGAAGTTGAATTGAAAAAATCCTTAGTTTTTTTTTTTATGAAACTTTCCTAGAAATTAGTGTTAATATAGAAGAAAGTCCCCAAGAAGTTCGGAGTTTTTTTTTATTTCGTTTTGAAGCTATAACTATTTAAATATCATAAAAATCGAATTTTCTAAAAATTCACAATACGCAACATAGTCAATGCATTAACGCGAAAAACTTCATATTAAAATAATAAGTTTTTACTAATAAAATTTTTTTTTTTTTTTAATTGTTTTTATCCCTGTAGTGATCTTTATAAATAAATTTAGGCTCGTTCAATGCTACAGAGGATGCTCTTTTAATTCCACCAACTTTTATTTTTTTTAACAAAAAAACGGAAGTGCAATTGCACTTTTTGTAAAAAATGAAAAATGCATTTTTCTCAAAAAAGCCATTTATTTTTTGTCTCAAATTTTTTTATAGATAGGTGGCCTTAAGACCTATATTTTCATTGGTGTGGAATTTGGAATATTTTGGTTTAGTAAGAGATATAAAAAAAATTGAGAAAAAAATTTTCACATTTACATAAATGTAAATACGTCATAGATACAACAAATATTTCAGGAGTAAGCGCATTTCAGATATATATATATATATATATATATATATATATATATATATATATATATATATATATATATATATATATATATATATATATATATATATATATATATATTTTTATTATTAATCAACTCATAGGTGTTGTGCTGTACATATATATATATATATATATATATATATATATGGGTCAAAATA
This sequence comes from Anastatus disparis, assembly GCA_017163975.1. Lineage (NCBI taxonomy): Eukaryota > Metazoa > Arthropoda > Insecta > Hymenoptera > Eupelmidae > Anastatus > Anastatus disparis. Next base: position 1,744,940 of record JAFFSR010000328.1, read on the forward strand.
ACACCTTTTTATAAAAGTGTGCGCATGTGGATCACCGATTTTGCTGATTTTGAGATATGTTTTAGTATTATTAAAGTTAGGAATCTGTGCAAAATTTCAGCTCTGTAAGTGCAAAACTCGCCGAAATATGGCCTTTCAAAGGTCAAAAACTCCGCTTTTTTCGGGTGTTTTTCACTCTTTTTCAAAATTCTGCCAAGACTCGAGTTTTTAACATATTTTAATTTGGCAGGCGGCAATTTCTTCGTTTTTATGTTAATTTTAAATTTTCGTAATTATATTTTTTAAAAATTCTAATCAGGCTTCTGAAAACTCTTAGAATAAAATACTGATTTTTGACATTTTTGACAATTTTTAAACAGCTGTAAGTCATTTGAATTTTGATATTTTTAAATTATCAAAATTCTGTTTCATTGGTCAAAAAGAAAGCTTTAATTTGCATTTTTAAATTTTCAAAAAGGTTTAAAATTGACGGAGATACAAAGGTTTAAAGTTTGCAAAATTTCTAAAATATACGTTTTTTACAAAATTTAGATCATTGTAACTCTGGCCGGACAACTTCAAATTCACTAAATCTTACAAGAAAACTTTCTATAAGTCACGTAAAATGAGGCCAAATAGGCCTGGTCAATGGTATCCTACGATTTTACTATTATTTGAACCTCTCATAATTCAGTATTTTGCTTCACAAGTAAATCAATACACCCAGCTGTTGCGTCTTCTACTCATAAATGCGAAAACCTTAAAAGATTCAACAGGCTATAAATTATGAAATGAGCGATAAAAAACTTGATTTTATGCTTGAGTATAGGTCTCTAGGTCGTTTAGAATAAAAGTTATAACAGTTTGAGAATTTGTTATTTCTCAAGGTATCAAATCCGTGAACGCTTACTCTAGCCGATTTTTAGATTGGTCTTAACTTTCCTATAACTTAATTTCTATGATACTTCAGGACTCTTATTGAAGCTCTAATTAAAAATTATTGCTTGTAATTTCAATATCTTTGATGAAGTATAAATGTAAGTCTGCTAACATCTAAAATAAACAACTTTCTTTTTTCTTATAACATTATTTCGCGATGCTGTTGGCACATTAAACTTGACTAAAAAAAGTTTTATCCAAGATGATAAAACTGTAAGAGAAGACGTTCAATTTGATTTTTGGTGAATTACTAGCTGATACAAAGCCGGAGTTATAAATAAGTTGAGACCAATTTCAAAGTCGGATAAAATGAACGTTCACGGATTTATTACCTTCAGTTTATAAAAATCGTTAACTGTTTTAACTTTCGTTCTAAACCACCTAGAGACTTTCATCAAAGCTTGAATAATAGCTTTTGCTATCTACTTTAATAATTTATGACGTGTAGAATCTCCTAGGGCTCTCAAATTTTTAAAAAAACGCCACAAAAGGTGAAAGTGTTGGCTTACTTGAGAAGCAATATTCTGAATTTTGAAAGGTTTATATTATAAAAAGACTCAGGAGTCGGTTGACGAATTCTTTCTAGTCTTATTTTAAAATAATTCAAATAGTTTTTTTACTAAATTATTTTACACTCCGCAATGTTTTTGATTAGATCCATGACTAAATTTATCTCATAAGAATAATCAAAAGATGTAACAAGTATAAAAAGTTTTAAAAGGTATTAAAATATAACATAATGCACTACATAATTTCGGATTTTCTTTTTAGAAATATTTTGTAAAGCAGTTTTTTTAAATTCATAAAATGACATCGATGTAGGTATAAAGGTATCAAAATGTATTAAAATATGTCCGTTATAAAAATATAAACATTTTATTTGATACCAAATTTTAAAAGAGGATTAGAAGGTATTGATGTATATTTAAATGTGCAAAACCCCACTCAAAACCACTTTCTTTGATGCACACTGATATTCTCTAATATCTTTTCATAACTTTTAATAGATATTAGTACTTTCAAAATTTTCACACTGGATTGGGAAATCATTTAAATTTCTAAATAATCAAATGAAGCATAGTAACACACTTAAAGTTGGCTAGCCTTATAAATAGTTATCTAAAAATGATAAAAAATCAAGTGAATAAAGAATAAAACGAAAGCTTATGCTGAATTAAAAATATAGTTTATCCTACTATTTGAATAAACTATATTTTGAATTTTGGAAAATATTTTTTGGAATTACTATTTACTTTATGCAATATTAACTAATGCGAATTCATCATCAGCAGAGAAAATTTTAATTTTCATACGAGATTGGCTGATTGGCTCAAAATAGTGATGAATTCTAGTGTCACTAATTCTTCGAGCTGCCTGAAAGCGAGAATGAAGTTTTCGATCCCTTGCTTCAACATCTTGTTGATTAACATAAAGAAATCTATCAAATAAATTATTTATTACTATAACAAGAATAAATATCAAAACAATTATAAATTGTTAGTAACAGAATTAGTAATTTTTTTTACCTTATTCCTGAAATATTATCTTGACAATAATCAAACATTTGCCTTGCAGTTTGTATTTGATTATTGATAGGTCTTTGTAATGAAGCTCTTCTTGTCAATTTCTTAACAGTGGCACCAATTCCATCACATACATTTTTGCCGTGACTTGTTGCTGAAAAATTATGAGATATAACTTTGAACCTAAAATCTTCTTCATGATGGCATAAATTGATGAAATGATTCCTAAAACATTTTTTATTTTTATAAACTAATGAACTTGGATGAAAAATAAATAATATTTTACTTTTTTCAAAATTCTATTACTTATTGATAAATAAAATTATGAAAATAAATATATATTTACTTGTTTTTGTACTGGGTAGGTGCTCCGTCTGAGAAATATATAATATTTTTTATCCAAGGAAGAAGCTCCTTGAGTTTTTCTAAAACTCTTTCTTGAAATATATTAACTGCAACCGCTGTATGTTTTGTACAATCTGATATTACACAGAAATTTAAAATCTTCAGTTCTTCAGACGCTTCATCCTTGTAATATACAGCAAAAGGGTGTACAGTGGCTTGACTATTATTATAATAATAGCCCTGAGTCGAATCTTGACAGATAAAAGCAAAATTTTCTGAAAAATCCATTAAGATCAGACAGGTGTTTTTGTCTAAATTTGATTTGCATGCTTTGAGGAATATTTTTTGATTCTCACTAACAAAATGGTGAGGCATTAATTTATAAATATCCTCTACAAGTTTATTTAAGAACTCATCACGAGGTTCTTCCAAGTCATTGAGAACTGTTTTACTAAATTGAGCTCCTTCTTTTCCTGCACTTGTCTTGATAGTTTTCCATTTTTTAAAACAGATGCAAGTGGAAAGTATTGACAAATTATCTTGCGCATTGGATAAGTATTGAAAAATTGCATTGCGCCCTGGACACATTGTACATGTTTGATGCAGCATGCAATTTTTGTTATCAATAGAGCAAACGGCTTCATCTATAAGCAGTCTATAGTTTATTTTTCTATTCCAAGCAGATAATCTTAATTTAACATTTTGATGTAACTCGCATACACAAACTGTGTGCGTTCCAGGGCTTCCATCTGATACACATTCTTTAGGGCGCAAAGATGCAAAGAATGAAAAACATGGTTTCTCTTCACACGTTTTCTCCTGTAACCAATTATTGTATAGATCTCTAGTATCATACATCAAAAGTCTCTTTGGTACTGGAATCGATTTAGCATTAGGAACTTTTTGCATAACACATTCCTTCATCCCACTGCATGGACGACTATTGCAATCATTTTTATAGTATTCAATGATTTCCTTTTTTACTTCATCAGGAACGCGAGTGTATAACTTTCTGGAACGTGACATCGGCCCTATGATAAAATAGAATTTTATTATATACATCATTTTATATAGATGGGGCATTTCATGTCAATTCACCTGGTCAAAAAATAAAAATCGCTGAAAATCTGGAAATATGTTATATTTGATACTCAAAGTATACAAAACAATTTTAAGAGGTCTAGGTCAAAGAGGTCAAGAGCAAGAGATCATGAAATTTTGGGATTTTTTGAATTTTTTTGTTAAATTATCATCTTTGATATTTTGTTATTCAAAAACTAAGGGTCTTTGAAAAAAAGTATCGAGACATTTTTTGTTGGACATTATGTGTAGAAACTGTTCAAATTTTTCTTAATTCCAGAGTTGCTATCTTCTGATTGATCCGTTATATAATTGCATATAATTTTAAATTACTCGAGTTCGTCCAGGTTCATTTTACTCATTTGGCATTAAAAAGTTGCATTATATATAGACTTTTAACTGAAATTTTCCCCATGTGGAAAATGTCTCTGTAAGCAGCTATCAAACTTTTAATTTTTCCAAAAATAATGTTTTCAGTGTTATTGAAAATTTTTATTGGAAATTTTCCCTCGACACTCTTGATAATTCTTAATTATTAATATGATAATTATTTTAATATTATTATTATATTTTGAAATGTTATTATATTTTAACAATTTTAATCTCGATTCGTGCAGAATTAAGCTAAATCAATAACTGCACAACCGCATAATCAAAATCCACTCAATTAGATTAAAGGCCACTTAGTTGAAAGTCAAAACACACTGAACGAAAAATTATTTCATTATTTTACAGTTGCATTCCAAACTGCTATTGAATTAATATTAAATTTATGGTAAATAAATTTTATTTATATCATTATATAATCTCATATTTTTTATTTTTATTTCAAGTACACAATACAAATTCGAAAGATTTTATTAAAAATTATTGTTTGCGACTCAATTTGACTGGAATCTTCTGCTTTGATAATAAAATTATATTTTCATAAATATATTTGTGAATTTAAAATTGATAACTTCAACCGTATTTATAATTTAAATTTATATCATAAAGCATTTCAAAGAATAAAAATAGAAATATTGATTAAATTAAAAATTTCAAACAATGCAATGATTTTATAATTATATTATATAAATTCTTAATTTTGTCATTAAAAAGCTACTTGTATGTGATACTTAGACTATGTCTTTCATAAAGTTTTATCACACCAATTTGGAATTTATTCTGAAATTGAACAAGACAAAGGACCTTGCTCTTGTCTGCATATTTACAAACATTGTACTAAATACACCAAGAGAATTAAAAAAATCAATAACTTTTACAGCTATTTATTAAGTATACAATTATAGATGCTGCCTCACACTCAACAGTGAACAGTATCAATAAATCTGTAAGATAAATCAGTAGGTTCTGCTGATATTTTTGGGATTATCACTTCAACCTCAGCTTATTTAAACAGAAAAATTAATTTTTATTTATAACTTAAAAGTTATCAAGCTGAATAGCTTGTTCGCTTTCTTTCTATAGATTTCTGTTGTGTATTTTAAACTTGATTGTTTAGTGTATTGTGAGTTCACAATTTTTCTATTTAATATTAATTAAATAGCAATGTGGAATGCAACTGTGAAATAATTTAATAATTCTTTGTTCAGTGTACTTTGACTTTAAACTTATAAGTGGATTTTTATTATGTGAATGTACAGTTATTAATTTAGCTTAATTCTGCATTGAATAAGATTCAAATTGTTAAAATATAATAAAATTTTAAAATATAATAACAATATCAAAATAATTATCATATTAATAATTAAGAATTATCAAGAGTGTTGAGAGCAAATTTCAAATAAAAATTTTCAATATCACTGAAAACATTATTTTTGGAAAAATTGAAAGTTCCATAGCTGCTTACAGAGAACTTTTCGCACATGAGAGAAAAATTTCAGTCAAAGGTCAATATATAATGCAACTTTTTAATGCTAAATGAATAAAATGAATCTGGGCGAACTCGAGTAATTTAAAATTATATGCAAATATATAATGGACCAATCAGAAGATAGCCACTCTGGAATTGGGAAAAATTTGTACAGTTTCTACACATAATTTCCAACAAAAAATTTGTTTATACATTTTTTTCTAAGATCGTTAGTTTTTGAATAAAAAAATATCAAAGATGATAATTTAACAAAAAAATTCAAAAAATCCCAAAATTTCATGACCTTTAGCTCTTGACCTCTTGGACCTAAGCCTCTAAAAATTTTTTTTGTATATTTTGGGTATCAAATAGAAAATATTTTCAGATTTTTAGCGATTTTTATTCTTTGACCAGGTGAGTTGACATGAAATGCCACAGATACAAAATTTTCAATTTCTAAAAAATTATGATTAAATAATGCTTCTAATGTGCATTTTAAACATTGTATGGATTTTAATTACTATGATTAGTTCATTAAATTTTTTTATAATAGTAGAAATGAAATATTGTGTATTATACTGCAATATTTGATCATTGGTTTTAATAAAAAGTTTTTGTAATAAAAATTCTCCAGATAAATTTGAACGAAAAAATTCATTAATTATTTTAGTATTAAATTTATAATTTATTTTTATTTATTAGTATATCACAATCATTGATTACTAACACTTTCCTGTGATAACTATAAACTAGTCATTTTTGTATTTTTTTAAGGAAACAGAACTAGATAAAATATATTTTAATTATTGCATTTATTAATTAAAATTTAATTTTTACAATTATTATTTTTGTTATGAATTCTGAATCTATTTAACATTAATAATGTGATTATTATTATTACTGTTATAATATTATTATAGTGATTATTATATTATTATCAATGTGATATTTAAATATTTACCTTCATTTTCTCGTAGTTTCACTACTTCATTATAAAAATAACGAGAACAGTCAAAATATTGATTAACCATTTTATAACTCCAATCATATGGCATCAAGCTTAAAATTTTTATTTTTTCATTAGTATTAGATGCTAAATTATAATAATTCACTGAGTTCTTGATAAATGCTTTAAACGCTACTGAATCCTGATGAATTTTATTTAAATTTGAAAAATTTGGTAATTCAATATCATATACTTTACACATTGTAGTGGTAATTTCGCCAACAATACATTGTAATGCATCTAATGCTTTATTTTTCAATCTATCAAGCGTTAATTTATTTTTATCTATAGGTGAAATATTAAACATTGCATAAAGTGAATCTAAATTTTTTGCATTTTGACTTGTAGATATGAAGTTCTCAGAGTTTTGTAAACTTGCTAATGATTCACTATTACTTTCGCTGCTTTGAGTCGCAGTAGCTTTCACATCAGATTTTATATTTTGTTGTGTTTCGAACTCTGATACTATTGACTGGATTCTGTTATAACAAGAGGAACATACTGTGACACCTGATAACAATTCAATATCGCTGCAGGCTACTGCAAATTTTACAGATATATTTTCATCTACTATTTTCAGAAAATTATTCACTGGATTTCTGTGTCTTTTAAAGGGATCACGGCAATAGTTATTTTGCTTACCATAGTTTAATATTGCAGTCTTTATTTTTCTATAACAATTACGACATATTTTTTGCCCTGGGATTAATCTAATGTTTAGAATTTTTTCAAAACTTTCACAATCCTGAAGACTTAATACATTCAAATGAATTTTCACATTCACTACATGTTTGTTGAATGGGTCGCAACATTTTTTTTGTTTCATTGAATAATGTCTTAAATATTTATCAGCATGGTGAGTGCAAATTACATCATTGCAATCAATTTTAAAACCAGGAACACGGTAACTCAAATATTTTAAGTCATCTTTGCTAAAAGAATCTATATTTTTTAAAGTATTATTTTGTGTATAAGAATCACTGATACATTTTTCAGTTTCATGTACTAATAGTTTTGCAATATAGCAATTTAAAGCCATATTTAAAAAACTTCTTGTTTATTTTTTCCCATTTATTTACTATGAGTAAAAGTAATAATTGCTATTTTAAAAAACAACAATCGAAAGTAACATAGACGTTCATTCTAGTTTTATTTAGTACACGATCGTATAAACAGGTATGAAAATTCACAAGGTGAGGGTAGGGCTCGAATTTATAGTCATGACTTGAGTATTGAGTATCACTTGGAACTTAAGTATCATTACTTGAGTATCAGCTGTTACTTCAATTTTTTATATGAAATATTAAATCACACAGATATGATAGCCGTCGGTAAAGATGTCACACTCAATTAAAGTAATAGCTGATACCCCTATTGAAAATAATGACGTCTTTGGACGTGTCTGGATTTGGAACAAAAAAAGACGTCTTTGAAAGACGTCTTTTAATAACGTCATAAGTCACAAGAGAAAATTCAAAAGTAGTTAAACTACAGGATAATAATTATTTTTTTATTTTTCATTAAAACCTACAAAAATACCTCTATTCATTAGTTGAAATAGAGTGTGAGAAAACTATCATTATTTTAGATCAAACGAAACTGTCAGTTTATATGCTCTGAACTGTCTTATTCTTTTCGTGCGCATTTGCTTACCATAAAGAAATCAATCGCTAAAAAACGCGGTAGCCCTCTAACGAGCAATCATTAGTACTATTATATACATTCATATCAATTTGTATAATAGTACTGATGATTGCTCGTTAGAGGGCTACCGCGCTTTTTAGCGATTGATTTCTTTATGGTAAGTGAATGCGCACGAAAAGAATAAGACCGTTCAGAGCATATAAACTGACAGTTTCGTTTGATCTAAAATAATGATAGTTTTCTCACACTCTATTTCAACTAATGAATAGAGGTATTTTTGTAGGTTTTAATGAAAAATAAAAAAATAATTATTATTCTGTAGTTTAACTACTTTTGAATTTTCTCTTGTGACTTATGACGTTATTAAAAGACGTCTTTCAAAGACGTCTTTCAAAGACGTCTTTTAAAGACGTCTTTTTTTGTTACAAATCCAGACACATCCAAAGACGTCTTTTAAAGACGTCTTTAAAAGACGTCTTCTAAAGACGTCTTTAAAAGACGTCATTATTTTCAATAGGGACTTAACGATGTTATAAGAAAAAAATAAAGTTGTTTATTTTAGATGTTAGCAGACTTACATTTATACTTCATCAAAGATATTGAAATTACAAGCAATAATTTTTAATTAGAGCTTCAATAAGAGTCCTGAAGTATCATAGAAATTAAGTTATAGGAAATTTAAGACCAATCTAAAAATCGGCTAGAGTAAGCGTTCATGGATTTGATACCTTGAGAAATAACAAATTCTCAAACTGTTATAACTTTTATTCTAAACGACCTAGAGACCTATACTCAAGCATAAAATCAAGTTTTTTATCGCTCATTTCATAATTTATAGCCTGTTGAATCTTTTAAGGTTTTCGCATTTATGAGTAGAAGACGCAACAGCTGGGTGTATTGATTTATTTGTGAAGCAAAATACTGAATTATGAGAGGTTCAAATAATAGTAAAATCGTAGGATACCATTGACCAGGCCTATTTGGCCTCATTTTACGTGACTTATAGAAAGTTTTCTTGTAAGATTTAGTGAATTTGAAGTTGTCCGGCCAGAGTTACAATGATCTAAATTTTGTAAAAAACGTATATTTTAGAAATTTTGCAAACTTTAAACCTTTGTATCTCCGTCAATTTTAAACCTTTTTGAAAATTTAAAAATGCAAATTAAAGCTTTCTTTTTCACCAATAAAACAAAATTTTGATAATTTAAAAATATCAAAATTCAAATGAGTTACAGCTGTTTAAAAATTGTCAAGAATGTCAAAAATTAGTATTTTATTCTAAGAGTTTTCAGAAGCCTGATTAGAATTTTTTAAAAATATAATTACGAAAATTTAAAATTAACATAAAAACGAAGAAATTGCCGCCTGCCAAATTAAAATATGTTAAAAACTCGAGTCTTGGCAGAATTTTGAAAAAGAGTGAAAAACAGCCGAAAAAAGCGGAGTTTTTGACCTTTGAAAGGCCATATTTCGGCGAGTTTTGCACTTAGAGAGCTGAAATTTTGCACAGATTCCTAACTTTAATAATACTAAAACATATCTCAAAATCAGCAAAATCGGTGATCCACATGCGCACACTTTTATAAAAAGATGTTATTTTGACCCATATATATATGGGACATTTCACACCAACTGGAAGAGCAAAAAAATTTAATTCGCTGAAACTCTGAGAATATATTCTTTTTGTTACCCAAAATATGTAAAAAAATTTTCAAGGATTTACATTGGAAGGATCAAGAGCTAAAGATCCTTGAAATTTGAAAATTTTTCAAAATTTTTGGAAAAGTTTCAACTTGATCAATTTTTTTCCTGAAGATCCTGATGTTTTAGAGAGAAATTCATAAGAATACTTCTTGTTGTAAATGAAGAGCAGAGTTAGCATGACTTTTAATAAACCTGAATTTTGAAGTTTTCTATTGGTCCTTATATGTATTACATGGTAATTGAAATTACTCATTGCTCGCCACTTTAGAAATTGCTTTTCGCGGGCTTATTTTTTTTTATTTCATATAAACTTGAAATAAATTTTCGATTATGTAAGTCAGAGCCATTAATGAGAATTTATGACAGTTTATTATCGGAAATTAGTGTGAAACCGATTTATAAATTTAGAATAATTTTTATTAATTTTAAATTATTAAATTTATTTAATATTAACAATCCTTTTTTAAATAAATTACAAAGATACAATAATTTATTTAAATAAACAATTAAATAAAATGAGAATCTTATTGAAAGCTAGTCTCTACATTTTGCCGCGTAGAGAGTCGGATCAAGAATCCGATAGAATACATCTTAGATGTTACATAATCGAACATCTAAGAGAGAATGCCCCAGCTTGGATGGATTCACGCTCTTTTATATTATTTCATAAACCTTCTATGAAGTTCTGTTTCTCACTAAAGAATCATACATTAGGAAATAGAATGTTCGATAAAATTCATTTTATATATTTGCCAAAGAAACATTTAATTAAGATAAATATATTCGTAAAAGGAACATTCTATTTCCTTTACATTTCAAAAGACTATTTTTAATAATTTATTTTATTATTTATTCACTAAAAAAGCTAATTTTTTATATTTTAATTTATATCTTCAAACTTTAAATAGAATAATCATTTTTGTACATATTATGGAAATTAAATGTTCTATTTATGTATAAACAATCATATTAATAAGCTACATCTTATATATTTTATTATTAACAATCAAATATTGATAATACTTTTTCATTAAAAGAAATGGAACATTCCATTTCTATATTTATTTTACTATATAACTCAAAATGTATGTATATATATATATATATATATATATATATATATACATTTTGAGTTATCTTCATTATCGGCCTCATTAGGTAACTATCAAGTCCTACTTATACTTTTAACGTAATTTAAATTTATTATTACAGAAAATTATTCTATGTTTTAAATAATGTCCAATTTTATAATATATTCATATTTAATTTAATAATTCTATGCAAAATTGATATGAGCTGTTACAATATATTTTCATGTATGATTTATTTTCGATATGAAAGATAAATCATACATTAAAATATGTATTTATATTTAAAATGACAAAAAAATCATACATGAAAATATATATTTTAAACTGTCATAACTCCTTATTGATGGCTCTGACTTACATGATCAAAAATTTATTTTAAAGTTCATGTAAAAAAAAAAAAAATAAGCCCGTAAAAAGCAATTTCTAAAGAGGCGGACAATGAGTAATTTCAATCACCATGTAATACATACATGAACCAATAGAAATTCAGGTTTGTAAAAAATCATGCTAATACTGCTCTTCATTTAGAATAAGAAGTATTTATATGATTTTCTCTCTAAAACATCACGATTTTCAGAAAAAAAAAGATAAAATTAAGACTCTTCCAAAAATTGTGAATAATTTGCAAATTTCAAGGATCTATGGCTCTTGACCCTTTCAATCTGAACCCTTGAAAATTTTTTTACACATTTTGTGTAACAAACAGAATATATTCTCAGAGTTTCAGCGATTTTAATTTTTTTGCTCTTCCATTTGGTGTGAAATATCCTATATATATATATATATATATATATATATATATATATATATATATATATATATATATAATTGCCAAAAATAACTATTTTTCATCGTTACATTATTTTTGCGAATTTCATTATTATTTATTTATCATATAACAATTAATTCATGGCATTTTTAATTTCTTTTATTTTTCAGCTTTTGAAGTAAAAAGGCAGTAAATTAAATCAGTTAATATAAAAGCAATTGTTTTGTGAATATCTTTAAAAAAAGTTCATAAAAAATAAATTAAAATTCTTAAAAGAATTTTGATTTTTAATAATGATTTTGACTAAAAAAGATAATTGTTAAAGGACAGGAATTGTATAGTGGAATTGCTTCCATGTTAACTGATATTCATATATTAGAATTTAATAATATTTCAAACCAGTGCACCTCATTTAACATGCAATTAACTTCATTCATTCAAAGACTACAATATATTAATTTAGTAGCGATTGATGGAGAATTTATACAGTTATTATTTTCCGGAAATGTAGAAAAAGGTCACCGGATTTGTATGTATTATAATAATAAGGTAATTCATGTATGTGAAAGTTTAAATCTTAAATATCTACAAGATGAGCGTAAGATTTATATAAACAGATTATTTCTAAACAAACCAGAATTTAGCATAGTATTTGAAACAGTACAATCACAAACAAATAATAATGACTGTGGCGTTCTTGCAATTGCTTTTGCTGTTGCGATACTTTATAATTTAGGTCCATGTTGTTTAAGATATGATGTTTCTCAAATGCGATTACGTTTATCAAGAATTTTTAAAATGAAACGAATAAAAATGTTTCCAGTTTTACAAAATTATAGTAATGCAAATATTAATTACGATAATCCACCGGACATGATAAGGAGGAGTTTTCATCATGAGCAACTTTTAAATCAAATACCATCAAATCTAGATTTCGCCGAGCTTGAACTATTAGGAAAAAGCTTATAAATGCATTTATTGGTAGAACAAAAAAGATCATGGAAATATATCGTAAACAAAAGAATTTGAATCATGAAACAATTTTGATGGAAATTAACAATGACAGTTCAGATACAAATTTTTTCTTCTTCTTCTTCTTTTTCTTTAATTGGCCTTTCGATTTTTCATCATAGGCCATCATCAATTTTATTTTTTTTAGTTATTTTTGTCCCTAGGGGACTTTTATTATTAATTTTTTGTGTTGTTTCGAGGAACTCTCTATTTTGTTTTTTGTGTTCTTTGGGTTCTCTCTCCCCGGAAAACCACGAAAATTGTTTTCCTCAATTTTCCCAGGGAGTCAAACCCCGATCCACTAGGACGCAAGCCAGCTGCCTTAAGCAACTGAGTTACTTTTCGTCCTTTAACAACGGAGCTCGTAAATGTGTTCATAACAACAAAGCACGTGTAACAGAGGTGCTTTCTTGAAAAACAGCCGCGAGCGGGATTCGATCCACGGTTCTCCGAGAATACGAATCCAATGCTCTTACCGACTGCACCACAGACCGGCTCATATACAAATTTTTTAAAACCAGATAATGATATAATAGAAATCAATGATATCCACTTAAATTATAACGATGATAAAATTAGGACTGTTGAGATTAAATTAAATAGAGGAAAAAAAGAATCAATAGAAATAGATGAGAAAGAAGCTTTATTCGTATCAGGACTTAATAGGAAAATGGGAACAGAACAATAACAGAAATATAAAAGAATTTTAGAAAAAGACATTATTATGAAAATGCAAGAAAAAAAAGTGATGATAAATTAGAACTAACAAGGAGAGTGTTTCACCTTCGGGTCACCAATTGTGCTCAAATTGGCTTCCTTCATGTTTCTGGATGCAGAAACATGAAGGAAGCCAAAATTTCAGAGGCCAACGCTTAATATTTCCCTAGTTACAGGCCATTGAAGAAAATCCCTTAAAAAGTCACTAGATTTTCAAACGCTTATATTATCTCATCATTGTTAGCTAGAAGCTTATACCTTTTTTTGAATGAAAGCTAAGCTTAAATCCTTTCGAAATAGCACCTATAGCATCTCAAAATATTATTTTTTTCCAAAGTTAAAGCGTAATAAAGATTAGACCTGAATTTTTTGTTTAAAACATTAATAAATAATAAAAGCTAAAATCGGGTTCAATCTTTATTACGCTATAATTTTGGGAAAAAATAATATTTTGGTATGCTATAAGTACTATTTTGAAATTGGCTTCTGAAATTTCTTTATATTTCTGCATCCAGAAAACATTCCCAAAATTTGAGCAAAGACGGTGACCTGAAGGTGAAACACGCTCCTTGTAAGACGTGTTCAAGAAACTTTACGTAAGAAAAAAGCTTATATAAAAATGAAAAAAGGACAAATAAATATAAACAGAAACTAGAAAATACTAAGATAACAAAATGGCAATTTAAGGAAAAAATAAGTACTGATAAATAAAAACAAATACGTGCAAATGAGGCTTCACGCAAGAAAGAAGCTGTTCTGTCGCAATATAATTTTTCTTAAAATTTGTCATTTATTATAGTTAAGAAATGTGTTTTTAGTTAAAATCTTATATTTGAAAATTATTATCATTTTTATAATTTTATACATACAATTTACCAAAACTTCATAATTTCATTGTTAAAGAATAATCTTTTAAGCCAGGTAAATTATTCTTGAAATAGTAACGGTTTAGAAACCTGTAATAAAAGTAATAAAACTAATGCATTTATTGACGGTCATGCATATATGTTGTTCATGATGTGCCGTTCGAGTTATTTTATGATATGCCGTAATAAAGAATTTGAGGATTTGGGAAAACCCAGCATTTACTAAATTTAATTATTAAATGAAGTTTGTATCTACCAATTAGAAAATGCCTTACAAAATTTGAGTAAAAGTAGGCCTGGCTAAAGGAATGTATTCTTCTCTTCATGTTAGTTGTACGATGATTTTCAGTTCAGTTTACGTTTAGAATTCAAGACGCTCACACTTAGAGCTGCACTTGTAATAATCTTAAGAATAGAATATTAAATAGAATTTTTAATTTGAGAACATTTTGTTTCTTCATAATTACTATCCTAACCCAAAACAGCTATATTATATTAAGTTAGAATATAGCGAGAAATAAATACGACTTCGAAGCGAGCCTTACAACCACGCCAAGTTAAAAAGTCAAGACGAAGTTGAATTTTATTTTCTCACTTTTTTCCAGAAGCTTATATAAAAATTAAAGAAAAACAACCAGAAAAATATAAAGAAAAATTAGAAAGTGCTAAGATAACAAAATTAAAAGTCAAGGAAAAAATGAGTATTGATAAATTGGAACAAATACGTGCAAATGAGGCTTTACGTGAAAAAGAAGCTTATAAGGTAAAATACCCAGTCTCGGGACAAAATGAAAATTCGGACCTATGGCGGGACAACAAAAAATAATTACTTTGATTATAGACCAATCTTCGATAAATAATAAAAGTTTCATAAAATTAACTTTATTTAGGGGTTAACTTTTAAAATATAATAACAGCTTCTAAATTAATATTATAAATCTATAATAAAAGGGAAAACAATAATATTTTTATTTGAACTGAGAAAATGTTATCATTTGATTCACGATTTGTAGAAATTCAGACAATCAATTTTTACAAAAAAAAAGTAATTAATTCTTTTAAACCAATAAAAATAAAGTTTTAACTGATTGTTATTACAATAATAATGAAATTAAATAAAAGTTTAGCTATGTAACTTACATTATTTATCGAAAAATTACGTGTCTCGACATAGGTCTCATCTTTCATGTAAACATGTAGTATTGGGACGAATTGGCATGATTGTTCAGACTTGGCAATGCGCCTTTAATGCGTGTGGTAGTTGCAGAACGTGACCTATACTTTTTATAGTTAAGGCTATTTTTCATCAATCTTCTATTATTATTGTATAAAAAAGTGATTAAATAAATTAAAAACATTAATTAAGGTTTTGCGTAAAGTACGTGAGTTAAAAATTATATCAGTTTGTCACAAATAGAATATTTCTAACCTCAAATTTTTTTAACTTTTCGCGTAAATATTGTGATAGTAATTATAAGTTGTATTTTAATCTTAATAATTAATATATACAAATGACATGCAACTATTCAATTATTTTTTTATATTGCAGATGATAATAAATTTCAAAAATGGCAAAAATCAAAAGAAAAGTAGAGGTTATATCTAATAAGAACAACTCTTAAGAAAATGCCGATACAAAGATAGAAAAATGTAAAACAGAATTAACAAAGCTTAAGAAAATTAAGAACAAGAAATCTAAAGAAAAAAAGTATAGTGTTGATGGTATAAAACTAGCCCTTGGAGCAATCGACAAAGGTCTATCAACAAAAGAGGCTGCAGAGAATTTTTGAGTACCAAAGAGTACATTATTTTTCAAATTAAAATGCTTTTTAGAAATCGGATGTAAAATGGGACCTACAACAGTATTAACAGAAAGTGAAGAGGATGAAATAGCCAAGTGAATAGTGTACTGTGCTGAAATAGGATTTCCAGTAAACGAAACTCGTCTCCTTAACAGTGTGCAAACATTTTTAACAGCAAATCAACGAAAAAATCTTTTCAAGAATAACAGACCTGGTAGACACTGGTACATGGCCTTTATGCGTAGACACAATAATTTAAACAAGAGAATGGCTCAGAATTCAACCTCTACCAGAGTATTTGTTACTGAGAAGGATTTAAAAGAATGGTTTTCCCATGTGGAAGAGTACTTAAAAAAAAAGAATATTTTATCAATCGATGCCACTCGAGTATTCAACCTAGATGAATCTAGTTTCATGCTGGTCCCAAAAGACAACACTGTGGTCGCAGAGAAAGGTTCAAAATCAGTCTACCAGATTGTAGGAAGTAATGAAAAAGCATGTCTCACAGTGTTATTTGTCGCTTCAGCATCAGAATCTCCACCTATGATTTTATATGATCTCAAAACAACTCCTTAAAAAAAGGTATTAAAAAACATTCCCATAGGCTGAGTAGTTAGTACACAGAACGGGTTTGATGACAGCAGAGAGTTTTTACTCTTTTATTGGTCAATGTGTTTATGAAATGGATTAAAAATAATAACATAGAGTTGCCTGTTGTGTTATATGTTGATGATCACAAGTCTCATATTACACTGCCTTTAATGAAATTCTGCAAAGAAAATCAAATAGAGATAGTGGTGTTATTTCCAAATTCTACCCACATTATACAACCTTTGGATGTGGCAGTTTTTTATCCATTAAAAGAAGCCTATAAGAGCACTTTCAGACAATGGAGAATCGACAGTAACATTGTAAATTTTCAAAAGTGTATGTTCCCTGAAGTGTTAAAATTAGCTTTAGATAGCATTTATTTGTCAAATAGCATAAGAAATGGATTTAGAGCTTGTGGTTTATTTCCTTTTGATTCACAAGCTGTAAACTACAATATTTTAAATAAAAAAAATAAAAAAGTTATGCCTTCCACTTATGAAATTAAAAAAAGTTATTCAGATAGCTACAATCATTTGCAGTTTTTTCAACAAAATATATTACCATCAGATCTTCTTAAAGAGTTTGAAAATTATGACCTCAATGAGCCTTGGAGTGAAGATATTAAGTACGAGGAACTATTCAACAGTTGGGTGAAAATAAAAAGATTCTCTGGTACGTAGAGTTTAATTAATATTATATTTAGCTTGTATTCAGAAACTAATGATAGTATCTCTTTAACTATTTTCTTAAAAGTAATAATTAAGTATTCTGTTATTTTACAGATAATATTAGAGATACTCCAACTAATAATACATCTGAAAGGAGTATACCTTCAACAAGTATTGATAAATTAGATAATATTGAAAATGTAGAAATAATCAATATCGATGGTATCGATGAAGAAGGACGAAATATTAGTTTCGAACAAAATATTTTTTCTAATATTGAGAACATTGTACAAAAATCTAGTTCACTGGAGGAGGATATTGAGTTTTTTTATGATTATGGCGATCAAATAACTGCAACTGTAATAGCTGTTATTCCTGAAGAATATGAGAATGTGGAATGTGAGAGTATATCTTCAACTACAGATGATCGTCTTGGTAAGTTTTCAAACTATGTACAAAGTAACAGTTGCTGTTCAACACCATATTTTATTTGATTAATTTGATATTACATTATTTATTTTTACAGAATAATCTTTCTAAAATAAATTCAGATGCTCCTAAAAATCCATTTGAACAGATTGATGAATATTTAGAAATTGAAAAGGTTACTTTAGTAGAAAATAATGATTCTAGTATTAATAGAGATTTTATAGAAAATAAGATATCTCTAAGTGAAAAGAATAATGCTTACGTACCTGAAGCCACTATGAATTTTGATTCTAGCATAAATAATAATAAAAATTCAGTTGATGAAAATTAAGGTTTACATACCAACGATTCAGATGTATATTTAAATAATTTTGAAAGTATTTAGTTGTAAAATAAATTATTGAATTATTATTTGATTTTTTATTGATGATAATTGTTTTAGGTGATATTTTAGATTTATCAAGGACCAATCATAGTCAAAGTGATGTTTCTTACATAAGTATTGCAGACAACGTACAAGTTACAATAAATAAACCGAATAATCTCTGTAGCAAAAAAATGAAATGTTAATATAAAGATGATTGTTTAGTTGATGAGAACAATGCAGTGGATCTCCAAAATGAATTTATCTGTGAGAAATCTAAGTCTATAATGACTGAGAATGATGCAGTTACTTCGTTGGATTTCAAAAAAGCTTTTGCTTTACCAAACTTCAACATAAAAAAGGCTAAAAAAAATAAACCAGAAAATGTTTCACAAGTATCAGTTGTTGATGACTTGTTGAAAATTCTTGAGAAAAACGAGGAACAAAAAGTGTTAAGACAACAAAACGTTTTGAAAAATAAATAAGAGAGAACTTGAGAAAAATAAAAGAGATAGAGTATAATGCTAAAAAAGTTTTCCAAGAGAATAAAAAAATATCGTTATATAATAAAAAAAATATAAATTTAAAACTAAAACTCCTAAAAAAACTATGAAATTAGAAAAAAATAAAGAAAATTTTGTTGAATTGTTAGAGAAACAAAAGAATTTAACTACGAAATTAGAAGAAATAGAATGTTTATTGCTTGATCATGAGATGCAAGTATTACAAAGAAAAATAAAACAAGAAAATATGTCATAATTATTTAATATTTTAAAATTTTATTCTTAATAATTTTGAAATTCATGTTAAAAACAATATTGAAATATGTAGAAATATTTAATGTATAATACTCTAAATTTAAACTTTAAATTTGGTTTATTTTTATTTATGCTGAAATGTGATATTAAACAAATAGACTATCTACAAGTATTTCATACAATAAATAATATAAAATAAATACATTATAAACACTTTTTTCTTAATTTTTTCAAACATCCAATGTAAAAGTTCTTTCGTTCCGACATTGGTCAATAGTTTGTTCCAATATACCAGATTACCTAAGAGATATGTCCTAATACTGCAGCAAAAACTGTTTTCTTTTATTAATATGATTATCCCCGTGGTATATCAAAATGCATTTGCTTTAAGTAAAACAATGTTAAAATTAAGCATATACATGCAGTAAAGACAGTTATTTAATATATATTACATAATTACTTACTAGGAGAGTATCACAACTCCGGATCACGGATTTCGCTCAAACTTTGGGATAACTTTCCAAATGTCAAAATATGAAAGGAAACAGAATTTCAGACACCGACGCTCGATATTTCCCTAGTTATAGACAATTAAAGAAAATCACTAAAAAAGTTACTAGATTTTTAAACGCATATAGTTCCTTAGCATTGATAGCTAGAAGCTTAAAACTTTTTTTAAATAAGAGTTGAGCTCAAATCATTTCAAATTAGTAGTTATAGCATGTCAAAATATTATTTTTTCCCAAACTTATAACGTAATAAACATTAAAAAGAAAAATCAGGTCCAATGTTTATCACGCTATAACTTTGGGAAAAAATAATATTTTGACATGCTATAACTACTAATTCGAAATGATTTGAGCTCAACTCTCATTTAAAAATAAGTTTTAAGCTTCTAGCTATCAATGCTAAGGAACTATATGCGTTTAAAAATCTAGTAACTTTTTTAGTGATTTTCTTTAATTGCCTTTAACTAGGGAAATATTGAGCGTTGGTGTCTAAAATTCTATTTCCTTTCATATTTTGACATTTGGAAACTTATTATAAATTTGAGCAAAATCCGTGATCCGGAGTCGTGATACTCTTCTAGTTAGTGAAAAAGCCTGTAAAAGATTTCTTGCTTCGAAAAGTTTCCCGTACCTGAGGATTTTACCTTATAAAAATCAAAGAAAAAATTCTGAATAAATATGAAGAGAAATTAGAAAATACTAAGATAACGAAATTGAAATTCGAGGAAAAAATGATTACTGATAAATTGGAACAAATACGTGCGAATGAAGCTTTACGTGAAAAAGAAAATTATAAAAAAATTAACAAAAAACAACCCAATAAATATAAAAAAAAATTAGAAAATACTAAAATAACAAAAATGAACTCAAAGATAAAAAAGGGTACTGATAAAATTAAACAAATGCGTACAAATGAAGCTACACGTAAGAAAAAAAGCTTAAATAAAAATGAAAGAAGAACAAACAAATAAATATCTAGAAAATTGAAAATATTAAGATATGAAAAATAAAATCAATTAAAAATAGAGATACTAATAAATTGAAAAAATTGCATGAAAAAGAAAAGTTACGCAAAAAAGAGACTTATAGAAAACTTATTACTGAACAATATAATGAATATAAGAGAATGATACAAATTAAATATCAAAAATTGGAAAATGCCAATATTATTAAGAAAACACAAGTAAAAAATGATTGTTACCAATTAACAGAATCACGCACAAGATGTAAACAAATAGAAATTGATGACAATAAACATGTTAATAATGATACTACAATAAATAAATCAAGAGATGAAAAAAAGCGAAAACATAAATATGATTTTTATCAATTAAAGACATTATTTATAAAGTGTAAACCAATTCAAAATTTAAGACAATAATTATAATGAAAATTACAATAATAATAATTATAATAACAATTTTAATATTGTATTGAACAAAGTTATTGATAAAACAATAAAGGGCAAAGTAGAAAAAAAATCAAAGAAATTAAATGAAAAAATACCAACTAAAAAAATTAATTTGAAACTGATTGGTTGTATAGAAAATATATATTTCGATGAAAATCTCAGATCTGAAAATTACATTGGTTCCATGAAAAATACATGTGTTTATTGTGATGCGAAACATTTTACTTTCGAATATGCTAAAAATAACGATTTCTTCAATTGTTGTCATAAAGGTAAAGTTGAATTGTTAGAAAATCCTCCTGACCCAGAACAATTAAAGTTTTTAGCAACTGAATCAACGAAAGAAATTATTGATTTTCGACGAAATGTTAGGTTGTACAATGATGCTTTAGCACTCGCAAGTTTTGGTGCCAATTTTGATACATTCCCGGGTAAAAGACCACAAGTTATTAGAATATGTGGAGAAATTTACCATAATGTATATGCGTTACATCCTAATAAAGATGAAGCACGTAAATATGGACAATTATATATTTTAGATAATGAAATGGCAACAATTAAAAGGTATAAGTTTGATATAAATTGAACATTATTAAAACATTTTGATATCTTGATAAGAGACATTAACCCTTATGCTAAAGCTTATAAAATAATGCATAAGGTAAAAGAAAAAAAACTACAATGATGTGCAAAAATCTATTGTCCTCCAAGAACTGTTACTATGTCTATTGTCCGCAATAATAATTTGGATAAAAATAGATATAATCTACCTACCTGTAATGAAGTTGCAATAGTATATGTTGGAGAAGACGATCTTCCTTCTCTTGAAAGTGATATTGTCATTTGCTCTAAGTATGATGAACCAATTAGTATACCGACAATTAGCAAACATACAGATCCTGTAAGATATCCACTTATTCATCCTAATGGTGGTTTTGGATGAATGCCAAATATGAAAAGTAAATTTGGAAAATCTAATATTTCAAATTTGAAATTTTATAATTATAGATTTAGTGTTAGAAATAAATTTAATCCATTCCTTAATTTGAGAAAATTATCTCAACAGTTCATCGTTGATACGTTTGTAAAAGTTGAAATCTCCAGATTATATTTTATACGAAAAAAACAAAACGTATTAAGAAGTGATTGTTACAAAGGTGTTATGGACTATTTACATAACAAAAAAGAATTAGATTCTTCAAAACTTGGAATAATGGTAATATTATCGTCAAACTTTACAGGAAGCCCACGATTTTTAAAACAAAATCACATTAACATAATGACACTTGTAAGTTATTATGGTAAACCTGACCTTTTTGTAACTATGACCTGTGACCCACATTGGAAAGAAATAACTGAAAACTTGGAAATTTATGAAAATGCAATAGATACACCAGATATTATAACAAAAGTATTATATCAAAAAGTGGAGGAATCCGGAAATTTAGTAATAAAAAAGGGAATATTAGGATATTCGTGTATGGATAAAAATACGAAACAATGTACTGAAAATTTTCAAAAAAAATTTAATAATACAACATTTGAATCCAATGGATATATACTATACAAACGTAAAAACGATAGCGTCAAAATCATTCTAAAAAATAAATTTACAGAAAGAATTGCAGATAATGGATTTGTTGTTTTTTATAATCCTTACTTATTATTGGAATTTAATGAACACAAAAACGTAGAAGTTTGTTCCACTGTACAATGCATTAAATATTTATTCAAATACTATCATAAAGGTCATAATTGTGCATACATTAAAATACATTAAGTAAATGTGGATTTTCAATCAGAAAATAAAGACACTTTTTAAAATGACAATCGTGGAAATGTTGAATAGGAATATGACGAACTCGAACAATATATTAATACACCATATTTATGTCCACCTGAAGCAATGCACAGATTATTAGAATATCCTTCACATATTATTGCACATACTATAAAACGTCTAAGTTGAAGCAGTTGATCGTCTTTTTCAAGATTTATGCAATGTAACCGAACCCTTTGATGGTGAAACTGTAATTGTATCAGGAGATTTCAGGCAAATATTACCAATTGTACGACATGAAAGTATGAACATTATTGAAAATTCAGTTGAATATAGATTATAATGGCAGAATTCAGAGCTCAAAATATAGAGCCAAAGTAAATATAATAATCAAAAAAATATTAGGCCCAAAAAAATATAGAGGCCAAGAAAATATAATAATAAGAATATATTAGGCCCAAAAAATATAAGTTTAAAAAAAATATTTGGCTCAAAAAAATATTCAGCCCAAAGAAATATAGAGTCCAAAAATATTAGAATTGAAAAAATATTGGTCCCGAAAAATTAGAACCCAAGAAAATTTAGGACCTAAAGAAAATAGGACTAAAAAAAAGTAGGGCCCGAAAAATATAAGGCCCAGAAGAATATAGAGCTAAATAAAATATAGGACGTAACAAAATTATAGGACCCAAGATAATATGAAATGAAAAAAAAAATATTCGGTCCAAAAAAATATAAAGAGCAGAAACATATAAGAATTGAATAAACATTAGGCCAAAAAAAATATAGAGCACAAGAAAATATAATGATAACAAGAATATTACGCCCAAAAAAATATAAGATTCAAAAAAATATTGGGCTCAAAAAATATAGAGCCCAAGTAAATATAAGAATAAAAAAATGTAGGGCCTAAGTAAGTATAAGAATCAAAAAAATATTGCGCAAAAAATATAAGATTAAAAAAAATATAGAGCCCGGAACAATATAAGTCCCAAAAAAAAGTTAAAAAAAAGTAAGGTCTTGAAAAATTAGAGGCCGAAAAAATGAAGCCCAAAGAAAACAGGACTCATAAAAATGCCGAGCCTGAAAAATATAGGGCCTAAAAAAATATAGAGCTAAATGAAATATAAGACCAAAAAAATTATAAAACCCGAGAAAATATAAATTTCATAAAAATATTAGGCCCAAAAAAATATAGAGCCCAAGAATATATTCAAATCAAAAAAATATTGAGCCAAAAAAAATTAGAATCCAAGAAAATATAAGGCCCTAAAAAAATAGGACTCAAAAAAAGTAAGACCCGAAAAATATAAGGCCCAGTAATATATAGAGCTAAATGAAACATAGGACCCAACAAAGTTATAGAACCTGAGAAAATAAAAATTTTTTTAAAATATTAGGCCAAAAAAAATATAGAGCCCAAGAAGACATGAAAATCAAAAAAATATTAGGCCAAAAAAAATTAGGCCTAAAAAAATATAGAGCCCAAGAAAATATAAGGCTCAAAAAAATATGAGGCGCAAAGAAAACAGGACTCAAAAAAATATATGACCTGAATAATATAAGGCCCAAAAAAATAGAGCTCAATAAAATAGAGGACCCAAAAAAATTATAAAACCCAAGAAAATATAAATTTCAAAAAAATATGAGGCCAAAAAAATTATTGGGCCTAAAGGATATAGAGCTCAATAACTTATGAGAATCGAAAAAAAATTGGGCCCAAAAAAATATAGAGCCCAAAAAATATAAGGCCCAAAAAATATAAAGCCCAAAATATATAGAAAACAAAATTATATTAGGCCCAAAAAATATAGAGCCCAAAACAATATAAGGTCCAGAAAAATATAGAACTAAATAAAATATAGAACCCAAAAAAATTTTAGAACCGAAGAAAATATAAATATGAAAAAAATATTGGGCCCAAAAAAATATAAGATTAAAAAAAATATTCGGCCCGAAAAAATATAGAGCCCAAGTATATATAAGAACCGAAAAAATATAGGGCCCAAGAAAATAGAAGGCCCAGAAAATATAAAGCCCAAAAAATATAGAGACAAAAAAATATTAGGCCCAAAAAAATATAAGGCCCAGAAAAATATAGAGCTAAATAAAATATAAGACCTAAAAAAATTATAGAGCTAAATAAAATATAGGACCCAAAAAAAATAATAGAACCCAAGAAAATATAAATTTGAAAAAAATATTGAGCCCATAAAAATATAAGATTAAAAAAATATTCGGCCCAAAAAAATATAGAGCCCAAGTATGTATAAGTATTGAAAAAATATTTGGCCCAAAAAAATATAGGACCCAAGAAAATATAAGGCCTAAAAAAATATAAAGTCCAAAAAAATATAGAGACCAAAAAATATTGGGCTAAAAAAATATGGGGTGCAAGAAAATATGACGCCCAAAAAAATATAAAGTCTAAAAAAATATAGGGACTAAAAAAATATTGGACCAAAAAATTAGGTTCAAAAAAATAAAGAGCACAAGAAAATATAAGGATAAAAAAAAGTCCAAAAAAATGGGCATTGAATAAAAATATAGAGTCCAAAATAATATGAGATCTAAAAAAATATGGCCCTTGAAGAAGCTTATGACTAATGAGTACTAATTATTTAGGGCTCAATAAAAATTGCTACTCTTCTTACCAAAACATTAGATACATTCAAAAAATGCGGAGAACCGGAGAACTGAAGAACCAGAGAAACGGAAAGAAGTGGTTTCACTTTAATATAATATAGGATTACAACTATAATATAACCATAATTATAATTATAACTATAGTTATAAATATAACTATAATTATATTTCAGCTGAGGTACCTACTTGTCCGAACTTAACCAAACAAATTTAACGCGCTCGTCCAAAAAATATGCCACCAAACCCAACTCGTACATCAGACTTAGAAGAAATACTACAGAAATACATACAAACGCTAAGTGGTAATGAATTTTTAATATATGACTCCCTCCCTATGACTCTTGACGAATGTAATGATAATGATGTCTGCGGAAAAACATTAATTTTTTCTACTACAGAGAACTTGATGCAGCTTTTTAAGTGCGAAATTTGGTTTTTTGATGAAACATTCAAAAGGACTCCTACTCTGTTTTATCAATTTATTTCCGTGCTATGGGCTGTAACTCAAGGTGGTGTGAACCAAGCGCAAGCGATTGGCTTACCATTTGTACATACACTTTTGGAAAATAAGCAGTAGGCATCGTATAAAAAATTTGTTGATATTGTTGTCAAAAAAAAAACAAAACTTGGTTTCACGATTTTACCGACTTTGAGTTATCAATCATACAAGCCGCACGAGCAGGTTTTGTTCGAGATAAAATAAAATGGTTTTTAACCCTCTGGGCACGAAATAGCACTTTTCCGACCGCTCAAGCGGGCGGAAAATCATTACTTCGCTTCCGTCGGGTTCAAAAATAGTATATGATACCGAATAAGTATGATTCAGTATTGGAAGGTACACCACGTACAAATAATGTAGCTTAACAGGAGGTCACGTATCTCTGTCCTTTTCTAATCAAAGAAATTATTTTTTTACAAAAACTAATAACTTTAGCAAAAAATGAAGAGAAAGCCGCATCTTGTATCAAAAAAAGCAATATTTTCTTTGATAAGAAAAAATTAATTTTATTGTTTCATTCTCAAGAAAACCTTGAAAAACCAAATTGTTCAACCTAACCTCTATGATTTAAGTTTTTCAAGGTTTTCTTGAAAACGAAGCAATAAAATTAATTCTTTCTCATCAAAGAAAATATTGCTTTTTTTGATACGAGATGCGGCTTTCTCTTCATTTTTTGCTAAAGTTATTAGTTTTTGTAAAAAACTCAATGCTTTGATTAGAAAAGGACAGAGATACGTGACCTCCTCTTAAAGTTGGCATAGTCGATTCCAGCTAGATAAACACCATCTTAATCCGTATAACTTCTTTGAAAAATTGCTTAAAGAACAAAACGGTACTTAAATCATGTTACACCAACTGCAACTGGGCCAAAGGTATCGAGAAGGCATCAATAAAAGTAGGAGAGAAATTGAAGACCGTTTAAACAATATTGTATCGGACTATTTTCAATATGCATGAGCTAATAATGTATTAACATACTTAAAACATGTTAACTATAATGTTGAATTTTAAATAAAAAATTATTTGGAAAAATTTTTTTTGATAAAATTATTGGTTGCAAAAATCGACTTCTGGAAAAAATGTCTGTTGAGAAAATTATCCGTTGGGAAAATATAATTGGGGAAAGTGTTCCTTACCCATCTTTGACGCTAGGAGGAATCATTGTACAGTGATCAAATTTGTCAAAAATCTGTTTGAAAAGTAAATTTTTCAATCATTGAAAAAAATATAATATGAAGTTCTTGTAGTATAATACAAAACATAAATAGACATGGTTTAAATTTTTTTTCAATAGTTTTTACTCCAATATAAAGCTTTTGTGGTTATTATTGAAAAATTGTATTATATTATTATATTATGAATTCAAAATTTGATGAAAAATAATATATTTCTGATTTCCTATCAAGTAATACTTTAGAAACAAGTTTCGTACTGAATATAAATTAGAGGGTACCCTTTGCTGGCGCTGTTTGCTTACCTCCAACTTTTCATTATAATTAGAATTGTTGGGAATAGTGATTTTATGTTCCGGGATCGGAAAGAAAACACTTCTTTATTAATAAATGGTTGATATGTATTTTTACATTAGATTAAGTAGAGTGATTATTAAGGGGGTATATACACATTAAACCCTGGGAGATAAAATACAATTTTTCTATCAATGCTTAAATCAATTTTAAAATATTTAAAATACTACCTTAAGGTAGACATAAATATCTTTATTTTAAGCCCTATTGAACTTATTTTACTTCAGCCATACTCCCATAATCACTCAATGAACCTTCATTTGGCTTCAGTATTGATATCATTCTTGCTTGAATATAGGATTTTGAAATCAAATGACTAGAAGTGGTAAAAAAAATTCAAAAGTAAGGTAAGAATATTGAAATTCATTAAAAAAATAAAGATTTTTTGTTAAAAATTTTGAAATTTTTGTTAAAAAGTCAAAAATTTTTGGTTCATTAAAAATCCTTACATTTAAACAGAAATGACATCAATATTGAAACTAAATCTATTTGGTAAAGTCAAATTAGTTCATCGAGTCATCAGAAACCTTACGGTGCAGGAATGATGGATTCGAAGGTTCATTGAGTGATCATGGAAGTATGGCTAAAGTAAAATGAGGTCAATAGGGCTTAAAATAATAGTACATTGTTAACCAAGAAGGCAAAATAGGCTTTTTTTACGCAATGGCATTTCCTTCGTCTCTGCTCAACTTTGTTTTTCTTGATGTACGCTGCGCGCACCGCAAGAGAGAGAGACAAACGATCCTTAACGGACCCAAGCTCAGCTACTCGAGTCAAGCTGCTTGCTATCTATATGAGTGCACAGTATACGTGCTTAAGATATTCGCGCGTGCGTGCCAACGATCTTGGGTTGATACTTTTAGATGTTTGACTCGCGTGGTCTGCTTTCGGTCGTGTTATTAGTTAGTTGCTCCCTTCTGTCGACTATATGCGCTACAAATATATGTACAAGTAACATGGCCAATTTGCCATGTTATGATCCCCTTCACCACACGAAAGTATACGGTGGAACCGGATACTTTCGTCAAACGTAAAAAAAGGCATAAGCTAAAATAAGAAAAGAAAATTTAAGTATAGAAAAGAAAGTATTAGAGCTTAAACTAAGATAACCGGTGTCATCAGCAGCGGTGTGGAGTGTATTTATAAAATTCTTCTTTTTGCTGTATCTGCTGACTGATGTATTTTAGCTAAAGTAAATGATTATAAAATGTAGGTGTTTTGCGCTGTATTTTGCGTTATCCATTTAGTATTTACAAAAGTTACAAATCTTAAATCTAGTTATCTTAATATTTATTTAATAAAAAACACTCATATCCCATTCTTACATGATGCTACATTCATACTCAGAGAAGGAGAAAAAAAACATTTCCAACTAATTTTCTAATTATTAAAAAAAACAATATCAAATGTAAGATTATAAAACAAACTCTACTTACTGAAAGATGACGCTCTGGTGCTCTGTCGATGCATGCTAGGTTTTATGATTATTATTTTGCAGCAATTTCTTATAATAAAACAAGTTATTAAAAAAAATTGAATTGAATGAAACCAGTTAAAATAATTTCTATGCTATATTATAATTATGAAGTAATATATTGAAACAAAATATCTTTTAAATTTAGCATTTGAGCCTTGTAAAGAAAAATTGCAAGCAGCTAGCAATTTTAGTGAGCTCGATAATGACTATAAATGAGTAAATATTATTTTAGCAAATTTAGTAAGTACACATAAAATGAATGTTAATAAAAGTAAATAATGATTTGACTAACTGAAAGGGTTATAGGTTTGGGTCGGTAAAGTTTTATATACTAAATTTTAACGTATTCGTTCAACTCTTTTCACTTACGGAAGAGTTATTAGCTCGCAATTAAGCTAAGTGAATCATAAGTAGGAGACGTTAAACACATGTATATGGAAGAACATAGACATCTAATAGTTGAAGGGATCATGGGTTTAATTAATAAGGACTTTACATAACTAATGGGAAGGTTAATCTGTAAGGACATCAAAGATGGTATTCTGGGCAAGGGGCCTCTGGGTGGTTTTTCGTATGCTGCTTTTGGGCGGGTTGGCGAAGTTTGACGGGTTGAGAGGAAGGTTGGAGGGAATATCTTGAGAGACATTAAGGGAGGAATTATGGATATGGGTTCGTGGAGTGTGCTAAGGATGGAAGATGGAGGCGTAATGTTAAGTGACATAAGGAATGGTATAGATTTAGTGAGACGGATTTTATTAGGAAGAAAGAAAGGTGTTAAGGACATATTATCTGGTGGCGTAATCTTAAGGGACATAAGAGGTTAAATAGTAGACGACTGAGGGGTGGTGGGCATAATTCGTAGGTTATTGCTATTCGTGATGATGCTGCTCTCTGCATGCTCACTTTTAACTTTTATGCTGCT
Organism: Anastatus disparis; assembly: GCA_017163975.1. Taxonomy (NCBI): domain Eukaryota; kingdom Metazoa; phylum Arthropoda; class Insecta; order Hymenoptera; family Eupelmidae; genus Anastatus; species Anastatus disparis. The sequence goes on from JAFFSR010000328.1 coordinate 1,774,851, forward strand.
TCCTGCTAGCTTACTCTCTATGGGCTCATTGTCTAAGGGTAAGTGTTGGGTATGACTATTACCATCAACAGTGCAATCACATACTTTGCCATGACTATTCCGTACTCTCCCATGAATGGGTCGAATGCTACCAATGCTACTTACTACCTGACGATATGCTATGCTATTTTTATACTTATGATTGCTATCCAATTAGCCATTGCTATACAAGTTGCCATTGCTATCCAATTTATGGCCATTGGCTATATCGCTCTATGTTCGCTCGCTTTCCTTATTGCCATTGCTATCCAATTTATGGCTATTTGCCATATCGTTCTCTGTTTGCTCGTTTTTCTCATGCTCGTTTACCGATTGCTGCCATCGATTGCAGTCCTTTATAGAAACGTTGGTTTGTCCACAGCCATGACACACCATAGGCTGAAAACATTCGCGCAACCAATGTCCTAATTTACCACATTTAAGACATGGCTCTATTTTCTTACGCCAAAAATTTCTTGTGATAGGTGATAAAGTCTGATGTAGGGGTATTCTATGAGGAGTGTGACTTGACTCTTGGAACTTACGATTGTCAGAACTAAATCTGCGCACATTCCGTGTTTGTGCCGTATTTGCTCAATGTGCCTTCTGGGGTTTAACTTCCTCTTTTGGTTGAAGGTGTTGATTTTCCTTCAATCGTTGTTTGCTCTTGAGTGGAGTATTAGCTAAAGTCGTTGCTGAATAGTAATTATTGCTAATTGGAGCTGACACTGATGTTGGGAAGACGCTGTAGATCATCATCGAAATCAAGGGGAAAGATCAAAGGAGTCCTATCTTATCTAGGAATATTCACACCAATGTAAGCTGTAATGGGGAAAAGGGACTCATCAGGAGCTGGAGGGGGTCGATCTGCCTTCTCTTGAACTAGTAAGGTCTCTTTCCTTCTGCCTAGCCGTTGTGGTCCTGTGATGCTGTGGAACGGGTCTGGGTAAGCTCTCGTCTGTCCTCCGTGATATTCAGGCGCAGCAGTTGCGGGGACGGTATTTCTTGACACCATGGGATTAGAGAAACTCGATGTGCTCATTAGGAGGGGGCATGTGGTAGTGCTAAGAGTGGTTGTCACGATGGCGGTAGTACAGGGAGTAGTAAGTGACGACGAATTTCTTTGACCGGTGGGGAAAGAGAGAAAAGATCTACCGTCGTCATGAATGGCTGCTGTGATTTGAATAGAGACATGCTGCTCAGCTTGCAACGTAGTCAAGTTGCTTGAAAGAACAGTCTGACATCTTAAGTGCGGGGTGTTTGTCATACTCTGGCATTAAAGAAGCTGCTCCTTTGCCAAGATGTCTTCTTAATTCGAAACGATAGATACGGTTTACAGTTTCATCAGCAGTTCCTTTTAGGCTAATACCGCGATTACTATAATACATAATCTGCTCTATGGACATCTCTTTCACTATTCTAGCTAATTCGATCCCAGCCCAAAAGGGGTCATTCTGACATAAGTCGTGGGGGAGTAAAAGAGGTTCCATATTTAATTGTCGGTCGACCATACTCAAAATGTGAAGGGTAATATACTACACAGGGATTACATAAAAAACTATCGCTAATCTATCCTTATTTCACTAATAATCTGTGCTAAACTGAGGTCCTGTCTCAGAAGGTTAGATAACTCTCTCTGTAATTTAATTTTAGCTCTGGCTTGCAAATAGATAAGGGTAATTGTTAAACCTCATTTAAACAAAAAAAAAATGAATCGAGTTGTCTAAATTTCTAAGTGTCGAATTCCTGCGTCAATTGTAACGTAAAAAAAATTATTAGCTACAGAAAACAAAGTTATTTCAAAGCAGCTAAACAAATTATCTATTAGCGATTCGAGAAAAATAGTGTGTAAACCGATACACAAAAAAAAGTTTTTATTCGTGAGAAAAAAAATGATGAAAAAAAACGTTGAAGTCGAACTTAAAATTTTTCTGTTAAAAATGAGCTATATAAGCCGACGGTTATTTCGAGTCGGTACAATCACCACGTTGCCTGTAGGTATAAGAGAGCGCACAATGGATGGTTAGAGTTATTAGCAAGTTTAATAAACTACTACCGAACCAGCTTGCCGCATACACACACACACACACGCACACACACACACACACGCTCACACAATAAGTGAAAAACACATGCACGCATGCAAACACGCAAACATACACACACGCACACACAATCAGTTAAAAACACAACCACGCACGCACAAACGCACGAACGCACGCACACATACACACACACGCACACACAATTAGTCAAAAACACACGCACGCACACATGCATGGTCGCACACACACACACGCACGCACGCACGCACAGACGCACACGCACACACACACACACACACACACACACACACGCACACACAATTAGTCAAGAACACACGCACGCACACACACATGCACACGCACACACAATTAGTCAAAAACACACGCATGCACACACACACGCACGCGCGCACACACACGCATGCACACACAGACGCACAGACAATTAGTCAAAAACACACGCACGCACGCACACACACGCACACACACACGCACGCACGCATGCACACACATACACGCACACACACACGCTCACACACACCCACACACACACAGACATTTTCTGGAAACCGTCTTTTTCGACTCCCTGAGTCCAAATATGTACAAATCAATAACAAAATGAAAGAAAAATTTTTTTATTGATACAATGCTCTATGAGAAAGCAAAATAACATGGTACTAAACAAAGAATGTGGTTTAAAAGTAAATTCTTCTTTGTTCTATTCTTTTATCATCCCCTTCAACGTAATGAATTAAATAACAAAGAATTTACTTTCAACACATTCTTGGTTAATGTCTCGAGTTTCACGTTATTTTTAATTATTTTTAATCTGCAATTTATTCTTATAGAGAAATTTACTTATTTTTATATTTATATTTATATCTTTGATTTTATTTTATAACTTAATAATAATTAAATTTCGTTAAATATATAAATGTGAACTAAAGTTTGCATAAATATATCTAACGTGCAGTAGTTAAAATTTGTTCACACAAGATAGGCAACAATAGCGAATTGAAGATTCTGTTTGGTTTTAATGTGAAATTATTTGTTTTATAAAATATATAATTATTGTTTAATAAATTATTTGTCAAATAAATATTAAATTTTATTTCTTCATAGTCAGCTTATTTTTTTGCTGTCAAGAGCAGTAGTAGCGTCTTTTGCGAAAATGAAATTATTTTTCCCCCAGGGAGTAAATTAATAATTTTCCTCCTTAGGGTAAAAAGAGCTATTTTTCTCTCTGACAATCAATATGGAAAATTGAATTTCGCTCCCTGAGTGTGAAAAAGGTATTCATGTCTACTTAGTTTAGTAGTCTACGTAGTTTACTTTAGTACAAATAGTTTTACCTCAAAGTTAAGGTAGTATTTCAAATATTTTACAACTAATTTAAACATTAATGAAAATTTTATTTAATTTCTTGAAGTCCAATATGTGTATACCCCCTTAACTAACTTAATTGTAAATAACTTAGCTTTACTTTACATATACGATTGTAAAGAGCTTGTCTTTATCGCTACATTGCATTTTCTAGACTCTGTTCAACAAACTATACTTTCTTAGCTTGAGTCTCTCTTTCTCAGTAGATTTGCTGTATTTTATGTATGGTTGAGTTCGCGTTGACCGACGGATGACGATACGAATACAAATGAAAAACGCAATATTTACATATTACAACACGCCTCCTTAAATTTTCGACTTTTATTTCTTTTATCATTCAATTTCGCTTCTACATACTTTTATAATTATTAAAATTAAATTTAATATTTTTCTGTTTTTAACACATTGTTCTTTACATGAACCTTCGGCTAATATATCCATTCAGTTTTAAGAATATCTATTACGCCATTCTCATAATTTTTACTAAAATAAATAAATATGGCACTTCAATGTGCTTTGAGCTTTTCGTTGCATTACCAAATTTACCTATAACTACTGCACCAAAATTGTCTTTATAAATTTTAATTGGTCTATCAATATTTAACTTGAACACACCATTTAACAAATCTTTGATAAATAATATTTCTGTCACTGCTCCAGACATAATAATGTATTCAGCAAAAGTTGAATTTTTTGTTACAGTTTTTTTCCATGTGTTTTCCATTAAACTACATTTCTAAATACTCTAATGACAAACCCTGTTGTGGATTTTCTATTATTATCATCACCTGTGTAATCTGAATCGACCATTCAATCTAATTTTTCTTTTTTTACATTATTATAAAAAGTTAGTTTTGAATCTTTGATTTTATATAAATATTTTAACACTCTTAAGGCATACTTAAAATGTGTTTCGTTGTAACAACTTTCGTACCTACTTCAACAATTCACACTGTATAATATCTCTGGTCTAGTCCCAATACTAATGTATAAGAGTTCGCCTATTAGATTTCTATAACCTCTTCTTTCATCTAAATTGCTTGTTCAAGTTTTCAACTTGTTTTAATTGGAGTTTCATAAGGTTTAGCATTTTCTAGATAGTATTTCACAGCTAATGATTTGATATATTTTTGTTGACTTTAAGTCATTACACCTTTTTCTTTATCATAATTAATATCAATCCAATAACTTCTGTAATTTTGTCTAAATCTTCTATTACTGATCTTTGCATAAATTTGGTTTTCATCTTGCTTTTATCTTTACAGCAAATTAGAATATAATCTGCGAATACCAACAATAACATATCTATACATTTTTTCCAAAACTCAATACTTTTTGAAAAAATAATCATGAATCTCATGATGCAGCCAAAAATGACGATTTTTCCTGACTTTTTTGCAAAATTAAGAAACACTGAGAAATTTACCCAGCTCCCACCTCAACTTATTCTGTTCCGATGTCGAGTGACATTAGTCCTGGGGGTTGATTCCGAGGTCATTTTAAGGTCAACTTTTTTTTAAGGGATAACCTCCATTTTTCATTACAAATTCAGAATCTACAGAAAATTCTATGTTCAGATAAGATGGGGTCCGTTTGAACCTCAGAGGTCGTATGAGGATCAATAATCCTTTTTTTTATCCAATTCACTTAAGGTTAGTTTCAGAAAATATTGTTCTCGACAAAAGTTGTTTGATTTTAAAGGAACCACGATTTGAAGACCTTATAAAGCTTAGGAGTCACATTCAAGACCAATAACCGATAATCCACATTTCTTATCATGTATTCGGAATCTACGGATAATTCTACGTTCAAAATAGGTCTTATAAGTGATGTCCGTTGGGCTTTTAGAGCATATACTACTAAAGGCAGCTCTGAATGCGCCGTGCGCGGGGTTAGGTTGGGAAAGAGAAAAGTATACTAAGGTTGGTGGTAGACTAGACAATAGCGAACAAGATTAGAAAATGATTTATTACCTTCTGCCTTGCATATTTCTATTATTTTTGAGGTAAAAGTAACTAATAATCAATATTATTATCTCCTCTCGTGTGGATGGTATTAATATCTAATTTTGGAAATGTTGGGAAAACTTGCTTTACAAAAATTGTTATTACCATCTGCCTTTTATTTTACGATAAAGTTTAAATAAAAAACCGCCCGCTAACCTCAAGGCAGACACTTCTGGCACGTACTAAGTGTGTGGGTTAGAATGAGAGTGACATAAGTCACATGGATAAAAAAATTGAGTTGACGGTGTATTAGGATATTTTTAGCATCGAATAAATTAATTCTCTAAAATGTTGTGCCTTCTTTGGTTCTAATATTATAGAGGAAGAGCAACGAAAGCTCAATATTTCACAAAATGTCTCTTTTTAATGCTGAAATATATTTAGATGAACTGCAAATTAAAAATTTTGGCAATGTGACTTATGCCGCTCTCGTTCTAACCCACACAAGTATCGATGTAAATTTTTCAAATTGTTAAGAAATGAATCAACTCAAAATGATTTATTACCATCTGCCAAAGTAAGATTATGTTTTTTCAACTCACCCGGACAAAAAGGTCCAGCTGGATTTCCCAACCTAGCTGGAAAGGACTAGATTCCAGCTGGATTTCACTGGATTTCTTGAAAGATTCCCAGGCAGAAAATTCACTTATATTTATTCCTGGATGTCCACCTATTTTTAACTGGATTTTTAGATAGATTTCAAACTTGATTTTAAAGCTTTAAAATCGAGTTGGAAATCTATCTATAAATCGAGTTGAAAATAGGTGGACATCCAGGAATAAATATACGTGAATTGTCTGACTGGGAATCCTTTAGGAAATCTAGTGAAATCCAGCTGAAATCTAATTCCCAGCTAGGAAATTCAGTTGGGAAATCCAATTGGGAAATCCAGCTGGATTTTTTTGTCTGGGTAAACAATACTAAAAAAGTAATTGGCAGACATATTTCTATAATATAAAATTAAATGTATATTTTTAAATATATTTTTAAATAATTGATTACTGTTTGCCATTTAAAATTCAAGTTTTTTTTTTGTCAACATAAAATAAGAAAATTAAAGGCAGACTAATAAGAAGATTAATTTTCTTTTTATATATGTCATTGGAAGACGCCAATAAAAGTGTCATGAAAAGAAAGTGAAGGTGACTTATCTATTACAGTCTGCTATTAACTTTATTATTAAAATTCAATTAACAGCTATCTATTTTCACATTTGACAGATATTTCCAACATGTTATTATGAAAAAAAAAAAAAAAATCACTTTGTGAAATTTTCCGATGACTATTAAGAGCAGGCCAAACTATCTGTCGTCGACTAATAGTGTTTTTTATCATTTATATAAACACTATCGGCTGTAAACACTGAAAAAATAGCAGCCCCCGCTAGATACTAGTATAATAGGAACAAAATAATTTCATCACGTAGTTTTGGAATAATATGAGACCTACTGAAAATCTATAATATAACCTATCTTTTTTGGTAGGTCTCATATTATTCAGAAACTACGTGATTGAATTATTTTGTTCTTATTATGAAATTTAACTATTATACTATAGTATCTAGCGAAAGCTGTCATTGTATTTGTGTTATAGTTGATAGTGTTTACATGAATGATAAAAAGCACTATTAGACAGAGACAGATAGTTCGGTCTCTCCTTAATCATTTATTACCGTCTGCCATTTTCTTTATCAACATATCACGTTGATAATTATCCATTTTTATACTTGGCAGATGTTTTCAATGTGTAATAATGTCAAAAAAGTGATTTTCCTGTAGAAGTTTTCTTGTAACAGTTATTAATCTTTGTTCTGCTTATTATTTTAAGAATAGAATTTTAATTTAATATTTAGTATACAGTACTGCTGAATAATTCGATAACACCTGATTGAAATAGCCAATTTTCTTAAAAAAACAGCAAAAATCCCAAACTTTAAAGCTTTATAACTTAACGGAAATCATTCTGGAAAATTTTCAAAAACTGCAAATGTAAGCTTTTTAGAGTACTTAAGATTATAATTTTTTTAAATTTTTTATTTCATACTCGAAAAACTGTCCAAGCGAATCTAAAATTTCAAAAATTAACAAAAAATGTTTATTTTTAAGTTACTTTTTTAACACGATATAATACTTAGGAAATAATTTTATTAATTGATTTTGATAGCTTTTAAGGAATGCTTTAAAGTCTTGTTTTTTTTAGAATTTTCTGCGACACTTTTTTTTAAGATATGATCATTTTTTCATTACACCTTTTTTTTACATAGTGCTATCGAATTATTGAGTGATATTGTACATCAAGATAAAAAAACAACAAAGTCATTGATATATATTTATTTATAATTGTTATAAAATTAGATAATATTTTATTCAACTTTTATTATTTTTAGTATAATACATTAAGTGCTTTCTAATTCTCCCATGACTTTATCGTCATCGTTATGTCTTCAGGATCTTGAATATACTGATAAAGGTAAGTAACTCTCAGAAAAGAAATCCAGGATTATTCGTAAACTAACGCTTCACAAAATAGCATATGGGATTGCACATGAAATAGTATGTGGAATTTTCACTTAAATTTCCATCAGAACATTTCATATAGAACTCCATTTAAAAATTCCACATAAAATTTCATGAAGAATTTCTCAATAGGGCACAGAAAATATTGCTTTTTGTAATAAGAGATCCAGCTTTCTCTAAATTTTTTATTAAAATTATTAGTTTTTGCAAAAAATTAATTTTTGATTAGAAAAGGACACGGATGTGTGACCTCCTCTTAATAAAATTGTTCAAAATTATTTTTAAAATATTTTATTTTTTACTGTTTGCCATTTATTTGATTATCAAATTAAATTAATAATTATCCATCTTTATATTTGGCAGACGTTCTCAACAATTTATAAAATAAATAAAAATGTCTTATTTCGCAAAACATTTGATATAATCATTAATGATTTATCACGATCTGAAATTTATTTTATCACTTAAATTATATAAATGATTAGCTTTTTTTATATTAGGCAGATATTTACCATGTATAATAAAAGATAAAAAGAAAATATTGCCTGAAAATTTTGTTTGTAACTATATTACTGATTTATTACAAACTGTAATTTACTTTATAAGTAAAATTACAAATGAACAATTTATATCTGATTCCACATTATTGAGATGGATATTTTAAATATTGATTGATTATTTTCAAATAATACAAAACATTAATATAAGAAATGTATACATACTTATTTCTAATATTTACTTTATATTTTAAAGTTATTTTTATATTTTTCTTACATATATTTTTTATGTTAAACTTTGTAAAATATCCCAAACAGCACAAAACATCTTGAAAATGTCATGAAAACGTTTTTTCGGAAACACTTAAACGTTCTTTTAAAAAAATTTATAAATGTTCTGGAAACGTTTTAAAATCTATAGTAGCCAAACAGCTTTGCTCAAACTAACAGAGGATATTAGACTCAACATGGACAGACGTTATGTAGCTATGCTTCTATTATTTGATTTTAGCAAGGCATCTGACACTGTGTGCCATGTCACTCTGCTTCGGAAACTAACTTCTCTCGATGTCTCGCACACTGTTGTCAGGTGGTTTGCCTCTTACTTATCTGATAGACGGCAGTCTGTTGTTGACTCTGATGGTAATGCATCTGACTTTGTTACTCTGAATACAGGAGCACCCCAGGGTTCTGTGCCTGGACCACTTTTATTCTTCATTTATATTAATGACGTTGCTGTCAACTTTCACTCTGGTGTACAGCATTTGATATATGCCGACGACTTGCAAGTCTATGTGGATTTTCCGATTTCTGAACTTAGCGCTTATACTAATCTTATGAGTGATCATGCTGTTCTCATTTCAAATTGGGCCTCTGATAACCATCTGAAATTGAATGTTGACAAAACGAAGGCAATAATTATTGGCTCCTATTTTTATATAAATATGCTGTCCTTATCATCTGTAACTGGCGTTCCGTTGAACGGTGCTAATATTAGATTTGATTTCTCTATTCATAGTCTGGGTGTTTGGTTGGACAGTAAGCTTAACTGGAGAGAGCACGTTACACAAGTGTGTAATAGGTCATTTTCTCTGCTTTACAGACTAAACTTCTTTAGAAAGAGCACCACGTTTGCTCTTCGTATACATCTTATAAAAACATTGCTGTTTCCACTTCTGGATTACTGCTGTTTGGTTTACTGTGACCTCTCGGCTGAGCTTGACCTTATACTTCAGAGGATCATCAACTCTGGTATACGTTACATCTTTGGTGTAGGTAGGCGTGAGCACATCTCTGCTTATAGGTTCTCATTAGGCTGGTTATTCACTGCAGGTAGAAGAAACTATTTTTCTTCTACGTTTCTGTATAAGATGTTCTTATCTTGTACTCCATCTTATTTGTATTCTATGTATCAGTGGAGACGGCCGGTGAGGTCCTTCAGGGATGATGTGAAACCTTTGACCATTCCTTTTTCATTCACTGAGTATCGCCTACGATCGTTCCTGGTCACTTCCTCGCGGCTATAGAATGATCTTCTTGCGACTTTACGCAACTTATCCTCGCTCATGACATTCAAGACATCCTCATTTGCACACTACCTTGCCTTGGAGAGTGGACCTCTGCTTCATGCTAATTTAAAAAACTGTTTTTTATTGTATTGATTTTATTGCTGTAAAGTTTATTTTACTGATATATTTGCTTGATTTCTGTTTTCTTTTTTACTGTTTATAATTATTATTGTGCTTTATATTAATTTTATTAATTCTAATGTATTACTGTAATTAATTGTACAATATAATGTACATATAATAAATTTGGTTATCTATCTATCTATCTCTCCGTTTTCGTCTCTTGGTCCCTCTGTCTATGTCTCTTTGTTTTCGTCTTTACGTCTATGTCTCTCTGTTTCCGTCTCTCTGTCTTCTTCTCTCCGTCTCTCCGTCTCAGTCTCTGTGTCTTTGTCACTCCGTCTCCGTTTCTACATCTCCGTTTCTTCATCTTCGTCCCTCTGTCTAAAACACATGATTAAAAAGAATGAATTACTATCATATTTTCTCATTAATTTAAATGGGATTCAGTAAAACAAATTTTTAATTTATCATGATGATATGATTTGTATTTAAATAATTTTATGCATATTGGAACTTTAATTGATTCTTTTTTTTTTAAATATATAAAAACTAAATTTTAAACAGAACTGGAATATAAAAATTTATAAATTGAGACAATTTTTTTTCTTCAAAATTGGCTAATTTATACATATTAATACAATATATGAAAATTTAACCAAGTGACGTTAGGAGTGATGTAAATTAAGCTCGTATTAATTGAATTAAAAATTTGTGACATCGTTTATTTTGGAATTACTACTCACCCTTATCACTGCGATATGCAGCTCGTTTCAAATATGCGATCCAATATATTGTTCAATTACTTTTAGACTCACAGACGGCTTTGTAGAGTTTAAAGCAGCATCTGGAAGAAGTTTTTCAGTTTATTAGCGATTATAATCAAAATAGTAATGGATACTAACAACCATGAAATATTATTTTTTGTACGGTACATAAACTTACTTTCCAAAAGATTGTAAAAAAAGTATCCTTCAGTCTTTTTTTTTTGTCCTAAAGCACTATACATTTCTTGAACTTTATTTTCTAATATTTTATTTAGAACATTTCTAATAGTAGCTTTGTAGTCATCTTTTTGACTCAAAGTGGTAAAATAGATCATCTGAAATATGTGAAAATATTTTACAATTTATAAATATTAAAAGTGATATTAAAACTAAAAATAGATACTTTTGAGGAGCATTAAAAAAAATTCATATGAATAATTATTTCTGTTAGATTCTTGTAACTTTAAATTTTCCTGTTTATTGAACTATCATTAAATTTTTATAGTTCCAAGCTTTACTTACAATTAATTCTCTGAAATTCTCATCTTCTTTGAGGGTTTTATCAAACGCCATAAATTGATCATCTGAGTTTAATTTAAATAGAGCCTTCAATTTTATTAAGTCATCTAATTCTAGAAAATTTGTTCTGGATACATTGTTTAATGAAACACTAGCCTGACATTGATTAGTGATTATTTGTTGTTGCTGTACTGTAAATATTAGTTTTCCCAATTAATAAATAAATTATTTAAAATTAAAATTAACAAATAATATAGAAACTTTGAAATAACTAATTGACATCACATTTATTCATAGATAAATAGATAGATTTTTATCAATTTTTGCTAATTCTTCTGGCGTATCAATTTTTATACCTGAAACAAATTTTAAAACGATTTTAGATAATCAATTACTAAAATCAAATGTGATTGTCCAAATTAAAAAATAATTCAAAAAAATTTAATCATATAACAAATAAGATATAATTTTCAACACGTTTAGCATTAAGAAGGGGCCGAACTATCTGTCTTTGTCTAATAGCGTTTTTCATCATTTATGTAAACACTATCCGGTATAACAAGAAAAAAATAGCAGCCCCCGCTAGATATTAGTATAATAGGTAAATTTTGTAATAATAACCAAATTTTTTCACTGCGTAGTTTTTGAATAATTAGAGACCTACCAAAAAAAGATAGGTTATATTCTAGATTGCTAGTAGGTCTCTAATTAGTCAAAAACTATGCGGTAAAAAATTTGGTTGTTATTACAAAATTTACTAATTATACTAATATCTAGCGGGGGTTGCTATTTTTTTCTTGTTATAGCGGATAGTGTTTACATAAATGATGAAAAACGCTATTAGACAAAGACAGATAGTTCGGCCTCTTCTTAAAATGACATTTATATAGTTTTTAATTATTATTCATTTTAGCTTACCTTTAGGTACTGAGGATGGAGGATGTTTTTTCGATATCTTATTGTTTAATTCTAAAAATGAATTATTTATACGTTCTTCTGGGCTACTACTCCCTCCAACAATATCTTTATTAGATAGACGTATAAGGTCTGCTTTCAATAAATTGCTATCATTTTCGTTGCCACCTGCAACTAGAATATCATTTTTTTCTTCCGAATCCTCATTTGTTTTCTGCATCATTTTCACACCTGTAAATTTATTATATTTAATAATTATAGGTGCAAGAAATTGAATTCGTTATCACGAAAAATTACACATCTGGTAAAAACAACAAAAACTTATTTGAAATTGCCGGTTGTAATATATAAATAACGATAAATAAAGATTTTTCTGCTTATATGATATATGTGTATTATAAACGAGTTTTCATAATAATTTAAATATTGTTAACATACCAAGATCTTCAATCGGCGCCGTTTCATCACTTGATGATTGAATTACTTCTTGAGTTTGCTTTGAAGGGTCATCAACTAGATTAGTAACTGTAATAAAAATTTATTTATTATAACTAAAAAGCCATCATTTTGTTAATTTTTTCAAATAATGAATCATAGCATTATACATTGATTATTTGAAAAAAAATATATATGGGTAAATCCAAATTAAAACGCACATAACTGTATTTGGCTTTAAATTGTCCGTTTTAAATCTAAGAAATATACTCCACTTTTTCGCAAAGCTACATTGAACGGCACCTTCAAAATTTTCTAAAAAGTATCAAATTTTTTACGAAAAATCACAGTTTTTGCATAAATAGTATAAAAAGAAGTAAAATTTTTTAAGTCCTGATGAATTTTAGATTATGCCGTTCAAGTAATATTTAAAAAAAATATAGAACTATTTTCCTAATTGAAAAATGAAAAATCTAAACCTAAGTAGAGTCATGTGCAGCATCGAAGAACTCAGTAAATACAATTCAAAATATGTATGTTGTCTTGAAATGAAAATCGCTGTCATCAAATCTATTTGAAGTTGCACGTGACTCTACTTATGTTTAAATTTTTTGTTTTTGAGTTCAGAAAGTAGTCTCACAATTTTTTTGAATATTATTCAAACGACATGATCTAAAATTCACGAAGACTTAAAAAATTTTACTTCTTTTTATACTATTTATGCAAAAACCATGATTTTTTGTAAAAAATTTGATAGTTTGAAGAAAATTTTGAAGGTGCCATTGAATGTAGCTTTGCGAACAAGTGGAGTATATTTCTTAGATTCAGAACGGACAATTTAAAGCCAAATACAGCCATGTGCGTTTTAATGTAACAGAAAAGTAACTATTTAAAAATTGCTGAAAAAAAATCACATGCAAAGTTAAAACTACGGTGGATTTACGCATATATATATATATATATATATATATATGTATATACAGGGGGAGGGAAAAGTATGGAAACCCCTGGAAATTTTGCGACTTTTATGGTGGAACAAAACAAACAAACAACATACCCAAGGTAACTTCGAACAAGGAATCCGATGGTGACCTTAGATTTGACCTTGAACCTCATTCCCAAGGTTATTTCAAGGTCAACCTCATTTTTTTAAATATTAATCCCTACTCTTTATACAGTAATCAAAAAGAGCGAAAAATTTTACGTCTGGATATAAGTTTAGGTATGAGGTTGACGTAACCTCTAGAGGTCAAATAGAGGTCAAAGTATGACTCCTTAAAAATCTCTCTAGTTTAGTGGTAAAACAAAACAAACAAAAGGCATACCCTAGGTAACTTTCAATGAGAAACCCCACGGTGACCTCAAATTTTATTTGGAACCTCATTTTTGAAGTTATTTCAAGGCATATCTCATTTTGCTTTCTCATAGAGAAAGCATTGTATCGGTAAAAAAATTTTTTTTCTATTTTTTCATTAATTTGTACATATTTAGACTCAGGGAGTCGAAAAAAGTGGTTTCCAGAAAATGTCTGTATGTATGTGTGTGTGTATGTGTGTGTGTGTGTGTGTGTGTGTGTATGTATGTGTGTATGTATTCAGTACGCCAATAAGATCTCGAGAACTACTCAATGGATTAACTTCAAATTTTGCATGCAATTTATTTTTTTGTCTAACTGGGGGGGAAGCTATTGAAAATTGATCTTCTTAGCTCAGTTTTTTTAGAGCCATTTTAAGAATTTTAAAAAAATTTTAATTTTTCATTTTTTTGATATTTTACGTAAACTACTCGAAGAATTTTCTTGAAAATTTGTATGAACATTATTTGCGACTGCCAAAAGAAGAAAAACTTTTACCAACTGATTTTCTTAGCGCACTTTTAATTTTAGAGCATTTTAAAAATTTTGAAAAAAAATTTTTTTTTTTTATTAATTTTTTATTTTACAACAACCATTCGATGGATTTGCTTCTAAATTTGTATGCAAGTTATTCGCTATTGTCTAAAGAAAACAAGCTTTGGAACACTTATTTTCTTAGCGTAGTTTTAATTTTAGAGCATTTTGAAAATTTTAGAAAAAATCTCTATTTTTCATTTTTTTTCTATTACACAAAAACCATTTGATAGATTTGCTCGAAAATTTTTATGGAAATTATTTGCAATGGCCTAAATAAAACAAGCTTTGAAAAACTTATTTTCTCAGTGCAGTTTTAATTTTAGAGCATTTTGAAAATTTTGAATAAAATTTTTCTAATTTTTTTTATATTTTACGTAAACTACTCGATGAAGGAGCTTCAAATTATGTATGGGAATTATTTATGATTGTCAAAATAAAATGAACTTTTGAAAACTAATTTTCTTCAATTTTCTTAGCGCACATTTAATTTTAGAGCATTTTGAAAATTTTGAAAAAATTTTTTATTTTTAATTTCTTTTCTATTGCACAAAAATCACTCGATAAACTTGCTCAAAAATTTTCATGCGAATTATTCACTATTATCTGAATAAATCAAGCTTTGAAAAACTTATTTTCTTAGCGTAGTTTTAATTTTAGAGCATTTTGAAAATTTTGGAAAAAATGTTCATATTTCATTTTTTTTCTATTACACAAAAGCCATTCGATAGATTTGCTCAAAAATTTTCAAACAAATTATTTGTTATTGCCTAATTAAAGCAAGCTTGGAAAAACTTATTTTCTTAGCGCAGTTTTAATTTTAGAGCATTTTGTAAATTTTGAATAGAATTTCACTTATTTTTTGGTATTTTACGTAAACTACTCGATGAAGTAGCTTAAAATTATATATAGAAATTATTTACGATTGCCTAAATAAAATGAAATTTTGAAAACTGGTTTTCTTAGCGTAGTTTTAACGTTAAAGCGTTTTGAAAATTTGAAAACAATGTTTATTTTTCAATTATTTGGTATTTTTTGTAAACTATTCGATGAAAATGTTCCAAAATTTGTATGCAAGTTATTGGTTATAGTGTTAAGAAGACAAGCTTGGGAAAATTAATTTTATAAACACATTTTTAATTTTAGAGCATCATAAAATCACATTATGCAAATGGCAAAAGTAAGAAAGAGTAAAATTCATATAGTTTTCGTAAGTATTAAGACAGCCTTCAATACAGAGGATAGGGACATTTATATTAAAATCGTATTTAAAAAAATAAAATCAAATCACTCTAACTCAATGGGCTCTATGAGAAAGCATTGCGCCAAAGCACTTGGCAGCGTTTTTGAAATCCCATTTTTGATGCTGTATCCGAAAAATGCGGGATATTGTACGTGTAGGAACATTTCAAGTCCGAAGATAGCATCATCCCTAATCCTTCTTTTAGCGCTACCCAGGAACAACGACATGGACATTTCCTTTGCCTCTCACTCTGGGGTGCTCTTTTACAGTGAGTTCTCCTTGCCTCTCACGTGAATGAATTTACAACAGATGTTCAAATTGTTCTCCATTTGCTTCATGAAAATAACCAATCCTATTGTAAAATGATTCAATTGCATCTTGGATCATCTGTCGTAAAATGACATTAATTTCTTGAACTATTCTACGTCTTAATTCTTCAAGGTTTTCTGAATTATTTCTGTATACTCGATCTTTTAAATACCCCCACAAAATATAGCCTAAAGGTGTTAAGTCTGGAGATCTTAGAGCCCACTGTTCTGTACCTCTTCTACCTATCCATCTTTTAAAAAATGTCTCATTTAGGTATTGTCTGACATTGACACTCTAATGAGCTGGGGCGCCATCTTGCTGAAACCATGTATTTTCAAAATCATCCCCTCTTAAGGCCTGGATAGCTGGAACAATCTGATTTCGCGAAAGTTGTTCATGATTTTCATCATTCAAATAAAAAAGGGACCTATTATTGTATCACCTACCATTCCTGCCGACACGTTCAATTTTTGAGGATATTGTGTGTGACTTTCTCTCATCCAATGAGGATTTGTATCGGGCCAATATCTAAAGTTATGACAATTGACTTCGCCATTTAATTGAAATGTCGCTCTGTCTGAAAAAACAATATTTTCTAAAAATATTGGATTTTCAGTTATCATTTCCATCATCGTCTCACATAATTCAATCCGGCGATCAGGATCATCCTCATTCAATTCTTGCACAAGTTTCATTTTGTAAAGATGAAATTTGTTTACCTTTAAAATTGTAAGAACAGATTTTTAATCGATGTCCTGTTGCAAAGCTACTGATCGAGATAATTCATGTGGATTTTCCCCAAAAGACAGTAAAACATCCAAAGATTTTTCTTCATTTGCTGCTGTTCGTGGTCTTCCAGTAACAGCACGATTTTTAATAGACCCAGTTTCTTCAGAACGTCTTAAGGTCTTTGAAACTGTGGATTTAGACAAAGGAGTGTCGACATCGCCGTTTCGAAATGTATTAAAGAGATTAACAATAATAGTATACGACCTTTGCAGATCACCCCCAACCCCTCATTATTAGAAGAGATATTCGCTCTCTTTCGGACAAACGAAACTTTTCAAAAGTTTTGAAAAAAAAATGTAATGTAGCTATTGTAACCAACAAGAAAAGGAAGAATTAGGAAATATTTGACGAATTTCTCGAATTAGTTTAACCACAAAACACTATTTGTTCTTTTTTATTGGTCAAGTAATTTTTTATTTCAAGAGTCTGTTTAATGACAAAACTATGACAACAAAATATGGTTTTATCTTACAATTAGTACAAATCAAGAGCAAATGAAATTTTAAAATCTAAATGATAAAAAATTTTTATTTCAAAATACATTTGTACAAGCACTTCTATTTTATTTCTAAATTCACACTTCTTTCAGATGCCTTTCAAATAATTTCGAATTTTTAATAAGCAATTAGCTTTACAGCCCATGAAAGAGGAAAAAACATGATTTTTAAGGGTTGCCCCTTTTCAAAAAAATTTTTTTTTTTCAAAAATAAAATAAATTAATGACAGATCTTTAAATTGCTTTTTATTTGTTTCGTAACAGAAATTAACCTTGTTTTTGTATTTTTAAAAATCCTTTTTCAAAATTTTGGAACATTTATTACTCAGAAATGAATTAAAATTTCACATGAGTAGGCCAGGAGAACTACCCCAAAAATAGTCGCTTGAAATAACTCGCTTGATCTTGAAATAACCTTGGAAATAAAGTTAAAGGTCAAATCCTAGGTCACCATCGGATTCCTTGTTCAAAATTACGTACGATATGCCTTTTGTTTGTTTTGTTTTACCACTAAACTAGAGAGATTTTTAAGAAGTCATGCATTGACCTCTATTTGACCTCTAGAGGTTACGTTAACCTCATACCTGAACACATATCCGGACGTAAAATTTTCCGCTCTTTTTAATTACGGTATAAAAAGTAGAAGTTCCTATTTGAAAAAATAAGGTTGACCTTGAAATAACCTTGGAAATGAGGTTCAATGTCAAATCCAAGATCAACATCGGATTCCTTGTCTAAAATAAGTTGGGGTATGCCGTTTGTTTGTTTTGTTTTACTATAAAAGTCGCAAAATTTCCAGGGGTTTTCATACTTTTTCCTTACCCTGTATATATATATATGGGACATTTCATACCAACTGACAGAGCAAAAAAAATAAAAATCGTTCAAACTCTAAGAATTTATTCTTTTTGTTACCCAAAATATGTAAAAAAATTTTCAAGGATCTAGATTAAAAAGATCAAGAGTTACAGAACCTTAAAATTTGAAAATTTTTTAAAATTTCTGAAAAAGTCCTAACTTATCATTTTTTTTCTGAAAATTCTGATGTTTTAGAGAAAAATGCATAATCACACTTCTTGTTGTAAATGGAGAAGAGAGTTAGCAGGATTTTTTACAGACGTGAATCTCGCAATTTTCCGATTGGCTCTTATATGTAAAACATGGTTATTGAAATTATTTAATGTTTGCCGCTGCCAAAATTGGCTTCGAAGGCTTATTTTTTTCTATTTTTTATTAACTTTAAAATAAATTTTGGTTCGTGTAAGCAAAAGTCACCAATAAGGAGTTATCACAGTTTTAAATATACATTTTTATGGTAAATTTATTTTTCTCATTGAAAATAGCCTGTCACATACTAAACATGATCATCTGGTTTTGATACTCAAAAACTATTAAAATAAGTTTAAAAATCATTTAGTAAAATGTCATTTATCAATTATAAGCCTAATTATTAATTAAACAACACTCGTTATTACTATAATTACAATTAATTTCAAAGAAAAATTAGACTCTGAATTATTCCAAAATCAAATAATTATTTTCCAATAAGAATTTACTTTTTTAATTTTTCTTGCTTCAACTTTCTATAAAAAGTATCAGTAAAATGGAAAATGATGATATCATTTTGGAACATACGCTTAAAAGAAATGATAGAGGCTTTTATTACAATGAATTACATTAAATGATCTGTTATAATTAGAATACTGACTTTTAGATTAGCATTAATAATTTCATTAATACAAGGTACATCTTGAGTAATGTTCATAGGTGCTACAAGAGTAAAATAAAAAGTTTTTAAGATTATTCAAGTACCAGGTCCTCTAATACTTTGTGCAGTTAAAGCAACAACTGCAGTGACTGGTTCAAGTTTTGCTTTTATATATTTTTTCTTGCTTGTATGAATAAATTCAAGAAGTTGTGACACAGTTAAACGTATGATATACCTGTAAACTTGGATATCTGGTTTAATATGTTGTCTAATCCTAGCAATTATAATTGCAACTGTTTTCAAAAATTAAGCTGATGCTTGTTTAAATTCTTAACTTACATAAGAATATTTCTCTGACATCAAAAGTTCAGGGGTTACTTTAATAATACTTAAGCTGTCTAATGGATTTTCAATTTTGTACGTTGATGTAGATAAAATATATCATCAAGTACTCTTTTATAATCAATAAGGCAGCCTTTGCCTTCCATATACGTTGGATTCATAGAATCTACACGATAAAGAATTTAAACAATATCAGCAATTTCAACAGCTGTATCTACAGCTGTTCATGGATCAAAATCCATTTTTCTTTCTCCACCCAATGAATATAATTTGAACTATATTTCTATTATTTGTTCTTCGTAATATTCTGAAAAAAAAAGCAATTTATAAAACTAAGAGAATTTTCTAGTAATTAACATCTTATTTACTTTTCATATATAGCGGTCTTAAGGGCATACCAAAACTCCTCCTTTTAACAATATTTCCAATCCAAGTCTATCAATGAACGGTGAGTTTAATCTAGTTTTTCGCTACAGTAAAAAAATTTATGAGAATAAACTTAAGTGCGGATAACTCAAAAGATCCATTAAAATACTATGCATACAAAGTTATAAACTAACATTCAATGTATAGTATTTTGAGTTAAAGAATACTTATATCGGTTAAATAAAAATAAAAATATATATTTAAATAAATAAATAAAGATGGGTAGTCAGAAAGCTTTTGTTTATAATCATCACCAAAAAATTCATTTAGTGTGTGTTCCAAAATTTTATCATCATTTTCTATTGAACAGATACTTTTTCTAAAAAGTTAAGGTAAGGAAAACAGTAATTATTTAATTATTCTTTTTTATTGATGGATCAATTCTTTGAAATAAATAAATTCTTATTGAAAAATAATTATTTGATTTTGGAATAATTCAGAGTCTAATTTTCCTTTGAAATTAATTGTAATTATAGTAATAACGAGTGTTGTTTAATTAATAATTAGGCTTATAATTGATAAATGACATTTTACTAAATGATTTTTAAACTTATTTTAATAGTTTTTGAGTATCAAAACCAGATGATCATGTTTAGTATGTGACAGGCTATTTTCAATGAGAAAAATAAATTTACCATAAAAATGTATATTTAAAACTGTGATAACTCCTTATTGGTGACTGCCTTTATTAAATAAGTCGACCACTATATGATTCGACGATTCACGCATCAAATCATTGATGATTAAAAGTTTTTTCAAGAGGGGATCGTTTGAGTAATTTTCTGGTTTAGGCAGTCCTTCCGAAATTCAATTTTGTTTCCGTCTTCGATAAATTTGTCGTTTTTATATCCGTCTTGCCACTCAGCGTAATAAAATAAAATTCGATCCTTACTAGCATCGATCATTTCTTCACTAAATTTGAATAATTTTTTAAGCAAAGTTGTTTTTCCGCTACCATTAGGGCCTGCCAACTAAGAAGTAAAGGGATGACGCGACAAAATATTCATGTTTGTTACTGATAAATATTTTAATGAAATAATATATATATATCGCCCATTCTCTGCCAAAACGAAGGAGGAAAAATTTTTTTTTCGCTAAAAATTGGTATAATGGTTCTTTTCCATATTATGTATTATAAGATTTCTTTAGTACATATTTTCAGAGCTACAAAGCTTATACAAATATAAAGTTTATTTTTCTACTTATTGTATAAAATGGTAAATTTTTATCAATGAATACTGGTGCATTAATTAATACGAGCAAAATTTACCTAGGTCCTGATGTAGCTCGGTTGCATTTTCATATATTATATTATTATATATACATTTGCTAATTTCATTGATAATAGTAGTTCAATATAAAATATGTATTTAATTTTTTCTCATACATTCATATCATTATATTGTACTGCATTGAAATAAAAAAAATTTTTTCAAATTAATAAGTTTCAATAAAAGAGAATAATTATTATTGACAATCATAGTATAAGAAAAATGTTTATATTATTATCAACTTTTACAGGAAGTCCGCGTTCCTTATATCAAAATTTTCTTCATCCCATGACATTAATACGGAGAATTGGGAAACCAGATTTTTTCATTACCATGACGTGCAATCCGGAATAGGAAGAAATCACAAATAATATAGGACAAAGTGAAGAAGTAACAGATAGACCAAATATTGTTGTTGAAGTATTTTATTAAAAATTAAAACTATTAATAGAGCAAATTTTTAAAAACATATTTTGGGAAAATGCATTGCATATTCATACGTAGTAGAATTTCAAAAGAGAGGATTACCGCATGCCTATATGCTAATATTTTTAGGTAGAGATAATAAAATTTACAATAGTGATGACGTTGATAAATTTATAGTAACTGAAATTTAAAATGAAAATAAGAATCCCAGATGATATGAAATAGTTAAACAATTTATGATCCGTGGCCCTTGTGAAGATCAGAAACGATCTAACGAAACTACAATAATGACAAATGGTTATCATATATCGACGAAGAAATAATTAAAATTAGAGAGATTATACACAAAAAATAAGTAGGCAGACAATTGATTTGTGGTTTCTTATAACCCGTATTCATTACTAAAGTTTCGCTGTCATATTAATATTGAATTGTGTTCAACAATAGGAGTTATAAAATACTCATTTAAATACTGCTTCAAAGGACATAATTATGCATTTATAGAAATGAAAGCATGTAAAATAAATACTGGAAGTAATACTAATAATGAAACGGATGAAATGAATGATTTTAATATGTTTTATGATAAAATAACACAATATATAAACACAAGATACGTTTTCCCGCCAGAAGCTATGCATCGCATTTTGGAATATACTATTAGTGAACTTTCACATACAATTTATAAATTAGCCGTTCATAATAAAAATGAAAAATATGTGTATTTTACAGAAGAATCCGAACACGGAATTGATGAGAAAAATGTAAATACAACACTAATAGCGTGGTTTAAACTTAATAAAAGTGATCCAGAGGCACATAATTACTTTTATTTTGATATACCACAACATTATGTTTTTAATCGAATACATAAAATCTGGACAGAAAGAAAAAGGATATGAAACCTATTCTAATCAGAATGTACTTAGTCAATCCAAAAAAAAAAGATTCTTTTTAAGATTACTTCTGCTTCACGTAAAAGCTGCAACTTCTTTTGAAAACTTAAAAACTTTTAATGAAATTACATACTTAATATTCTTTGAAGCAGCAACAGCAAGAAATTTAATTAAAATCGATGATGAACAGGATAAATGTTTAGAAGAATCATGTAAATCTCGATTTCCAAAAGCTCTTTGTCAATTATTTAGTTACATTTGTACATTTCACAATCCAATTGATGCTCAAGAATTATATGAAAAGTATAAAATCTATTTTTATCCTCCAAAAATGAATGAACAAAAAGGCAAAGAATATGCATTAAGCATAATTAATGATATTTTAACTCATAATGGATTCTCATTAAGTGACTTTAATTCACCTACTTCAGAATACTATATTGGAAATAACGAAATTGAATATAGTACAGTAAATAATGTTAATAATATTAGGTCAATCATTGATACTCTATCGAATGCTCGAACGGCTATTTTTAATACAGTAATAACTTCATTAAATACAAACTGCACAGAAAAGTATATATATACATTAGTTATATACGCCATTTGGGAGTAAGAAGGATGAATACGGGGCGAATTTATTGCTCGAACAGCAGTCAATCACGGGCGAACCAAAATTTATTTTAAAGTTAATAAAAAATAGAAAAAAATAAGCCTTCGAAGCCAATTTTGGCAGCGGCAAACATTAAATAATTTCAATAACCATGTTTTACATATAAGATTCAATCAGAAAACTGCGAGATTCAGATCTGCAAAAAATCCTGCTAACTCTCTTCTTCATTTACAACAAGAAGTGTGATTATGCATTTTTCTCTAAAACATCAGGATTTTCAGAAAAAAAATGATTAAGTTGGGACTTTTTCAAAAATTTTGAAAAATTTTCAAATTTTAAGGTCCTGTAACTCAACGATGTAGATCCTTTCAATCTAGGATCCTTGAAAATTTTTTTACATATTTTGGGTAACAAAAAAAATAAATTCTTAGAGTTTGAACGATTTTTATTTTTTTTGCTCTGTCAGTTGGTATGAAATGTCCCATATATATATATATATATATATTTGAAAGTTTTTCTAACATGGAATGTAACAATAAGACATAGCGTGCAATGATAAGCAAAGTGTAATATATTCTGAGCAGGACGAGTGGGGCGATCGCCCCATGCCCCCCGCTTTTTGAGGCTCCTCTACAACTTGTTATTAAGAAGATAAAAGTTAATATTGCCAATAATTTTTAGTTTTTCAAAATCAATCGAATTAAGAAAATATAAAGCAGTTGAGCAATAGATTTTGTTTGAAATATTAAGTAAATTAAAAAATAAAGTATCGTTTTAAAAATTTTTTTATTTTTTGTGAGTAAAGAACAATAAATATTGATCCCAATAGTCTAATTCTTTATGCTTATATGATAGGAATGAGATTCTAGATTAAATTAGGTAAATTTATGATATATATTTAATTCTTACAATTAGTAATAGATAAATAATCAATTTAATAGCACATTATATGACGTAGTAAAAGTATTTTTATTTACTGCTATTTTTTTTTGTCAAACTATTTTTCATTACAATCTTAGCATAGTACGTGTCATACCTAGGCTACACGCAAAAACTTTTGCAGGTTATTTTATAGTAAAATAATTTACTGCATATATATGTGTACACATTAATTTAAAAGATTTCTGTATAAAATATAAATAATATTATTAAAATATTCTATCAAATTATTTTTTGTAAAATAATTATTTAAAAAAATGAAAAAATTTCTTAAAATTAAAATTTTTATATATTATTAATGTTTTCAAGAGTCTTTAAAATCACTGTATATATAAAAAACAGGATTTTTTACATTAAATCGAATTTTAACAGAAAAATGCTGCCCTTAAGGAGGCCCCGCGGCTAATATTAGACCTAGGCCATGCACTTACTAAGGACGGCTCTGATTCTGGGTACTGTAAACAATGTTAATGATTCTTATTTTTCATTTTTCTTTTAAAATTAAATAGTAATCAACAATAATTAAAAACTTTAATAGTAATTGAGAATAATTCAATTTTTCAAGAGCATATAACATTGTAATTGTTGCGTCGCAACACAAATCATATCAAAAATCGAAAGCGATGATGAGCGGCAGCACTTTACAGTCGCCTGTTCCCACCTCCCTTATGTCAGCTTATAGACAAAAGGAGGGAAAGAACAGGGAGATTTTTTCAAGTGCCGCAGGAAAATTAGTTAGTATCAAGCGTGACATCGCCCCGAGCGGTTTATTCTCTCTCGAGAACACTTAGTTTCTATTGTTAAATTTTTTCTCTCCTCTCCAAAGCGATCAGAAGCTTTGTTAAGCGGACATAGTTTTCTGCAAAAAGACGAACGGCTCGTTGCGAATCAACGCATCACCTTCGTCACGGCCAAACATACGAGCTGATAGCTCTATGTATCATTGCATTTCTGTTCTATTTCTTTCTTCGCGTGCGTGCGTGCGAATAGAGTTAAACGTTGCGTTAAATAGTGTGGAATTTCATAGGTCAATAAATCAAGAGTTTTTTTATGATGAATGGCTTTTTCCCTTTACATCAGTGTTTTTATTGAGTGAATCCTTTCTTTAAAATAACAAAATTACAAGTTCAGAATAACAAATTAATTAACACAAATGCGATTACAACCGCAAGGTTAGTTGCATTTGACTCACTAAATTCCTTTTCCTTCTTTAATCAAGTGTTAGTTTTCTTAGTCAAAATTTTGCAATAAAGTAAGTAGTAACATCAATAAAATGAATTTAGTGTAAATGCTAAATTCAAAATCAATTAGTTAAATTCAAAGTTTAAATTTAAAATCAAATTCTAGTTTTCTTGTGTGTCATAAAAGGATAAATCCATTAAAATCAGTTCAATAAAAATTTCATAATCAGACAATTTAAAAAGAAAAAGAACAGGTCATTTTCTTTCTCAAACATCCAACAAATTTTAAAATAAAATTCGTTGGAAAAGACATACGCGTCTTTTCAGTAATATTATTTAGAAATAAATGATTGCAATTTTTCATTGACTAATCGGAAACCAAATTTATAAGCAACAACCAAATGTATAATACTATTAAATATAATAATTGTTGGCTTACTATTAAATTTTAGAACACTTTTTGTATTACTAGAAGACTTGATTAATTTGATGGAATTTTTCATAATTATTTGAGATATTATTCTAGGTTTTGTTTCACCTAATAATAATTAAAATACAAAAAATATTTATTATTGATTTTTTTCTGTTACTGATGATTCAATTTTTTATATTTCAATAAATTACAAAATTAATTATAAGAAAATATACCGTAAAATGGGGTAAAGCGAGCAGTGTGGGATAAAGCGAGCATTTTTTCAAATGTGATTTTCTTATTTTTCATGTACTTTAATTTATGTAGAACAATAATTTTTTGTAAATTATTAACAGAAGTTAAAAAAATTATCATCATACATACATAAAAACACATAAAAAATTATAAAATCATAAATGAAAAAATACTCGCCTTACCCCCACACTGCTCGCTTTACGCCATTTTATGGTACTATTGATAATTAATAATTAAATATGATAATTTTATTTAATAAAGATATATGCACTTTTTCCTTCACTTTTTTGAGTAAAATTACTCGTATCTTCATCGTTAAATTTAGTGGAAGTTTGCTCCATGATTTCTTCTTTAGAAATATTTTTTTCTTGAATAATAGGTGTCAGTTTATTATCTTTGTTACACTAATCCATAACATCATTTTCTTTGATTGGCTTTTCATACTTCATTTTTGTAGATATTCTTGACACAAGTGCTGCATCTTTGCAATTATTTTTTTCTATGAATAAGATGTAATCATTGTAAACAAACATTAGAACATAGTCGATTTTACTTACATTACTACAAATATTTTCTGATTAAAGATATTTTAAGAAATTAATATAGTCGTTTGATGAATTTTGTATTTTGCTGTAATTTCCTAGTTTTATTATTTTGAATTTTTATTTTAAATATGAAAAATGTTATAGTTTAGAATTTTGTTTTTCGCGCGCAACACGGACTAAATTTTGTGTAAACGTTCTTTCGATTGCGCGCTTTGATATAGAATCACTTCTTTCTCAACCTCTGAACGAGACGGTTGAAGACGCGAGCTCAAGCTTTAGATTAAAAAAGAGACTACGAGAAGACATTTTTTTGACATATTAACGCTAATATTTCAGTTACTGTATATAAAAGGTTTACTGCATTTTAAGGCATTATTTTGTAATAAAGAAACACTGTATTCTAGTTTAGTTCTACGTTTTTATTAAAATATTATGAATTATCCTCTTCCGACATGCAACATTGTGGTGACCGTGACAGGACTGCAATCTTCGAATAGTTGCTAAAAGAGTGAAATAAGTGATAGAAGTGTAAAAAATATCAGTGTTTACAATGGCAGCAAGCCTAGAAGGACTTAAAAGAAATAGAACGGCTCAGAAAACGACATTTACAAGGTCGTTTAACGCGTTAAATGCCGAGCTCGCGAAAGAAGCGCCAAATGAGACATTTTGTGAAGCCACGTTTAATGTATTAGACAAAAGCACAAAAGAATTAGATGCATTAAACGAAAAAATTCTCAATGTATTGATAGATAAAGAAGAAAGTGATGAAGAATTGGCTAAAGAAATTGAGGGCGCGGAAGAATATAAAACTAAATTTGAAACAACTAAAGTAAATATGAATCGATTGTTTAAGCCCGCTCCGCCACAGCCAATTCCCGGAATCCCAGTAACGGTAGAATACGCGCGGCAAGAGAATTCTGCGAAATTTTAAGCTACCTAAAATTCAACTCAAAAAATTCAATGGCGATCCAAAAGAATGGCTTCAATTTTGGAGCATTTTTAAGAAAATTCATGAGGACCTGAACCTCTCCAATGAAGAAAAATTTCAATATCTGTTGCAATGTATGGTTGAAGGTTCAAGGGCAAGTGAAGTAGCTAATAGTTATCCGCCTTTTTCCGAGAACTATACAAAAGTCGTAGAAAGATTAAAAACGTGATTCGACCGTGATGATTCGCTTGTAGAGATATATGTGCGCGAACTGTTAAAGTTAGCGTTGAGTAAGTCGAAAGGAACATTAACAAGTATATATGACAAACTCGAGACACATTTACGCGTGCTTGAAACGCTCGGAGTAACAACGGCCATGTGTGCAGCTATGCTCTTTCCACTAGTCGAATCTTCATTGCCAGAGGAGATTTTACGAGCATGGCAGCGGAAAAACAACAGCGGTAACGATACACGGCAAAGATTGGAAAATTTAATGGAATTTTTAGGAGAGGAAGTACAAAATGAGGAAAGAATATCTATCGCGAAAACGGGTTTTGATGTGTCTACAGAGTCACACGCGTCAGTCGGTAAAGTAGGAAAGAAGCAAGCGCAGTCAAGTTCTTATAATAAAACGAATGTCGCCACTGCTGCGGGACTCGTAACTGCTAATGAAGAAAAGGTTAACCAATGTATTTTTTGTGGTGATGCGCACAGTAACGCGGACTGTGAGAAAGCAAAACATATGTCGCTTAACTCAAGGCAAACGATTGCAAAAGATAGAAAGGTTTGCTTTGCGTGTTTAAAGCCTAATCACAATGCAAAATATTGTAGAGCAAAAATTAAGTGTGCGTGGTTTAATCGCAAGCATATCTTACTTATGTGTAAACAAGTTGAGAAAAATGATACGTCACACGACGAAGTTGATAAAGGCATACCTAAGACAGTTGCAAAGTTAACCATGTCGTGCAATAACACGTCGTATTATACAGACGTACATTTACAAACATTAAAAGTAAAACTACGAGGTCCACGGGGCGAGCGTATCGTGCGCGCATTAATAGATCCAGGCTCGCATAAAACTTATGTATTAAGTGACATAGCTAATGAATTAGGTTTAGAAAAAATAAATGAGCAGGCGATGGTACATTTGTTTTTTGGCGGCGCTAAAACGGATCCGCGTAAGCATACAGAATATAAATTAATTATTGGCAATTTGAATGGTCGATACGAGTGCGTTGTCACTGCTTTTAATGAGGATCAAATATATCGCAATTTACCGGTCGTATCAACGGGAGAATGGCTGCATTCTTTACATAATCAAGGCATTTACGTGAATGATGATAGCAGTAAGACTATTTCTCTACTAGTCGGCGCGGATATTGCGGGACGTCTATATACTGGAAAAGTACATCAAACAAAACAAGATCCGATGGCGTTAGAAACGAAACTCGGCTGGGTATTCTTAGGAAAAGAAAATAAAAGTAATCAAGTTGTACGCAAGGACGCAACGTTAGCTGTTTTTTCTATGTTGACTGCTAATGCAAAAATAAGCGATTTGTGGGAGCTTGATGTTTAAGGAATAAAAGATCCTACAGCAACGTTAACAAAGGAGGCACACCAAGCACAAGTCGTCAAACAATTTCAAGAGAGTATCACGTTTAACGAAGAGGGAAGATACAAGGTGCATCTGCCATAGAAAGAAAATCATCCTCCCCTTGGTAACAATCGACCTAGTGTAGAGAAACTCTTATTGGGCTAACCAACAAATTGAAAAGTGAGCATTTATATGACGCTTATGATGAAGTATTTGACAGCTGGCTCGACGCAGGCATCATAGAAGAGGTAAGGTGCATTGATAATAAAAATATAGGATATTACTTGCCTCATAGGCATGTAGTAAAGGAAAATAGCACTACCCGCATTCGGCCAGTCTTTGTCGCGTCTGCTAACAGCAAAGATGGACCTTCGCTTAATCAATGCTTGGACACAGGACCAAATTTAATAGAACTTATTACAAGAATTCTTTTAAAATTCATGGAAAATAAAATTGGTGTAGCAAGCGATATATGTAAGGCTTTT
Source organism: Anastatus disparis (assembly GCA_017163975.1). Classification (NCBI taxonomy): domain Eukaryota; kingdom Metazoa; phylum Arthropoda; class Insecta; order Hymenoptera; family Eupelmidae; genus Anastatus; species Anastatus disparis. The sequence continues at coordinate 1,804,326 of JAFFSR010000328.1, forward strand.
CTACAGATAAGTGTGACTCCAATGGACAGGAATATACTTGAATTTCTCTGGTAGAACAAGGCAGAGCCACGTGAGATGATTGAATATCGACATCGACGAGTGGTATTCGGCGTGAATAGCAGTCCCTTCTTACTGGGTGCTACCATTGCATATCATCTTGACGTCTCGCTGCAGAAGGCACAGTCACCAGAGGAAGCCAATGTTATAAAAAAGTTGAAAACATCCTTCTACGTCGACAATTGTATAGCCAGTGTCAAATCAGCTGATGAAGAATTACAATTTCGAAAAATGTCGACGGACATAATGAGACGTGCAAATTTTGAGCTGCGTGGATGAGAACAGTCATATGTCTACGCAGAGGAGAATACAAGTTCGATATTAGGCATGGTCTGGAATAAAAGGAAGGATTATTTACTATTGAATATTTGTTTTACAGATGAACTGAAACAACCGCTTACTAAAAGGAAGATACTGTCTACTGCCCACAGAGTTTTTGATCCGCTTGGTTGGGCGTCCTCTACATTGCTTCTTCCAAAACTTATGTTGCAACAGCTATGGAGTAAAAATCTTGGATGGGACACTGAGGTACCAGCAGATGTAGGTGTTGAATTTTCTCGTTGGTACGCACAAATTTCTCTGCTTAAAGAGCTCAAGGTACCGCGTTGGGTTTTTGGAGAAGCAAAGGAAACAAGAGAATTTCATATGTTCGTTGACGCCAGTAAGCGCGCATATGCAGCTGGATTGTTTATAAGAATAAAAAAGCCAGAAGGTGAGGTGAAAGTACATCTTGTCCAAGCCTAGGCAAGAGTGGCACCTACTGGAGAAATATCCATGTAGAATTGAGTAAAAGCCAACGTAAGACAGCTAAAGAAAGTGAAAATTTGCATCCTGTCAATGTTGCATGTACAAACATTGCTGCAGCGTCAGAAGAGTGTCCATGGTACATGAAGAGGTTTCCTAATTATAATAAGATAATACGTATGATTGCGTGGATTTTACGTTTTGCTCATAATTCAAAAACGAACAGTCAAGATAGAAAAATAGGAGATATCCAAGTTGAAGAATACAATCATGCAGAAGAAATTATTTATCGATTGGCACAGAACGAGTCTAATCTCTGTACTACAGATCAACATTCAAAGGGACTTAACGTTTATGAAGATGAACATAGTTTAATAAGAAGTAAAAGTCTCATATGCAATCGAGATGATCATTTTGGATTCAGGTTTCCTGTAATTTTAGATTTCAAACACCCGCTGACAAAAGTGATTATTGAGCACACGCACGTATGTATGAAGCACGCAGGAACTAACACAACAATTAGTGCTCTTAGAGAAAAGGTATGGATTATTTCTAGCAGAAGAGCCGTACGTTCAACTATCCAAAAATGTGTTACCTGTCCAAGATATGCTGCAAAAACTCTACAAACTCCGCCTGCTAGTCTGCCAAGAAATCGCGTGCGTGATGCTGCTGTGTTTGAAGCAATCGGAGTTGATTATGCAGGGCCATTGTACCTGAAAGATTGAAAGAGAGCATGGATATGCCTTTATGCTTGCGCTGTCTACCGCGCCATTCATTTGGAATTGGTTACGACTTTGACCACAGATGGATTTTTCGAGACACACAGACGTTTCATAGCGCGTCATGGAAGACCGCATATCATCTATGCAGATAATGGAACTAATTTTTCCGGAGCACACAATATGTTGGAAAATATCGATTGGGAAAAATTTATTTCAATGTGTGCAGTAGAAAGGATTGAATGGAAATTCAACCCTCCCTCCGTACCGTGGTGGGGTGGATGGTGGGAGAGGTTGATTGTAAAAGATTTATTAAAGAAAACGCTCAAGAGAACATGCGTGTCTTATGAAGAGATGACGACAATTCTGTGTGAATGCGGATCTATTGTCAACGCACGACCGAAATCCTACCACATAGATAATGAAAAATTAGTCGCAATCACACCATAAATGTTTCTAAAGGAAATACGCGATGACAGCGCTCCTTATTTAGATCACCTAGAAGATATCGCTCTCGATCGTCACATGAAGTATCGACAGCGTTTAAGAAAAGAATTGAAACGTCGATTTCGAGATGAATATCTAGGACAACTCTCAAGGTACACGAAGTCTAAAAAACTTTTTACTACTGTCAACACTGGAGATATCGTTCTCATTGCGAACGACAATCAAAAACGTATGAATTGGCCATTAGCTCGTGTTGTGGAAGTTATACCTGGGAATGATGGTATATCACGTGTCGCAAGATTAAAAACCAGCAACGGTGAATTAGTGCATCCACTATAAAGATTGATTTCACTAGAAAGTTCTTCACAACACACTAAAGAAGTTACAGAGGCAGATACTGCTTGTAAAACAGTGACCGACGCTTCAGATGAAGCAATAGATATAAATGAGAATGCAATCCCAGAGCATTCTCATTCTCAAGCTGTGAACGAAGACAAGATTCGTAAAGAAGATTCTACTCCAAAACGATCAAGAAAAACTAGATGTGGACGTATGATCAAGATTCCGAAACGATTCGCTTAGTAATAATTTTGTTTAACTTTTAATTTTAATTTTGCCTCGTGTTAAAAGTTTTATATCTTTTGTTGAGAAACTTTTCTCTTAGTCATCGTTTCTCAAGGTGGGAGGATGTAAGAAATTAATATAGTCGTTTGATGAATTTTTCATTTTGCTGTAATTTCCTAGTTTTATTATTTTGAATTTTTATTTTAAATATGAAAAATGTTATAGTTTAGAATTTTGTTTTTCGCGCGCAACACGGACTAAATTTTGTGTAAACGTTCTTTCGATTGCGCGCTTCGATATAGGATCACTTCTTTCTCAACCTCTGAACGAGACGGTTGAAGACGCGAGCTCAAGCTTTAGATTAAAAAAGAGACTTCGAAAAGACATTTTTTTGACATTTCAACGCTAATATTCTATTTTCTGTATGTAAAAGGTTTACTGCATTTTAAGGCATTATTTTGTCATGAAGAAACACTGTATTTAAGTTTAGTTTTACGTTTCTATTAAAATATTGTGAATCATCCTCTTCCCGCATGCAACAGATATTTTAATTTTTTTGTTAAATAAAAATAAAATATTTGTATAAACAAATTAATAACCTAATAATTAAACTTTCAAAATTGCGAGTGCGCTAACTTGTAATAATTTTAAGTTTTTTTTCTGGGGTAGGTGGTTTTATTGGTTGATCTTCGGGCGTCTGCTTTTTTGGCTGCTGTTTTATAGCAATCTCAATTTCATCAAAGTTTGCTTTTTTGCGATCTTTTCTACTTCTTTTATCGTTTCTACACGGAGAGAAAAATCATGTTATTTTCCTATGATAAATTTAACACGTTAAAATTAAATGATTCTTCATGTAAGATTCTCATGAAATCAACTTAATTTAACCAGAATAGATCCTAACTGAAAACACTATAGGCGCCATGATATTATTCTTTGGACAGTAGCTATAATTACTAAGAGCGCCAAGTGAATATAACCAGTTAGTCGATCCTGTGATATTTACTTACCGCTCACGGGATTTTCACGTGGCACTTAAGTAAATTCAATGGTGGCGTGACCAACCGAGTAGCGCGTGCTTTGCAGGTAGTGGGGAGAGAGAGAGCGAGAGTAACCAAAATACAATCTTGTTATGATGGTAAAATAGCAATTTTTTAAATAAATTAATGAGTGTTAAATTATTAATATTACCTTCGAAACTATTAGAAATAAATTTTAAACTCAAAATTTAATTTTTTTAAACAACTGGGGGACAGATAAGCATGTATCATTTCGCACCACACATATCTCAAAGCAGGTTTAGCCTAGTGCGTTACGTTCGTGCTTTTCTTTTTGGGTGCGCGAGTTCAACTCTCGGTCAAGACCACTTTTTTCATTATTTTAATATTCTTTATTAATTATTTTATTTATATTTATAAATATGCTCATTTTTGTAATTAATATTTTTTTTAAATAATTTATTTCTTATACGTAATAATTAAAAATATTAATAAATGAATAACAATTATATTTATAATACTTTAGTTAAATTTTGTCTTCATAAATATATATGTGTGTGTATTAATGTATAATATAAACTATAACATAAATGAATTAATACTATAGATTAATTTATTTATTATGTCAATTTTATAAATTACATTATGAATAAATTAAATTATAGTATTATAAATCACTATTATTTATTTATTAACTATTTGAATTATTACGTAAAAGAAATAATTTATTTTAAAAAAATATTAATTAAAAAAATGAGCATACTTAATTTGATTTTAATATTAGAAAAAAGAAAATATAAATTAAATAATTAATAAAAAATATTAAAATAATAAAAAAGTGGCCTTGACCGAGAGTTGAACTCGCACACCCGAAAAGAAAACCACGAACGTTACGCACTAGGCTAAACCTGCTTTGAGATATATTTGGTGCGAAATGATACATGCTTATCTGCCCCCCAGTTGTTTAAAATAATTAAATTTTGAGTTTAAAATTTATTCCTAATAGTTTCAAAGGTAATATTGATAATTTAATATTTAATTTTTTTTAAATATATATATTACTGTTTTACCATCATAATAAGATTGTATTTTGGTTACTCTCTCTCTCCCCACTATCTGCAAAGCACGCGCTATGGTCACGCCACCATTGAATTCACTTGAGTGCCACGTGAAAATCCCGTGAGTCGCAAGTAATTTTAACATGATGCATCGCCACGTTCATTCTCCTGGCAGCCCACGTAATTTTAAGTTGACCATCAAGAAAAAATAACATCTTTCGTATCTGATTTTAAGATGGATACCAATCATCTATTAAAAACATGAGTATCATCAAAAAATCACTTGTTTCTTCGATAATATTCGGTGAAGAAATATCATGTAATAATCACTTGAAATTTCATGAAATTATAACATGATTTTTCTCTCCGTGTATTCTCATATTCTATTTTTATTTCGGATGTCTCTTCAGCAATTATACACTGAAAAAAATAAATGTTAAATTCAAAGAAATATATTTTGTAAAAATAAAAATGTTCCAATCAAACAACTGATTGCTTAAAACAAACAAGACATATTTGAAATCGATGAATATTTTTTTAAAAACAAAAAATAATTTATTTGAAAAATAAATTTTTTGTTTTAAAAAAAGTTTATTTAATTCTAAAAATGCATTTTTTAAATAAAAAAAAAAATTTTTTCAATGAAATAAAAATGTTTTAAAATAATTCAAAAATATCTTTAAATAAATATTTATTTAAATTTAAAAAATTATCTTTTGAATTAGAAAAATTTTTTATTAATTTATTAGAAAAATTATTTGAACAATCGTTTGCTTGATGTAAATAAATATTTACTTAAATGAAGCATACTAAATTTAATTTTAAAAAATCTTTAATGAAATTAAAAGAATGATTTATTCAAAGCTATAACTTCGTATATTAAAAATTTAAAAAAATAGTTTATCAAAATAAAAATGGTGTGTTCCTAATAAACAAATACTTTTTGAAATCAATATTTCTCTAATTAAAAAAAAATAAGTTTATTATTATAAAGAAATAATTTTTTGTTTCAAGATTTTCAAAATATTCAATTCTTTGGCTCAGTAGTAAAAAAGTAAATATGCGAACTCTTTAAATTGATCAAATAAATTTTTGTTTCAAACACATAAATCATTGTTTTATACAATCATAATTGACTGTTAAAGAAATTATTTGATTGGTTAAAAGAAATTATTAGAGAGAATTTGAAAACAGTATTTTTTCAAAACAAAATATTGATTGATAGATTTAAAAAATGGTATTTTTGTTTTAAAGAATTTAATATAATAATCAAGCATTCGATTCTTTGATTTAGGAGTAAGAGAGTAAACATGCGTAATAAATAATTACTTGTTTTATGCAATCATACTTGACTGTAAAGGAAACTATTTGTTTGATTTAAAGAAATTATTAGATTAGATTAGATTAGATATTGTTTTATTTTGTATTATAATTACAAAAAGAGCGTGCAAAATTACAAATAAAGTTATAATACGTAAAATACTTGAAATAACCTTGTAAATATAAAATTAAAATAGTACAGTATGATATCACAGTCATAAAACATAATATAGATAATAATACTGTAATAGTAAGTCATTAATTAAATAAAAGTGATATCACAGATAATACAGATAAATACACGCAAAGAGTATAAATAATATAATTAAAAATCAGTTTCAAATATCTATCAGTCAAAAGAATTACATAAAATCTCACACACGAATTTTGTACTGTCTGTAGTCGTCTTCGTAACTCCTGCGAAGCATCGGGCAAAACCACTGAGCAGTAATCAAGATGTGGGAACAGCAGGGTGGCTGCGAGCTGCTTACGCAGAGCCTCAGTGGTGTACTGACGGAAAAACAGCAGGCTATAAATCACTCTATTAAATTTTTTAATCAACATATTAATGTGCGGTTCCCAAGACAGTTTACAACACCAAGGCTCGTAACGGTGCCAGAGAAAGGAATACCGATACCGCTCCCCAGGTCAATCGTCTTTGGCTCACCCGAATAAAAATTTTTAATAAAACGATTACTTCCAAAGACGATCGCCTTTGTTTTAAAACCAAAGGCGAATGATGCTAGTAATGAATTATGAATTATGCTATGAATTATGCTAGTAATTACTAGCATTCAAAGTCAGAGAAACACCAGCAGCCCACCCCGACACCGCCCTGTCCGCCCTCTGTAAAATACGAATCCCCTCATCCACATCATCATAAAGGACCTGTGTGTAAATTTGAAGATCATCCGCATACAGCAGATGCCCGACGCAACCAGAGTCCAGTGCGTCACGTACGTCATTTATGTAAAGGCAAAACAATAGAGGCCCCAGCACCGAACCCTGAGGTACTCCTAGATTGGTTGTTAGCCAATTCGATTTCTCCTTTAAATGCGTGGGAACCATTTGTTTCCTACCTGATAAATAGGAGTTAATTCATTCGAGTGCAGCCCTGGAGAACCTCATCGATCTAAGCCTCGCAAGAAGTTTGGTGGGAGAGATCGTGTCGAATGCCTTACTAAAGTCAAAAAGTAGTAGTAACGTGACAAGTTTCCTGTCTAGACCTGACCTTATATCGCCTGTAAGCTTAAGTACAGCAGTCTGCGTAGAATGGTTTTCCTTAAAGCCCATCTGCATAGGATCGAGCAATTTTTTGGATGTAATGTACTCCTGCAGTTGGTCATGGGTGATCTTCTCAAGAACCTTTGAAAGAAAACATAAGATGGCTATAGGCCTAAAATCTTTTGGCTGCCTAGGTGCAGCACACTTTTTCAATGGTATAATACGAGCTTACTTCCAGCGGCAAGGGAAGACCCCCCGTGCAAAAGAAGAGTTGAACAGAGTCACAAGATGTTCACCAATAAATGGTGAATTGGGGCATTGAGAAAGAATTCCTCATCGCTCTTCACTATCCTCCTGCGGTGAGACTGACACCCCAGCAAAGTGCGCATTGAGCTCATCCGGAGTGAATCCATTCAAATGCTCTTGAGGTTCGGATAGCAGTCCCAGGTTTCTCAACTCGTTCCAGACATTACCATCCGCAAGAGCATCGAACAGTCTATCGTGAATATAAGCAGTCTTAGCATGGTCCATGCGTTCGTCTACCATCCTACGCAGCTGCAGAAATTCAAGGAGATACTGCTCGTCCTTTGTCCGTTTGTATCTACGATATGTAGCATCTCTCTTACGCCTCATCTGTGAAAATTCTTCATCTATCCATGAAAACTTATTCTTATTAGGCTTGAGCGCTTTCAACGGCGCCAAATTCTCGATTGCAGTAATGAGATTGTCACAGAGGCAACCAAGTTATTAAGGGGAATTTAAAAACAGTATTTTTTTAAACAAGACCTTGATTTACCGATTTAAAAAAAAGGTTTCAAAGGACTTAATAATATAATCAAGCATTTCATTGTTTGATTTAGTAGTAAGAGAGTAAACATACGAATTCATTGAATTAATCAAATGAATCTTTGTTTCAAATAAATAATTATTTGTTTTATTCAATCATACTTGACTGTAAAAGCAATCATTAGTTTGATTCAAAGAAATAATTGAGAGAAATATGAAAACAGTATTTTTTCAAACATAATATGGATTTACAGATTAAAAAATTATTTTTTTGTTTTAAAGAATTTAGTAATATGATAAAGCATTTAATTTTTTGATTTAGAAGTAAGAGAGTAATCATACGGATTCTTTGAATTACTAAAATAAATATTTGTTTTAAATAAATAATTAATTGTTTTTTGCAATCATACTTGACTGTAAAATAAATTATTTGTTAGATTAAAAAGCATTATTATTACGAGTTTCGAAATAGTATTTTTCAAAACAAATCTCAAGATAGATAGATAGATATTCATTTATTTTGTAGTAAGATACAAAAAAGGCGTGTAAAACACATAATATATCACATAAAGTTTATTACTAATATAAATAAAAATATTGCACTTACAGTTGATATCACAGTCATTCAAACTTAAAAATAATAATACTGAATACGTAAGTCAACAATTTAAAAGTGATATCACAGAATAATAATAGTAAAATAATACACGCAACAAAAATAATATAAATTCAAAACAGGCGATCAATATCTATCAGTCATAATTTCATTAAAGTAAACTATACATTACGAAGTCAAATCAATAAAACAAATACAATACAATAATAAAATAATACTAAAATAGAATAATACATTAAAATAATTTAACTTCGTTAAAAAATAAAATAAAATCTAATACAATAAAAACCAGCAAAGCGTTTGATATAATGATAAACGCAGTCAATTTAATAAAAAGCACAATCACTCGAAAACCATCCAACCAGCATTCATACAATAAATACAGACATACCTTAAACCTATATACGGGACTACACAAAAATAAATTAACAATAAATTCCATTTTTTTAATATTAATCGAGGTCGATGAGATACCTCCTCACTGCGGTCTTAAACCTACTGAGAGATGGTAGATGTTTAATCTCAGCAGGTAGGGAATTCCAGAAATGCAAACCTTGAACTTGAAAGGAATTCCTGCCAGTCTCAGTGCGCACATAGGGCACCGCTAAATCCTTAATCTCTCCCCTAGCAGCCGCCCTAGGTACACATCTAGTGAAGAGACCCACTAGATGCTCCGGTGAATTCATGCGCACGATTTTGTACATAAGTACAGCCAAAAAATACTGTCTCCTCGAATCAGTACGCAGCCAACCTAGTGCAACTCTATAAGGAGAGACGTGATCGCTCATTCTCACACCCATCACGTATCTCACACATGCATTCTGCAGTCTTTGTATCCGTCTTCTTAACTCCTGAGAAGCATCGAGCAGAACCACTGAGCAGTAATCGAGATGTGGGAACAGTAGAGCGGTTGCGAGCTGTTTACGCAACACCTCCGTGGTGTACTGACGGAAAAACCGTAGAGCATACAGTACTCTATTAAACTTTTTAGTGATCATATCAACGTGTGGTTCCCAACAAAGTTTGGAATCAAGCACAACACCAAGGCTTACTACGGAGCCAGAGAAAGGTATGCCGACGCCTCCCCCAAGGTCAATCGTCCTGGTATCTCCAGCATAAAAAGAGTTAACAAAACGACTACTACCGAAGACGATCGCCTAAGTTTTATTAGCATTTAAAGTGAGAGAAGCGTCCGCAGCCCACTCCGACACCGCTTTTGCCGCTCTCTGCAGAATAACAATACCCTCGTCCACATTCTCGCGGGGAACTTGTGTATAAATTTGCAGATCATCAGCATACAGTAGGTGCTCAACACTACCGGAGTCAAGAGCGTCACGTATGTCATTAATGTAAAGGCAAAACAACAGAGGCCCCAGCACCGAACCCTGTGGAACTCCTAAGTTGGTAGTTAACCAACTTGATTCCTCCTTTAATTGTGTAGAAACCATTTGTTCCCTCTCTGAAATGTAGGAGCTGATCCACTTGAGTGCGGCCCCGGAGAACCCCATCGATCTAAGCTTCGAAAGTAACCTCGAAGGTAAGATCGTGTCAAATGCTTTACTAAAATCAAAAAGCAGAAGCAATGTTACTAATTTCTTGTCTAGACCCCTTCTTATATCGTCTGTTAGCTTAATTACAGCTGTCTGCGTCGAGTGATGTTTTCTAAAACCAGTCTGCATAGGATCAAGTATTTTATTTGTCATAATATACTCCCACAATTGGTCATGGGCGATCTTCTCAAGGACCTTTGAAAGAAAACACAAAATAGCTATAGGCCTAAAATCTTTAGGTGACTTAGGTGCAGAGCACTTTTTCAACGGCAAGATACGTGCCCGCTTCCAAAGGCAAGGAAAGATCCCCTGCGCAAAAGAGGAATTGAATAGAGCCACAAGATGTTCACCAATAAATGGCAAGGCTTTAAGTATTACACTTTGCGGAATGCCATCCTCGCCACAAGCCTGCGATGAGAAATGTGAAATTGCGAGAATGACATCGTTAATATTAACTTTTTTAAAAGTGAAACCATTTTTACTACAGTCAGCAAGAATTTTCTCGCATTCCTTCATATCATCGTGTGGCGAGACTGACACCCCAGCAAAGTGCTCATTAAGCTCATCAGGCGTGAATCCATTCAAGTCCCCTTGAGGTCCAGATAAGAGTCCCAGGTCTCTTAACTCCTTCCAGACATTACCACCTGCAAGAGCTTCGAACAGTCTGTTATGGTAATAAGTAGTTCTAGCTTGTTCAGTCTATTCGTCCACTGTTTTCCGGAGTTGTAAATATTCAGTGAGGTACTGATCCTCTTTTGTCCTTTTGTATCTGCGATACGTGGCGTTTCTTTTGCGCCGCATCTGTGACAATTCTCCATCAATCCATGGAGATCTATTTTTCGAAAATTTTAACATACGTTCAGGTGCTAAATCCACTATTGCAGTGGTAAGATTGTCACAAATGCAGCTAAGTGCAGTCTCTGGGTCAACTGTATCAACCGTCAATGGCGTCCAATCATAGCCGGCCAACTTCGATAACAATAAATTTGGACAAATTTTTTTATAATTTCTATATCTAATATGTTTATGGTCTACAATGCAAGCATTATATGGAATACGCACATCAATTAAATTGTGCCGACTATGAAAATTTGCTGGTAAGTTACGTGCGTCAAATACAGTATCGTTCTCGTCAACAAGAATCAGGTCAATCCATGTGTGAGAAGTCTGTGTGTGATGTGTCGCACCGTGCTGGACCAACTGAAACGAAAGCTCTGCCAACAGCTTACTAAGAAACTTGGCGTCACTGCTTTCTCGTAGGAGATCGGCATTCAGATCTTCCATTATAATTTTATGTGAGAAATCAGGAGTAAGTTTTCTCAAAGAATCTAATAAATCACTATCTTTGGTAAATGAAATTGCTGGAGGACGATAAATCGTAAGAAGAGCCACACAAGAGTTCACGAACCTGCTCAACATGAGCCCTCAAGGAGGTCACATTAAGAAAGCCCGCCCGCAGTTAACTCTTTTTCCCTAAACGACCCCTCAAGGAGTCCTGGCCTAGTCATTGGGGAGGGCCTTTTTCAGAAGATGCATTACTCTTTTTAGTATCGTCAACATTACAATTTTTTGTGGCTACCTTAACAGCATCGTTATCGCTTTTGTTACATAAATTTCTGTCAATATCATTTTTAGAGATAAAGGCAAAGGCTCTCTCCCCTCTTTTTCTTCTTGCCAGAAACCTACCACCACGATGCCAGACAAAACTAAAACCTTTGTCCTTCGCGTATTTTTTAAGGTCCTTAAAATTCTTATAAATATCTTTCTGAAGGTACTCATTAATTAAAATTTGAAAATTCTTGGTGGTAGGCAAACCAGCAAGTCGAGAAAAATCAACATCCGCTGATGAGAAGTTAGTAATTTTTCATTTTTCTATAAATATCTGACGAACCAGATCCTCCTCGCTGAGTCTGACCAGCAGTGAGAAAGGGCCCACCGAACCGTCACCGATCGCACTGGCCTGGTCTTCAGAAGACGCATTGCTTTTTGTCTGGGAAGATATTAATGCAGTTACTGACAATATATGTGTCTGCTGAATAGTCGGAATTATGGCACCGAGAATAGCAAAAGCATAATTATCCGGTCGGACACTAGTCGCCAAGCAATCCAGTCCACTAGAGATTACCAAACAACTACCCTTGGTTCCACAATTGTTCATGTTTTGGCGGGAAATTTTTCCACTGTCTACTTTAGAATTATTCAAACTATCAGGTCCTGTGGCCGTGTCAGTATGCGAAGCAATTACTGGTTCTGCCTGGACAGTGAGATCAGCGACGGTTTGCGCCACGCAAGCCACTCCACTTGTAAGTTCCGAGAAGTTCCTGTCTACTTCTTGAAACTCATTATGCAGAAATATTTGAATATTATTTATATTAGAGACCATGTTTTTGTTAGTTTTTTCATAATTTTCTTTTACAGCAGACAGCAACTCCCCTTCTAAGGTGCTGACTCTTCCCTTAAGTTTAATGTTTTCATCAAGCAGTTTCATTTGTGTTAATTCTAAATTTTTAATTAATTTGCTTTGCTCATCGATTTTGTTTACAATGCCCTGCAAACCATCACCAACACCCAATACGTGACTCTCGAGGCCCGGAAGTCGATCAAGAGCACTCAGAATAGTTTCAAGCTTACAAGACAAAGCACCTTCAATCTCTGACAAAGCAGCTTGAACTGAAAAAAAGTTAGCACCATTGCTTGAATTTTTATTATCTACGTTATTTTTTAAATTTTTAAAAGAAGAAGTGGGGCAGAGTGCGCAGCGCCACCTCTAATTCGCGAAAGTACAGCAGGGTTAATACTTATGTCGTCCGCCTTCGAAGTCGCCTTAACATTTGAAGATTTGATGGAGCTATTCGAGTTACTTGATGGTTGCCCCTGTATGCCGGTGACCAGTGCTGATTGCGTGTCGCTTCTTGATGGCGTAGAGGTACTTAGGGGCAGCTTCTTAGCGTTCTTATTGATGCCTTGCGACTGCTGACTGTTAGAGCCAAGATTATGCTTATGATTGGTGGTGGGGGCGCCCAACAACAAAAAACAAACAACTGTTTGTTTCCCTACGACAAATTTTTAAAAATTTTGATATCTTAATAAAAAAATATTTCCTTTGAGTAAATGGTTTCTCAAAATAGAAAAATATTTTCTACAAACAAAGATATTCATTAAAAATAATTATCTATTCGTTTCTTTCCGACAGATTTTTAAAAAAATTTGTCTTAAAATCAAAAAAATATTTTTTTTTCAAATAAATGTTTTTTTTTTTTTTCAAGAAATAAATATATCTTACAAACAAACACATATTTATTAAAAAGAAACAACTATTTGTTTCTTTTCGATAGATTTTTAAAGAAATGAGTCTCAGATTTGAAAAAATATTTTTTTTTTCAAATAAATATTTTTTTTCAAAGGAATAAATATTTCTTACAAACAAACTCATTTATTAAAAAGAAACAACTATTTGTTTCTTTCCGACAGATTTTTAAAAAAATTAATCTTAGATTCGAAAAAATATTTAAATATATCTTACAAACAAAGACATATTTATTGAAAACAACATCAATTTGTTTGTATCCGACAGAACCATGAACAAATTTATTTAGGTTTGAAGAAATATTTTTTCTAATGGAAAATTTATACTTTTTAAATTATCTATTTCGTTTTTTGCATCTAAAAAATATGTTTTTAATTTCAAAAAATTTGTTTCTTTGTTGTAAAGAAATCGTGTGTTTGGCACTATTGGAACACACCATTTCTTTGAAGCAAAGACATTTTTTTGTATTCTATCAAATTTTTTTTTCAGTGTAGACATTTTTACTGCTTTAGTATAATCATAAGTAACTACGAATTTAAAAAATCAATTTAAAATGTATATTTGATTTTTTATAATATTAACTGAAATACAATAATCCTAAAGAACTCGCAGTGACTTGAACTTCAAGTGTTATCGTATAAATTTATGTATAACTCAGATATACATATATATTAGCAATATAGGATAGTAAAAAATATACTAAGATAAAGAAAATGTAAGATAAATTTTCTAGAAAAAAAATACATACGAAGAAAGTTTCAATTATTTTTAGACTTTTTAATATTATTTTCGATGTATGATGATTTTATCGTTGACTCTGTGAATACTATCGCTTCTTTAACATCAACTTGCTTACAAATAGTCTGATCTAACGGTACACCCGAATTTGTACACTTTAAAATCAAAATTGTACAGCTATTTTATATATTATTATGAAAATTATGCTTTTTATTGTATAGTTCAAGATGAAATCATTTTTATTTTTATGAAACTTTAATTTTTTGATATTAAGTAATATAAAAAATTCCGCTAACTGCTTAGGCACTATGCTATCTCATAGAGCTTTTAAAGTTGAAATAATTTTTTTTTTTTTCGAATGTGATCGAAAGCAATTAGGTAACTTCAATAGCTTCCTTCCATCTGTCAACAAAATGAAATCGAATATGCATATATATTCTCTTTTCCCGCATAACGCACGGGTCCGAAAAATCAATGCACATTTCACTTCGTGGTGTTAGGAGTTTTAAGATCTTAGATAAACATAGAAACTCTACAATATCACATCTTCTATATCATATATACATTCTTATTTTATTTTTTCTTCATCAAATCAATAATTTTTTTTAGTAAAATTTTGTTATTATTAAAATTCATACTTTATACATTCTTTTTCATTATCCATCATTATTTTCATTTTTTAACGCAGTTATATTTTTCAATTAACTATTCTATTAGTTTATAAATTTGCATTACTCATTAATTACTAGTCTTAATTTACAATAAATGTTAAGATGCAGATTTTAATTGTGGATTCTTATTTTCATATCAGTATAGTAAAAATATCTGTTATAAAAATTTTATGATTTGTAGAACAGGAATTATAATAATCTTTATCAATCATAATATATTGAATATACGAACATTAAGAACATTTATACATTACAATCTATGTTTATTTGTAATATTGAGAACTTAATTCAGAATAAAAACATATTTTATAAAAATTATTTCAATTTTACAGTATTCATATTTTTTATTTTTTTTTACGATCAATCACAATAAATAAACAAAGTAAGAATAAATAATAATTTTTGTAACCTTAAATATTATTAATATTTTAATCTACAATAAACTGATTGTATGAGATGATTATAAGATTTCTAAAGCAAATACTATTGACCATTGAATGTAGCGTATTAAAAAAAACCGAATTTATGAAAAATGTATATTCTGTGTCAGACATTCCTACAAAATTTTAATTTAAATAAAAATATCCAAGATCCTAAATCTTACATTATAACTAAACTATAGATTTCATTATAATCATCATTTATGCTCTAAAGAGTGTTGAATAAAAAAATTAATTTCTAAAACTTATAAAGAAAAAATTCTATAAATGGATCAAGATCAAAAGTAATTCAATAAAATTATTGCTTTAAACTACATTTTTTAGATTTCAATTATTTTTAATAAAATACTTTTTATGTTTACAAATAAATGTGTTGTATTCAAATAATCTAAAAACCAAAACAATAAAAAATTCATATCTTTTGCAATGAATCGGAGAATTGTACGAAGTTTTACCTAATGTATAAGTATATATATGAAGAAGTATATGAATTAGCAAAATTTTTAAAAACTTCAATTTTTCGTTCCTATATACGAATATTACAAATCATATTTTAGATTAAATACAGTCCCATTCAGAGTTGTAAATAAGGAAATGGTTTTTCATTTGAAATGGTCAAGTAATTGAAAATGCTCGCACCATTTACCATTTACAGAGCAAGTAAATGGTAAATGATCTGACCATTTACCAGTAACTGGGTGAGTACATGGTGAATGGTCGGACCATTCACCAGTTACTGGGTGAGTAAATGGTAAATGGTCGGACCAGTTAGTAGTTACTAGGTGAGTAACTGGAAATAGTCGGACCATTTACCAGTTACTGGGTGAGTAAATGATAAATGGTTCGACCATTTCCAGTTACTCACCCAATAACTAGTAAATAGTCCGACCATTTACCAGTTACGCACCAAGTAACTGCTAACTGATCTATTCGACCATTCACCAGTTTTCCTCCCAATAACTGCCAACTAATTGATTCGGCTAGTGACCCACCCAGTAACTGCGAACGAGTCCAATCATTTCCAGTTCCTCAACCAGTAACTGGCAAATGGCCCGACGATTTACCAGTTACTTGCTCTGTAACTGGGAGCTGGTCAAATCATTTACCATTTACTTGCTCTGTAAATGGTGAATGGTGCGAGTACTTTCAATCACTTGACCATTTCAAATAAAAAACCATTTTCTTATTTACAACTCTGCTCGTAATATAACATTATTTTATATGAATATCAGAAGATATATATATATATATATATATATATATATATATATATATATATATTTATATTTATATCGCTACGGACTTTTGAGGATTGCGACGTCGCCAAATCCAAAAATAACCGCTCCGATAGTACCGTCCTTGATTAAGTATCCCGCACACTCGGTGGGTGTGTGGCAGTTTCTATTGTTATCCCACTCTTTTTTTCCCGTCAATATTTTCTATTTCAAAAATCCTCAAAGTTCCACGGAACTTTAAAGATTTTGAAATTTAACATGCGATTCCCTATGTACGGCTACACTGTTGACTCCTCAAAAGTCCGGTTTCTTAAAAATATGTATATATATATATATATATATATATATATATATATATATATATATATATATATATATATATATATATATATATATATATATATATATATATTAGACAGGTCGTTATTTCCCGAAACTTATTGAGCATCGCTCCCAACCCTTAGATCGATGTGTTTATACTAAAAATTGAAAAAGCAGCTGGAATATCTTGTTGGAATAGAGATTTAACCTTGCCGAATCGCAAAAAACCGTATTTTTTATTGTTTTTTCTTATTTTTCTTTTTTCTACATACAGCTATGCCTGAAAAATTTTTTTTGAGACCCTCTTTCACACTTTTTCTATTGCCGTAAGTTAAAATAATATCTTATGGGATGATTGTAGAGCCAAGAAAAATTTTTTTTCCGAATTGTTGCTCTTGAAATATTAAAAAATTTTACTTAATCGGGTTTATTCTCGTGTATTTTGAGGTTAAAAGTACTTCATCATTTTTTTTTCATTTAAACAACCAACATAACTTTAAAGTAGGCTTAAAGATCTTCAATTTCCTTTTTTATAAAAGTTTCTAGGTACTTCTGATACTGAGATATGGCCATTTGAATTTGATAGGAAATTCGTAGAATACAATCTGTAAACATCGTGAGCATGCAATTGACTATCAACTCACTCTGATCACAAATTCAGTTCCAAAGCACATAGAAACGGTCTAAGTGAAGCAAAATAAAGGTCTCAATTTCAACAAAAAAGTGGCGCACAGGTGTCTTTCGCACAGTCAGAGTTATGAAATTAGTAAATACCCATATAGAAATAATTTTCGTAAATATCTGTAAATATCTCTAAATAACTGTAAATAATTAATAAAAAGTATTGAGACTGAAACATCAATAAAAGTTATTTACACTTATTTATCATTATTTACAATCATTTATAGTTATTTAGTTATTTACGAATACTAACTGATTTTAAAAGTTATTACAAACACTTACAGTTACTTACTCTTAATTACTATTATTTACTATTATTTACAATTTTCAAAATTTTTAGGTGAGTAAATAGTTTATTGTTATTTATAATTATTTACGATGATTTACAATTATTTATAGTTATTTACTTTCGTTGTCTTAAATAATTTTTTGAGACGCATGTACACTTACCGTTAGATGATTTTTCCCAAAGGTGTACCTAAAATGACAACGTCGCATATTTAATCTATGGCATAAGCGAACTATCAATTATACATCGAGTTTCAAATCATCAATCTTTTTAAAATAATTAACTACATTAATTTCAATACAATTTAAATTTATAATTGTAATACATAAACTATGTTTTAATACAACTTTTTATTTATTAAATATATAAATATGCATATATCTGAAAGAAACCCCTGGTAGAATTTGAAACATTTTAAATGGACTCGAAACTAGGAAATAGGAATTAAAAATGGGCAAAAATGTTTATATTTTAAATATATGAAAACTATCAAAGAATTAATCAATTCTTATGTCAAAAAAATATTGTGACGATTACTCTGTCGGGATGTGAAAAGATCGTGATTAACGTATATTTCTAACCTATAAAAAGTGATAATTTGTTTATATGAGTCGAAAATTTGCACTTTGACATATTAAAAATAAGTTTTATAAATGTTTTTTTTTATTTAAACAAATTTTAAAAAGTAATAATTAAGTATTACGTAGTATTAGAATTGAATAAAACGAGTGCTAAATAAGTTCATAAGTATCGTTAAAATATCTAAAGATGACATGCAAACATTGTTTCTAAAACTATTTCATTAAATATCAGGGAGCGCTACGGCTTTCCCTATTTACTTTGAATTTGTGATGTTCAAAGATTAAAACTTTGAGTAAATGATTATGTTTCAATATTTACATATTATTTGATTACAAGTATACATAAAATGATCTAATGTTTTATCTGACAACAAAAACACATGGCCAAAAGTCAAGTTTTCATTATTTTTTTATATTATTACAGGTTAGTCTGTCGATTTCTTTTCTATATCAGGTTGTTTCAGATTTCCAGCGGATGTTAGAGAACGACGGAGAGTTTTTCGTCTGATGTGAGAGAAAGAGACAGAATACGAGTTGTACGATTGCTAATAAGTGAGAGAGAGAAAGAGAGTATAGAGAGTGAGAAAAAGAAGGAGAATACGAGTTATATCTTTTAATAATAAACGCATGTATTCAGGCGAATGCTTTCAGAACATAATAAATGTATAAAGACATTGCGTAAATAAGCAATATAAGAATTTAGTGTCTCGTTCTATACAGCTGACGAGCTGCCACAAAATCACGGGCGTTCATGTGATCAGTTCGCGCGTGCGCAGTAAAACGTCCCGTACATAAAATTCAACAGTTGAAAGCGGCGAAATTCAAAAGTCGGTAATACCGATTTGTTATTTAAAAATGAAAACAACAACAAATGAAAAAGTAATATTTGCATATTTTAAAACATTCTTAATTAATTAATTAGTTTTTCATACGATATTTAGATAAAATAAGTTTTATAATAGTTGATTAATTTGAAAGTGTGGAAGAAAATAAGATTAAAATTTTTTCGAAAACAAATATTTTATAATAATAATAAATATATAAAAATTAGGTTGATACAATTAGGTTTAAAATTAGTGTTATTATACCAAAGTATCAGATTATCGGTAAAGTTAATAAATTTATTGAAATAAGAATTTTCGACTTTGAAAAAATTGTGATATCTCCCCAAAAAACCTTTAAAAAGGTAAAATTACGGCAAGTTAGCTTTAAAAAAAAATCTTTTTCACTATCTCAAAAATAAAAAATATTTTGTCAAAAGTTTAAACTAATTTAATACAATCAACTATAAAAAAATCTATTATATCTCTAAAAAAAGTCTTTAACATTATAGATAATAAAAAGTAGGAATTTAATTATAACAAAAATACACTTGAAAAAATACTGAAATCAATAGTGTGTGGTCAAGTTTTAATATGATTTAAAATAATACTTACAAATGATATTGTACCTATATTTTGATGATAATAATGAATCAATAAATAATTCCTTTGTTAAAAATAAAGTGTAAAAAAAGCCATATAAAATGTTATTGAAAATATAAAACTATCTTTAACAAAATTTAAAAAAATAATAAGTAATTATCGTAAAAGTAAGAATAAAAGTAATATTATAGCTATAAACTTGCCAGGCCCACTCTACAAAAGTTAAATATATCATTAATGTTATAAAATTAGATTATTTGTTCATTGAATACTAAATTGTGAAAATTATATATTTTGAATTCCCTTACGAGATTCTAAAAAGTCAATCATAAAAAATGTTTTAAATGGATGTGTGTTTACCAAGAAATAGAACTTTTGAAGGGTGGGCCTGGCAAGTTTATAGCTGTAATATTACTTTTATTCTTACTTTTACGTTAATTACTTATTATTTTTTTAAATTTCGTTGAAGATAGTTTTATATTTTCAATAACATTTTATATGGCTTTTTTTACACTTTATTTTTAACAAAGGAATTTTTTATTGATTCATTATTATCATTAAAATATTGGGTTTGGAAATTTGCTTGTCAGCGCCATCGCGTGGCCAATCGATAAGCTGTAAGAGAAGGATACTGTTCGAGAATCACATTGATTACAGACGAAAAATGTAGTATTTTGTAATTTTTTAATTAAATAGAATAAAAAAAGATTAGAAAATTAGTTTATATAGAAAAAAGGAAACATGGAGAATTTTTGTAGAAAAAGTCGCGCATTTTATAGTATTACATAAATGAAACGGTCAAGTTTATAAGAATTTTGACGGCTCTTTCTAGCTGACAATGTTTACATTTTTAACCATTCTGAAGCAGTATCTGAAACTATAACTTATCGAAAAATGAACAACAAAACAATCATCTTGTATGAAACATTTCGAGTAAATTATGCACTGGACATATATTTACTTTAAAACAATGTCATTGCGTTATATTTAACATAATCAAATAATTACATTTACATTTATTTACTTCATAAAAAAATTTTACTAATACATAAGATTAAATAGGCTATGCAATATAATCCTTCTCTCACAGCTTACCAAAGGGCCACGCGGTGGCGCTGGCAAGCAAATTTCCAAACCCAATAGGTACAATATCATTTGTAAGTATTATTTTAAATCATATTAAAACTTGACCACACATTATTGATTTCAGTATTTTTTCAAGTGTATTTTTGTTATAATTAAATTCCTACTTTTTATTATCTATAATGTTAAAGACTTTTTTTAGAGATATAATAGATTTTTTCATAGTTGATTGTATTAAATTAGTTTAAACTTTTGACAAAATATTTTTTATTTTTGAGATAGTGAAAAAGATTTTTTTTAAAGCTAACTTGCCGTAATTTTTTTACTTCACAACTGCTTCGAACATACGGAGATAGTTTCTTCTGAACAAATGTGATACGCACCGCACTATGAAAAGTGATGCCTTTGCTTTATAAACACGGAAATTATACATAATGTGTACTGCTTGTCTTCGTACGGTAAGCGCGTGATATACCGAAAAACTTTCTGCACAAACACAATTCGGTATCAATTGTGCTTGTTTCAAAAATATCGTATATGCATGTCTCTTTGCGTCTTTTTTGTTGTTACTTGTCTCTTCACCGTATTTAAAGGTTATAACAGAGTACAAGAGATTAATATTATTTCGCAGGTTATTTTAATATTGTCTCAAACTTATTTTATTTCTAGCCAAGTTTAATGGTGAATTAATACCTTTTAATTATCTAAGAATTTGCAATCCAGTAAATGCCGGTAAAGTGGGAAAAAAGCGTTACATCGATAGCTAAGAACTAGGAATTAAAACAAGCTTGTTTCTAGCATATGCGCAGTTTAAATGACTAAGAAATAGCTTGGAAATGGAATCAGATTCTACCAGGGACATGATCTACAAATTTCATGCTTTAATAAACTTCTAATTTTTCTATTATGAATTATTATACTAATTTTAATAAAGTTAGTATGACATAATGAGTGCTCCCTAAATATAATAGTTGACAGAACCATTGCTTTCAACATTTACATAATTTTATTCAATTATTTTTAATAAAATTTTACATAAATTAATGATCCCTACTGCAAAATCTCACGTGAGATCTCATGTATGAACTTAGAAAAAATTCAGCATAAAAATTTTCAATGCAAAATTTTCCTTGAAATTCAATTATAATATTGCATTTAAATATTTTGTTGAGAAGAAATATGCTCTACAATGCATACAATTGACTGTAAAAGTAAAAGTTTATATTATTTTGACATTTTTACACGTTTTTAAGTTACATGAGATTTTGGCATGAGATCTCACGTGAGATTTTGCAGTAGGGATTCATAAAATTATTGTTATAATTAATCAATTATGATTCAGAGTTATGTAAGCGGGCTCCATTAATAGCTATTTTAACAGCAGCATCAAACCCCAGATCAACTTCAGTATCTGCAACTTATCGAGGTGGAAACTGAAACTTCTTTACTTGCAAACAGTTGAAGCAAGATGTGTATCTCATTTCTTTCTATACAAATACTTTTTATTTAACTACTCAGTAAATAAATGGACTCGTTCCAGTATGCTTAAATTTCTTGACAAGTGTTTGTTATTTCAGTATTCCAATATTCACATCTCCTCGATATAACCAATACAGCATCCATGGTTCTGTTAATGGCAAATAAAGGAATTTTACTCTATTTTACTCTAGGTAGCTTGCATCTGCTATCTAATCTTAGCGGCTTCAACATTATATATGATTCCAAAACATAATTTATTTTTGAATATTAATTTTTTAATTATTACAAATATTATACTTTTAGACATGATTTAATTAAAAAAAGACATGATCCACAAGTCTTATGCTTTATAACACTTGAGAATGTTTGATGAAATTTGTCATATTTTTGAATAATAATTATATTAGATCACATACAATTAACATGACATAATATGTGTTTTCTATGAATACTTGTTTACGTAATCAAAGCTTTTTATGATTCCATAATTTAATTAACCCATCGTCTCCAGTCAAATTTGAAATTAATTTCTTACTTATTGAATTTTTATTTTTATTTATTTATTGTGAATCCATAAAAGCTATTGGTATGAAATTCCATACTTACAATTATAAATTAGTCGAGGAGTTGATAAACTGTGAAACAAGGAAACTACAGCTTCTTCGCTTGCAAACAGTTGAAGCAAGACATGCACCTCATTTCTTTCTACAGGAATGCTTATTAATTAACTACTGAGTAAATGAATGGACTCGTTCCAGTATGCTTTTGTTTAAATATCCTATCTTTTATCAGGAAGGATATAAATTTTTACTGGATATAAATTTGACTGAACAAGGAAGAATTTTAAACTTTAAATTTCTTGACGAGTGTTTGTTATTTAAAAATTTAACATTTCTTTAATACAACCAATACTGCAAACTTAAAATGTATTGAAAAATATTTTTTCAACATTATATATTTTAGGCACTTCATTTATATTTGATATAACTATAAATACTTTGAAAACTTTATAATAACAAAATTTCTAAATTATTCTTTGAAATATATAATTATATAAAAATGTTATTTTGGAACTACGTTTTAATGATTATAAATGACTTTGAAATTAAAAAATAAAGCAAAATTTCTTATATCATATCTTTATTCAAAACTTTAAATAATAATACATACATATAATAAAACTTTTATAATTTTAAATCTTATGAACTACTTTTATGAAATCACAACAGGTGTATTTTGTGCGCTGCTTGCGCATGTGCAGTATGCAAACGAACTTTAAACGAAACTTTTAATTTTAAATTTTTACATATCTTATGAGAACTAATTAATAACATTGAAACTTTTATAATTTTAAATCTCATGAACTACTTTTATGAGATCACAACAGGTGTATTTTGTGTGCTGCTTGCGCATGTGCAGTGTGCAAACAAAGCTTGAAAAAAATTCAAAATCAAAATTTATCAGATTTCTTAATCATTTCTAAAATAAAGTCATCAAAAATCAATAATCAATAAATCCACCTTCATTATCTATCACTTTCTGCAATCTTCGTGGGACAGAATCGCATAACCCACTAAGCACACATCTGGAAAAAAGAATTCTTTAAGAATTTACGAATGTCCGCTCTGAAGTTAATATAAAATATATTAATAAAGTATTCATAAAATATTCACAAAGTATTCTTCCACAAAATTTAAATAAAAAATAACTCTTCTACGTATCTTTATAAATATTTTAAAAGGATTAAGAAAGTATTCATAAAGAATTCTTTTTTGAAACAGCAATCATAATCCAAAGTATTAATTAACTTAGTAATTGGCCATTTTCAGAATTAAAAAATAATAATTAGAACCAGGGATATGTTTGTTCAAAGTTAAGAAGCAAGAAAGTACCAAAAATCATCTAAATTCTAAAGGACAGTGATTTTGTGTAATTACTAATTACTTTTGATTGAGTGGTAAAAATTTTCCAGTTACCTTGTATGCAATTGTAAATTTACTATTTCTTTTAGATAAAGAAAATTTTAATTAAATTGTCTTTTCATCGATCTTATATATATTATAAATCCAAATGTACATATTCATTGACGCAAACATATTTGTCTACAAAATCATAACTTATACTAAATTTGTCAAGTAGGGTGAATAAATAGGCAAATAGATACGCGCGAATAAATGAGAGGGTAGAAAAAATCTAGAGTTTGATTCGTTTTGACATAATGTCATAGATAGCTCCAACAATCACCCGCAAGTCGTACGGGAGCGCCACCACTCAATACACGTGCTCAGCCTGACTCTCTCTGTCTTCGTCTCTTCCATGTCTTTACACGTCGCGGCGCACCTTCAGTCTCTCACTCTCATCCTGGACTGCACTCGCTGCACACGTTTAAACTCAAGAGATTGCCTTTACGTGTTTCATCACTATTATTACATAGTTGTTCGTTCTGAGATATATTAATTTACTTAGTATTATTAAAATAAAGTTATTTTCTTTTGTAAATTAAATTGTAAGTGCGGTGCACTGGAGATTGTTTAATCCTCAACTCCAACAGGTTATCGGCCCAGCCACACTTTATCAGTATTTTTTTTTAAAAAGGAAGGTGCAGTTTTTGAAGTATTAGCGTGGTAAGTAGAGTGCAGTTTTTTCAGAAGAGGGTTTTTAATCAGATGTGGGAAAAAGTGCGCGATAAAACTCAGAGGTGACATGTTGCGTCACATTTTTCTCTCTATTCTTTATCGTTCAGAAATGCTTTGAAATAACGAAAGTGAGAAATAAAAGCAAAAACAGTTAGAAAAGTGCATATGAAAAGAAAGAGATAGGAAACGCACGCTGTGCAATTGATTTTTTTTTTCTATTTTTTCTCGGGATATTGTGTGTTGTGACAGAGATTCGGACTAAATTTTTCAGAGGTGAGTCTCTTTTGTGTTTACGCAGAAATAAGATATTGCATAAAGTAAAGCGAAAAAAAAAAAAAAAAAAAAAGTGAAAAACGAAGGAAGAAAAGAAAGAAAACGCACTCTGTGCGATTGACCGCCATTTTTTTTCTTCTGTCCTTCTCTCTCTCGCTTTTCTTTTAGCATCCATTGTTGCGTCAGATATTCGGACGTGAATTTTTTTCTCTTTCTTTCCTCTTCAGACGTGATTTTTTTTTTCTCTTTTTATTTATTTTTTTTGTATTTATTCAAAAGTGCAAAATAAAATTAGGTATAAACGGGCATCGGGAGAAAGTATAAAGAGAGAGAGAAAGATAGAAGAGAGTATTAACTGAGGGCACGCGACGTGCGACTTTTCGCCATTTTTTGTTGTGTATTCGGTGTCTCTACGACACCTTTCCTGCTTCCTGGAATAAAATTCCGTATGCTTAAAGAAGCGTTTATTTTTCAATTCACGCGAGTGATATGAAATTCAGAGGGCGCGTACATCTACGCGTTCGTGGCTAGTGTTAAAACCTTCTTAAGTGAGATAACCTCTCTGAAATTATAAATACAGACAAACTTGCGTTCGATATGCCTGTATTGCCTACATATATATATTTATATGCATATAGTGTTGGTGCCACACAGTTTTGTGTGTTTAACGGTGTTGTGTATGTGTGAGTGATCACCTTTCTCGCATTAATAGTGTGATTGCGTTCGTCACACTCACGCCGAGAGAGCAGATATATATAGTACTACGAACACACAGACGAAATATTCTATTAAAGTAATGCGTTAACTTGTCGTACGGTTTCGCATATACTGGAATATTTTTTTTTCAGCAAATTAAGAGAATACGTTTGGTTTTTTTACGCAGAAGTTAATTATTATTTTCATTTTAAATAAAAATAAAGAAAATTAAAATCATAATTCAAGTTTGAATCATTTACTTAAAGTGCATTAACTTGTACGGTTATGCAAATGAATACATTTTTTTTTCTTTCAGAAGTTAATTGGATAAATATTCTTCAAACGTCGAATATTCTTATCCAATTTTTTAATTTTAATTAAAAAAAAAATAAATTTTTTTTCTTTCTCAATTTAAATTTGAGACATATTGTTTGTTACAATGCAATAACTTGTTGTACGGTTATGCTTGTACACAAATAATTTTTTTTTCAGAATGTAATTGAATTAAAATTCTTCAAAGGTTGAAAAGATAATTCATTTTGATTTTTCAAAAAATAAAACTGTTTATCTCAATTCAAACTTGAAACATATTATTTAATACAAAGCAATAACTTGTTGTACGGTTTTTGCATGTATTAATGAATATTACAATATTATTCAGACTAATTTTTTTAAAAATCTCCTTCAGAAATTATACATAAATTAAAAGGAGAAAAACAATAATGCTGAAAATGCCGGCAGCGGCTCCAACACAAATGACGTCAATGTCAATCAAAACTTAAGAGATACAGAGACAAATAGTAATTAAATTTATCTTTGTTGAAATATTAAGAGATGCAGAGGCAAATGGTAATTAAATTTATCTTTGCTGAAATATTAAGAATATTTACAATTCAATATTAAAGAGTTCAGACTTGTTGTTTTTAATTAAAATCAACAAAAATCCAAACATTAAAACATAAATTCAGAAGTCAGAGACTTATATAGTTATTTATCTACAACTGAAAGAAATAACACTGAGCCACAGGCGTCAATCATCTTCAGAGATATTTCATCTATCGGATTCAAATAAACAACTTGCGTCAACCGACACAAATAATGAAAGACGCCAAAGCTGCCCACAAGGCTATAGCAGACACGTGCGATAAGGAAGAAAGCTTCACCGAGAAAATGGAGAAGAAGATGACTGAAGCAGAAAAACTCACTGCTACCGCTTACAATTTCAGAGACGATTCAAATAAAAGAACATCTACTCCCTCCAGACTTAATTCATTTAACAATGATACTAATTCAAACGCTTTATTAAGTTTAAATGAAACTGTGAAAAATATGCACAAAGAATTTGAGATTAATTCTAGCAACCATAAACTGACAATCAAGAGAGAATATAAGTTAACACAAAAGACTGGATTGCATATCTGGCTGGACTATCTAAATTCAGAGTTGATGGCTTCAAATCTATCAAATGTCTTAAATCAAGAAAATTTGAATAAATTAAATTTAAATTCTGACGAAATTGAAAAACGTAAAAGATTAGTAAGGGATATCATTATAAATAGAGTAGACGAGCATTATCATAAAAAGATATTAAATTTAAAAGATCCAATTTATATTTTAAATAAAATTAAAGAAAGTAAGAGAATAGAAATGAATGTTACAGCAACGTCTGTAAGAGCAAAATTAAATAATTTAAAAATAAAATCAAAGGAAAAGATAAGTACATTCATTGATAGGTTTGAGTCAGTAACTAGAGATTATGAGAGCAGTAATCCAGCGGAGATGCTCTCCACAGAAGAAAAGAGATCTGCCTTCTACCTGGCAGTATCAGGATATTATTCAGAGTTGAGATTAGCTACGCTGATAAGAAAGCAGACTAATCAAAAGGAAATAACCATCGAAGAATTAAAAAAAAAATTTTTTTTCTACTGCAGCTGGAAGCTGAAAAGAAAAATGACAAGAATTCAGAGGTGAAGATCAACGCAACTCAAGAGAGGACTACTCGCCCAATAAAATGTTACAGGTGTAACAGGATAGGACATCTACAAGCCGATTGTCCGCTAATACCATACAGATCATGGTTCTGTTGCCACTGCAACATGGTGACTAACCACAAAGGCACAGAGTGTCTCTCAGGAGGGAAGCAGTACATCAGGTTCGAGTGCTAAATCATCCAAAGAAGAATATGTACAGAGTAATCAGCACAACAATAAACAAGATGGTAAAAGAAATAACACCAATAAAAAGAGTAGGAAAGAAAACTCTAATAAATTCAGAAGTAAGGTTTTCAAAAATACCAAAAATGACACCGCTTCAGAAAGGCTACAGAAAAAGGAAACTGCTAAAGTTTTGTTGACAGGAAATAACAACAAAACTAACACTAATGACAAAAAAAAATAACATTTCTAGCAGATTCAGGAGCGACAGAACATATAGTAAAGAAAAGCCTAATTCTGAGTAACTTTGAAAAAAAAAGGCTCGGGAAGAGTCATAAAAAGTGCAAATAAGAATAAAACAGCTGATATTACCATAGACGGAGAAGGTAATCTTATACTGATTTCTAATAAAAAAAAAAAAAAAATTTCAAATGTATTTAAGCTAACTAATGTGTTAGCAGCTTCAAAAGTTTCACACAATCTAATTTCACTGAGAAAATTTGCAGATGCTGGTCTAGGCATTTACCTAGAAGATAAAACACTAGAGATATTTGATAAATATACAGGAGTCAGATATCTTACAGGGAGATATGTAAAACCAAATTGGTTAATCTCTCTAAACATAGTGACGGAAAATGAGGACAAACTTCAAGAAAATCATGAAGAGTACGTGTGCGAAGCAAGGATAGTTTCCATCAATGACTTCATACAGCAATCTCAGTCAGA
This sequence comes from Anastatus disparis, assembly GCA_017163975.1. Lineage (NCBI taxonomy): Eukaryota > Metazoa > Arthropoda > Insecta > Hymenoptera > Eupelmidae > Anastatus > Anastatus disparis. The sequence goes on from JAFFSR010000328.1 coordinate 1,833,139, forward strand.
AATGTTGGACGCAGACCAAATCACAGACGCCCCGGCTGAGATTGGGAGGGAGAATGAAGAGAATGAAGTCTACGAGAATGAAGAAACACAGACAACAAATTCAGAAGATTTTCTAAAAGGAAAAATTACAGACTTACACAAGATAACTGACTCACAAATATTAGACGACTTATTAAAGTCTAATGAAAACCCAACAGTCAAGAGCAGTGAATTAGATGAAGGCATGCTATGGCATGTAAAATTAAGACATATGTCCCTATGCTATTTAAAACACTTACAAAAGTCAACTGACTGTTTGAAAAAGATCAAATTCAGAGATAACATATCAGACTGTGAATCTTGTATACTGGGAAAAATGGAAAATCTCCCTTTCTCAGAAACAAGAGACAGAGTAACCACATGTCTTGAATTAATACATACAGATGTTATGGGTCCTATAAAACCACTATCTTACCCTGGAGAAAACAAGTTTATAGTGGTATTTATAGACGACTACACCAGATTTGCCAAGGCCTACTCTATTAAACACAAGAACGAGACAGGAGAGTGCCTAGAAAGATTTCTCAAAACTATGAGAAAGTTATTAAAAGAAGATGCGAAAGTATGCTATATAAGAGCAGATAACAGCACAGAATTTACTGGAGGCAAATGTTCAGAAGTAATGATGAAGGAAAATATTGAAAACAATTTTGGACCATCACGTACACCTCAACACAACGGAACAGCAGAAAGGTTCAACATGACGATCAAAAACAAAATACGTACCATGATGATCGACTCAGGTCTACCTGGCAGTATGTGGATCCTAGCCTCAGAAGCAGTAGTACAAATATACAACAGGTCACCGCATCGTTTCTTATAACTAAAAATTCCACTTGACGTAATTCTGCCGAATTCTAAACACCACGAGGACAAAATCAGAAGATTTGGATGTAAAGCGTATGCTAAAATTTCAAACACAAAATTAAAATTTTCAGAAAGAGCAGTCAAAGCTGTTATGGTAGGATATACCACAACAGGCTATATCTTATGACATCCTGGAACAAGGAAGCTTATTAATTTCATAAATGTCAGATTTAATGAGAAATTATTATATAAAGATGTGTTCAATTGAACACCGCAGGACTTTGAAAAGGTTGAAATTTCAGATGTGAAAGAAAACGAACATGAACCAGTGGAAAAGAAAGCTAAGCAACCTGAAAGGATAGCCAAAACCAACTGGAAGCTCAACGTGAGAGCACAAGAAGTACAATGAGACAAGCCAATAGAGGGTGAATCATACCATGCTATACTCGCTGAAGTCAACAAAGACCCAAAGGACTACAGGAGGCTATGTCATCAACAGAAAGAAATGAGTAGCAGAGCGCAGTGGAAGAAGAACTGCGTGAAATGAAAGAAAATAAAGTCTGGGAGATAGTTGACATACCAGATAAAACTTTAGAAGGAAACAAAGTAAACATAATAGACCTCAAATGGATATTCAAGAAGAAAATTGATGTGACGGACAAAACCAGCTATAAAGCTAGGTTAGTCGTCAGAGGATTCAAGGACAAAACAGAATACAGCCTGAGTGAGACAGATGCCCCAGTGTCAACAATGTCTTTGATTAGATCAACCCTACGCATCATCAACAAATATGACTTGAAAGCTACACAGCTAGACGTCAAACCAGCATTTCTACATGGAACCCTGGAAGGAGACATTTACATGAGAATTCTAGAGGAACTCAAATGTGATGGTGCGACACCAAAGTATGTAAAGTACACTAGTCCCTATATGGACTAAAAGTAAGTCCAAAAAGATGGACAAGTTATCTTCATAATATTGTATGTAGACGATGCAATATTAGCCGGGAACAACCGAGCCAAAATTGAATGAAAGATTTTGGCGAACCCAGATGTTTCCTGGGGATGAACATCACAAGAGATCGTTCGACTCAAACACTAAAGTCAAACCAGAAGGATTACACAGAAAAGGTGTTAGAACGGTTCAACATGAAAGAGAGCAAATCGCAGTCAACACCTATGATTACCAGACAAATCAGGAACAGAGAACATAAACAGCCTGACGATAATACTTCAGAAGAGAGGAAACTTGAAAAGAAAATCCCATTCAGAGAAGCTATAAGAAGCCTACCGTACTTGGCTGGCACAACCAGACTAGACATAGCGTATGCCATTAACGACTTATCCAGAAGACAAACACAAGCCACAGAAGAGGAAAGACGTGAAAAGGATTTTTCGATACTTCAGAGGAACAGCTAATCTAGGACTCACCTACACTGGAGATGGGAATTCAGAGATTGACATGACTCTTCGTCCACAGGAGGATACATAATAAAACTGTCCAATGACCCGATCTCATGGAGAAGTCACAAACAGAAGTACGTGACGCTATCTACATGCCAAGCAGAGTATCTAGCTATGAGCGACGCATGTCAGGAACTGGTCTCCATCGATAAAGCAACAAGAGATATCATCGGAAAGACGTTATACCCCGTAACCATATGGTGTGACAACAAGTCAGCTGGTGACTGTACTCAAATGGATGACAGCCACAGACTAAAGAATTTTGATGATGATATAACAACCATCAAAGCTAATTTGGAATCCAGAGAACTCACTGGAAGCAAGAGTCACATGGCAACAACTCATGGTGACTATATCAAGCAGTGTTCCATCGAAGGGAAAGTTGTGGTCAGATGGATCTCCACTGATGAGAGTGAATCAGATATCATGACAAAACCTCTGCCTTCAGAGAAACACAAATACCTTCGCAATCGGATTCTGAAATTAGAGATGAACTAAATTTAAAGAATAATCTAAATCTTATTCAGATGACATACGAGTCTAAAACTAACTACCTTAGTTTATCGTAGAAGTCTCCTAATACCAAATGCTCTATACAAAAATAGTAGATATACATTCAGAAGTTAAAGAAGTATACATTTTTTTTTTCCAGATGGTACTAAGGAGAACAGGTTGGAGGAACCGAGAAAGTAGATGGAATTGTTGGAGGGAGGGAGTGTCGAAGATAGCTCCAACAATCACCCGCAAGTCGTATGGGAGCGCCACCACTCAATACACGCGCTCAGCCTGACTCTCTCTGTCTTCGTCTCTTCCATGTCTTTACACGTCGCGGCGCGGCGCACCTTCAGTCTCTCAGTCTCATCCTGGACTGCACTCGCTGCACACGTTTAAACTCAAGAGATTGCCTTTACGTGTTTCATCACTATTATTACATTGTTGTTCGTTCTGAGATATATTAATTTACTTAGTATTATTAAAATAAAGTTCTTTTCTTTTGTAAATTAAATTGTAAGTGCGGTGCACTGGAGATTGTTTAATCCTCAACTCCAACACATAATTATACATTTTTTTTGTGTTACGTTTTTTAATAATTTACCAATTTATTAACATTATGCATCTTATTCGAACAACTATTTATTTTATTATTTCAAACGATGGAATATTGTTGTTTTATGAAAATAGTTAAAAATATATTTTTTTCCCTAAGTTTCTTATGTTTTCATTTTAATAAAATTGGTATTTTAAATATGTTAAAGATTCATAAAATATTTTGTTAAGCCAGTGATCATTCCATTTATAATATTATATTTCCTATACATATGTAAATACAATTATCTTATAGAAAATATACATATATAATTAGTTTTCTTCAAGTTTAGTAAATTGAGTTTAATTAATATGCAGTTTTTATATAGTATTTACTTGAACGAAGGAAATTTTTGAACTCAATGTTTCAGTTTGTTATTACTTCAAAAATAAAAAAAAATAAAAAAAAATTAGATAGTAATAATGTTATTTAACAGCATATTTACTTAATTAGTTTTAATATCAGATTAATTATTTTATATTGTAGACGGTCTTTATATTGGAATTTGCCGAATTGCTAAATTGGTACAAATTTGTAGTTTCGACACTATACCATATGTTGTTATAAATAAAAATACTAAAACTTGTAGTATTCGTAAAGAAAAGGAGTGTTTAAATTTTTTGAACGTAAGTATGTATGTATATGCATAAATACATAATATAGTATATGGTATATTGTGTTATTAATAGATAATGTATCAATTAATTGGATTTTTAAATGGGAGAACAGAGAAAGCTAAGATAGTACTTAGGAGCTATTAACGGAAATAAATGCTAGATAATATATACTCATCGGTTGTGAAGATGACACTTTGAAAATTGCTGATTCCAAAATAATTTATTATTGTCAATCAAGTAGATGTCGAGACAGCAATTTTAACGTAAAATTTAAAACTATTTTGGTTGAAGTTGGAAATAAAGGAATAAATATAGGAATATTATAGGAAAGCTTGTGTACATAAGCAAAGACACCAAACCAGATATGACATATAACGTGGACTATTTAAGATTATTCTAAAATTGATACGAGGAGGTACATTATAAGAATGCAATAAAATTTAATTTCAAGACATAAAGAATATAGCATATAAAATGTGTTATATTAGATTGTTTAGTAATATTACAATTTAGGAACAGTAACAAAAGTAATTTATGTAAAAAGCTGTTATGTGATACCATTAATTTAAGGACAGGAAGACTCATTGAAATAAATATATTATTAAGAAAAAAATATGATTATTAGGTTATTATAACAATCAGAAAATTATGGAAAAGGTATAATTAATGTTGTAAAAATTGACTCTGAGAGATATTCATGAAAAATATTCACCGAGAGTTTAAATAAAATTAAGATTTTAACAAATAGGAATGAATTAGGGTTAATGTAATTATATTGGGAAAACATAATTTAAGGAGACGTATTTAAGTATAGAGGTTGTATAATTGATTGATTATTAGTACCTTTCGCTCTTATGTGTATATATATATATATACACGTATTAGGTGTTAATATTCTAATCAGAACGAAAAGGAAAAAGGAAAAAAAAACTAAATAAATGAATAAATAAAAGACAATTTTAATAGTAATGAAAGAAGTTATTATTGAACGCGGAACGTAAAATATAGATATTAGCTTTCCAGTAAAAATGATGAATAGATAATAATGGGTTTCTAGTAAAAAAAATCTATTATTCAGAAAGAAATGATAGTAACAGAAAAATTTTAAAATTTTGAGGGACACAAAGGGTTTAGTAATATTAGAATCTGTTAAAGATGAGTAGGACAATTTAAGAGTGGTTTTACTTAATTCAAGAATTAGTAATTGTTTGTAATTAGTGTTATTATAAAGCCCTTTTAATCAATTTTGAATGTATATTTATTTAGTTAGTAAATGGCTTAAGACTATAAAGTAGTAATTCCAAAAAAAATGAATTTCTATGAGAGTAGCATGAGACTTTTAGCGTAATAAAACGTTTTGAGATATAAATAAAAATGAGCTCACTTACGAGATTTGTTTCTATATGAATTGATGTTTGGTTAATAATAATTCTTCAATTACAGGCCATACGACTGACGTTGTATTCATGGATCTCTGGCAGTTCTATATGATTTATACTTTTCTTTAGTAAGAGAGATCCCCTTTTGTTTTTGTAAGCCATTCGTATGATATCATTTGTTCCTTTTAGTTCAAGATTCTTTTTATCTGATTTTGTCTTGTTTTTGATCGACAATGAGGTGTTGATACACGTTATTATTCAAGTAATCAATTTCGCGTTTACCTTCCCCCCTCAGGTTTTTGGTCCGATCTTGAAGAGATTCTGAACAACTTTTTAGACTGATTTCCGAAATCATATGAATTATATAAAAATTCTGGGCTAGAGTTTATTAATTTTTATGATCTTTCGGAGGCCGTGGGTTCGGCCTGTTCAGACCCGGTATGTTTTTTTTTTTAACTTATTGGATAATGAAGACAAAGAGGATAATAAGGATACTAAAAATTGTTTATGTTCAAGTGGGTAGGGCCTGTGTGAATTCAGGTTGGTATACGAAAATTGATGTCATTAAAATCTCGGTAGTTGGCCATGTTTCGACAGTGTGATTCTAAATAATTTCTATTCATGCATTTCTTCGTTTGTCTTTACCCCATCTTCCTATTCATTAATTTTGGAAGTGGTTATTTAAAATAATTAAATATTTTTCTTCAGCGGCTAGAGTTTTCATTATCTCTTGCTTATTCGTCATGATGGGAGTTTTTCGATTATTATTTTCAGTTTCAATTGTTTTAACTAGGAGATTAACCTTAGTTATTATATTATTATGTGTGTTATATTCTATTGTTATATTGTATAAGGACGTAACAGTAAAAAAAGGGGAGTTATTTGTATTATATTAATTGTATATGAATTACGTAAGATGTTAAAAGTAGAAAGCAGGCATATATAGAATACAGAATATATATATTGGATGTACACATATATATATATGTATCTTAGTGACTACATATATTAGGTAAAAGTAATATAATATTAATTGAATTGATAAATTATTTATTAAATGATTTTAAAATTAGATTTTTAATAATTTATCTTAAATGGAATGTTTCCAGTACGGAAATTTTAATTAAGATTGTTGGGATTTCGAATTTCGTCATTGACTCATAATTGAGTTATAACTTAAGATTTAGCAAAAATGACAAACTAGTAATTAGACGGTTGATCGAGTGAATGAACACGATGGTATTTAAATTTATATTTTAATTTTTCTAATTTATTATAGTAGTTAATAAAAAGTTTGTATAGAGGTTATATACAAATGTGAATAAAAATTCCACACAAATATCGTAAATAAAATAATTAAAGAAAAGTAAGAGAAAAAGAAATATAAGGTAATTTAATAGGAATAAATAATTTATGTTTGAAATAGTAAGGAAAAATATAAAGAAAAGCAATCGTTATAGCTAATTAAATTTCAATTTTACTAAGTTATAACAAAAAAAAAATATGACTCTTGCATAAAATTGTAAAAATTCTTTAGAATTTTTGAAAATATGTGTTCAACAGCATTTAGTTAATAAACTTTCCGTACAAACTACCAAACATAAATAGAACTATTTCATGAAATCCTTTTAATGATGATACTCATTTGGCCCGGGTATAATAGAATAGTATAATATAATGAAAACTACTCTATGGTTAAAATACGAATTATTCTTATAGTGTGAGTGAATATTATTATTATTATTATTTATTGAAATATTTCCAAGTATCTATTGCTAAAGTAAAAGGAGAAAAGTTTCAATAAGTTACTATTGATACAACATAGGTATAATTCTATATATAATATGTGTATGATCACATACATATATATACATCCATACATATAATCTATAAGGATATGTCGTTTAACATTAACCTCTGTCGCATTGAAATATTATTATTTCACTATTTCTTACTCATATTAACTACGTTAGAAAAAAAATTGTTATTTCTTATTATAAATATATTTACTTACTAGGAGAGTGTCACACCTCCGGATCACGGATTTTGCTCAAGCTTCGGGATAAGTTTTCAGATGATAAAATATGGAAAAAGCTAAAGTTATAGTCACAAACATTCAATATTTCCCTAGTTACAGGCAATTAAAGAAAATCACTAAAAAAGTTACTAGATTTTTAAACGCATATAGTTTTTTAGCATTGATAGCTAAAAGCTTAAAACTTTTTTTCAAATTAAAGCTGAGCTCAAATCCTTTCGAAACAGTAGTTACAGCATATCAAAATATTATTTTTTCCCAAATTTAGAGCGTAATAACGATTGGACTTGAATTTTCTATTTAAAACATTAATTAATAATAAAAGCTTAAATTAGGTCCAATCTTCATTACGCTCTAACTTTGGGAAAAAATAATATTTTGATATGCTGCAACTACTGTTTCGAAAGGATTTGAGTTCAGCTTTAATTAAAAAAAAGTTTCAAGCTTCTAGCTATCGATGCTAAAGAACTATATGCGTTTAAAAATCTAGTAACTTTTTTAGTGATTTTTTTTAATTCCCTGTAACTAGGGAAATATTGAGTGTTTGTGACTATAACTTTAGCTTTTTCCATATTTTATCATCTAAAAACTTATCCCAAAGTTTGAGCAAAATCCGTGATCCGGAGGTGTGACACTCTCCTAGTAAGTAAAGTTTGATACGAATTATTGTCATAAATTTTATTCAATGAGATAGTTAAACGTATCTATATACATATATATATATATATATATATATATATATATATATATATATATAATTATATATTATTCTCCCAAATTGAATAAATTAATTAATTTACTTTAAATTCAATTTCTTTCTTAAATTATTCGTTCTTTAAATTAAATAAAGTATTTTATAATTCGATTCACGTTGTATCAGAAATTTTGATTTAACTAGCACTGTCGAACTGAGTTTGCCGTGCGCACAGCTGTGTTACAATTAAATGCCGTCAATGTATATAACTGTTATTGCTGTTCGCTGTGTTACACGCGTTCGTGCCAAGTTACGCTGTGCGCACACCTTAGCAGTATCACTTATAGTTGGCTGCCGTATGTAACCGGTGTCACTGGCTGTGTATACTGTTATACGTGCGTGCACTAAGTTACGCCATGTGCACACTTCGATAATGTGTCACTGTCAGTATGGTCGTTCTGTATGGTTAGTATTTACGCGTCTTCGATCCAGTTACACACGTTCGATTTCTGTCACTCGTTTGAATATATTGAATATATTTGAGCAAATAATAATTTTCTTTCTTTTTTTTTCCAATTCCCAACAATTTATTAAACAAGTACATATAGTTCATTATACGTATATATGAACACCATTTCTTATATAGTATTTTATATACGCAATATAAATTTTATTCTAATATATCAAAAATTAATATAAGTTAACTACTTATAGAAATATTGATTTGTTCTATTAATATTTTAGTATTACTGTTCGCGCATTATAATGCGATCTAAGTCGTAACTAAAGTATATATCGCTGAATCCTCGTGAAATCAACATCGTGCGAAACTTAAGTTAGTAATACTCACATATGTTTCGTTTTATAGATCAGGATATATTAAACCAAATAATTTAATTAAGAATAGTTAGATTATTAAAATCGAGATCAATGTTATTAGAAAATAATATATTCTAAATAACCCATATGGAAAAAATTTTTGGATATAATTGTAAATAACTGTTAATAACTATAAATAAATGTAAATAAATGTAAATAACTGTAAATAACTGTAGAAAAGTGTTCAAAAATGTGGGAATTGAGACATAAATAACAGTTATTTACAATTATTTACAATTATTTACTGTTATTTACACTTATTTACAGTTATTAACTGTTATTTACACTTATTAACTGTTATTTACACTTATTTGCAGTTATTTATATTTATTTACAGTTATTTACATTTATTCACTTTTTTCACAATTATTTACAGTTATTTACGATTATTTATAGTTTTTTACAATTATTTGCAGTTATTTACATTTTCGAAAATTATCACGAATTTATTCAATAATTTTATATATAGGCGAAAATTTTAAAAATGTGAATAACTGTAAATAATTGTAAAAACTATGGAAAATTGTAAATAGTTGTAAATAATTATAAATAACTGTAAATAACTGTAAAAACTGTAAATAACTGTAAATAACTATAAATAATTGTAAATAATTATTAATAACATTAAATTATCCACTAATTCAAAAATTTTTGAAAATGTAAATAACTGTAAATAATTATGAATAACTGTAAATAATTATGAATAATTGTAAATAATTATAAAAAACTGTAAATAATTGTAAATAATTGTAAATAACTGTAAATAACAGTTAATAACAGTTAATAACTGTAAATAACTGTAAATAATAGTAATTAATAATAAATAATAGTAAATAACTGTAAATAACTATTATTTATGTCTCAATTCCTACATTTTTTAACAGTGATTTACAATTATTTACTATTATTTACAGTTTTTCACATAAATTATTTCCATATGGGAATATGGAAATAAAAATGAAGTTAACCTTAATTTATGAAGCCATAATCCTTAAACGAAAATTAAGTTATGGATTTTTAATATACCAATGGAAACATTTCAGTAGAAATGGCTATTCTCCAATCACACGTCATACGATTGGGGCTGTATTTTACGGATAGTAAAATAAGAAGCATCTTTGTTAAGCCCGTTAGTGATGGCCGGTCTTTTAATATTCTACGGTATTTTTATTTACTTTGTATTATAAGAGTTTCTTCATCGTTGATACTTCCTTTTGACAGGAAGAGAGGTGCATTTCCTTGAAGGTCTATCAAAGATATAAAACTTTTCGTTTCTCTTGGCAGCAGGTAAGGTTTATTTGTCTTGGTGTTTGTAAAATTGATATAGAGAGGTTGATAGTAGTTTTTATTAGGAGGCTCATTTTTATTCCCTATATCTTCCCCCTCAAGTTTTTTGTCCAACCTTAGATCATTTTTAAGGCTGTTCCCTTGGCTTATTTGCATGTACGAAGATTTTAGTATTTTGCGAATTGGGTTTGGTCTTTCTAGTGAATTTGATAATCTTTTAGAGGCCGTGGGTTCGGCTTGTCCGGACCCGGCATATTTCTCTTTATAGATTGTTTTAGAACCTATGTGATTATTTTCTTGGCCTTTAAATGAAATTCTGGTTATTATTGATTTTAACTGCCATTTAATTAAGTTACGTTTACGGATGTTAATTGATCTAATTTTTATTAGCTTAAGTTTCTTTCGATTTGAATTATTACTTTGGTAGTGAAATATTTTATTTCTCTTGTTTCAGGGAATATTCTTTCTTGTCCACCCTCCCACTCTATTGTGCCATCATCGCTAGAGTCACTACATTGTTCAATTTCCATTTCTCTATAACCTTATAACTTTCCTGTTCTTCTTGGGTTGCTAATGATTTCCTTATAGTAGATTGAAAGTGAGGATTAGGCATTTCATCTTCTGATGACAAAGATGAATCTATAGATTGACGTTTTAGAAAGATCACTATTTTCGTAGAGAGATAGTTTGAGGCCGTGGGTTCGGCCGGTCTATGTTCATCTACGTTATCCTTTTGTAATGGTAATTCCGAGTTTTTGCTTCCTTGATCCATTTTTGATTTTGTTTCAGTATCAGAAGGTTCAGCCTCTTTGGTCAAAAGAGAAGGCATAATTGATCGATCCTTCTTTACCTTTCTTCGATAGATTGACACGATTACCTCGCCAGTGTCAGCGTCTATTACGGCAGGTTCTATACAGCCCTTAATTTCCTTCATACGTTTGTAATTTTTTATTTTTTTTTATCGATGAAACAAAACTTATTGCTATTTAGTATGCATTAAAAAAGTCCTTTGGGTCTGCTTCTGAAACCTTGTCCTTCAAGCCTGTCGACAGTTCATCTATATAAACGTGCATTATAATTTCTCGCATTCGGTTCAATATGTTGGTTTTGAAAATAAATTTAGGATTACAGTAGGCAGAGTAAGCTTCATTCTCAATATCACTAAGCTCTTAGAAAAATTTTCAAGGATCCTTTTGTAATTGATTGTAATATGCACAGTTTATTATTTCATCTCAAAAATGTCCAAATATGTTTGGGAATTGAAAACATTCTTTCAGGTAATATTCTAAATCATTTGTAGAATCGAATAAGAAGCCGTTAATCGCTATGTGGGCATCTCCGCGAAGGTTAGATGTAATAATATTGAGTAATATATCATCCGCAAAATCAGGTATGTCAGAGCGGATCTTTTTTATCGAATTCATAAAGTGTTCTTAATCGCGATAGTGGCGATACTTTGAGACCTTTAGTTTTCTTATAAGGACTTCTATTCTACGTCTCCAATATGTCTTTGCCTTTATATAATCTTATTAAGATAGTGATTAGTGTGTTATTGAGTAGATTATAATATAATAATTATTAATTCAATTTTAAAATGCAATAACGTAAATGAACTTGCATAACTATTATTCCACGTATAATCGTTAATTTGATATATTATGTGAAATGAATGTTTTTATTAATTAAAATTTTGAAATTCATAATATTTTATTGTGAATTATTTATCTAGTTATATTTAATGATTCTGAATCCAACTACTTTATAGTAGTACAGGTTTTATTATTATAAATTTAATTTGAAATTATATATAACTAGTTATTTCTCCATATAACAGTTATATATAGCGCAATATGAATTTTATGAAGTGTTATTTATTATTGATTAACCAAAAGTAAATTATGATTTATGAAATTTATATAAGCAAGTGACAAATCTTACTGATTCCCCACAAGGGATGCCATTTGTTAAGACCAAACTTGATTCGGTCGTTGAGTTCTTGAAATAAAATTATTTATTTTCGTTGGGAACCAGTCTATCATCCCAGGACTTACCTTGTCTTCTTCTTCTTCTTAATTATTATTTTGGCCTCTTGGCTTGCTTCATATGAGCGTTACGTCTTAGGCCATCACCAAGTGATTATTATATTTTTTTGTTTTTGTTGCCCAGTGGGACTTTTTATTATAATTCGAGTTTTGCCCAGAGGGACTTTTTATATATATATGTTTTTGTGTTTTGTGTTCCTCGGACAACTTTTCCACCCCATTTTACCTGCGGCCGACGCCCAGTCCTAAAACGAGAGCACGACCGTCCCCGCAAGACCAACGCCCACCGACGTCCCGACCGCCACACCCTCTAAAAATTAAAATAAATATATATTATTTATATATATTAGTTATATATGTCCTTTGGCCGTATTCAGGTGGAATATGAATCGAGAACAATGTTTGTCGCTTAAGCTGAAATTGCCGAGGGCGCGCTTCGCACGCCCTAGGTAGATCTTTGCTCAAGCCGCAAACATTATTTGAGATTCAGATTCCACCTGAATCAAAAGCAAGGACATAGCCTAGATTTTATGTCCGAATTAGGCGAACTATAACTTATTAGTTAAAAATATTAATGTTTTTTCCAATAATTTTAAAATTAAATTTTAATGCTATTGATTTTTTCTTTTGTTTCTTAGATTGACATTTTGTAATGAGTATAGCTACTGTCGAAGCGCGAGTCATTTTTTTTCACTAACCTACGTTCAATATGATTGCTCTTTGACATATTGAACGAAACATAGTAGGATCGGTGATGCCATATTGATTTCTCCTGAGACATATTAAGTCTCAACAAGTCTCAGAAGGACATATAAAGCTTGTAAAGAGTCGAGGAGCGCGTCTGAGACATATGCGATACCAATACAAATTTAGCATGCTCTTTACATACTGACACGAATACGGCCTACGAGGACATAAATATATATTATATATATATATATATATATATATATATATATATATATATATATATCTCTATATAATAAAGATATATCGCCTACGCCGCCGCCGCCGTGTATAAGAATTTTATGTGCCCTCAGTCAGCTGAAATTCAGCTAAAATTTAGCTAAAAGTTAGCTAAAATTCAGATAAAATTTAGCTGAAAGTTAGCTGAGAGATAGCTGAAATTCAGATAAAATTTAGCTGAAAGTTAGCTGAGAGATAGCTGAAATTCAGATAAAATTTAGCTGAAAGTTAGCTAAACGTTGGCTGAAATTCAGATAAAATTTAGCTGAAAGTTAGTTGAGAGATAGCTGAAAGGTAGTTAATTGTTAGCTAATTTAATTAATTGTTATTTAATTAGGCAATTTAATATTTAATTTAATAGAGTTCTTTTTATGATGCGATGCATACACATCGTCCATAAATTGAACGAAAAGAATGAACGAAATTAGGAAGAGAAAAGAACATTGGGCTGAGCTCGAGGTAAATACGTTGAATGGTTGTGCTCCTATCGTAAAGCGATTGAATATTATTATAGATATCTTCAACATATTTAAAGTATTAAACTATCATAAAACGTTTTATTATACTTAACTTCATATACCTTAATAAGTGTATTTAACTTCTAATAAATACTAATCTTCATGACCAAGAAACAAAAAAAAAAATAATAATAATTTTAAATTAATATAAATTTAAAAATTATATATATAAAAGTTTATATTTGTAGAAGGTGATGCAATGGGGGGCTGGTGAGCGAAGCGAGCAGGGGGGAACCCCCCCTAGTATATATATATATATATATATATATATATATATATATATATATATATATCCTTGTATTTAAATATGTATACATATATCACGAATATACATGTATCTATATAGAAAAATTAAATAATTAAATTCAATAGTCAAATCTAGTACCGATCAATTTATTGATGTCAAATAATTTAATTTGTTTTATTTAGTATATTTTTATACTATTGAAGTTTTCATACCATTAACACGTCTGTGCGAGTGACGCTGGGCGCACACTCTTTTGTGTCACTACGTTCAACCGAATGTGTCACACTAAAGCTGACCGGCTGTGCGCTTTGTTATGCGTTCGCAAGAGTGACGCTGTGCGCACACTCTAATCGTGTTACAGTTAGAACAATTTTTCTTTTACTTTAATATCGTTTCAATTTTTCCTTTTTTATTTACTTTGTTTTATATATATACATGTTTATCTTATATGTATATTCGTATGCACTTTTCTCAAGAAATCATATATATATATATACATATATACATATATATGTATTTATATTTTTGTATACGAAATCATATGTCTATATTATTTTTCTTTATATTTTTCTTTATTAAATTAAACATGATATATTAATATAAATATATTTTTGTTATAATAAATTATTATTTAGAATTGGTTTTTTTTTGATGGATTAAATTGGATAAAGATCATTAAGTAATTTAACAAAACTTTATTATTTCTTATTCTGACTTTATAACTCTTATCTTACAATATAGATATCTTACAATATAGTATTATAATTTGAGTAAAATTTATATTTCTATATGTTTTAAGAGTATATTATACGGAGATATCTTCCTTGTATTTAGAAATTCCTCTATATATTTTATTTTTATTTTTATCGTGTGAATATAATAATTTTTCTTACAATTTAATCCGACTCACTACTCCAAGAGAGAGAGAGAGAGAAGGAAGATGATTGTTGAAGTTCCTTGTCCTGTTCGTCTCGACTTAGATTACTTAATTTTACACGTTCAGAATCCGTGGCAAAATTTGTCAAACTATATTCCTCTCACCAAGACGGTCAGTTAGTGAATCAACCCTTTTCTCACACTTACACTTGTTATAGATATTAACTCTTGAAACCTCTTCTGTTTCACTTCACTATTAGATTATATATATATATACATATATATATATATATATATATATATATATATATATATATATATTTCACTGAATAATAATATTTGCTATTTTCTTTTAATTTAATCAGTGAAGCAAGGTTCTAATCTACTCACTGATATAATCTTAATTCAATAGATTTATATATATATATATACACTTATGTAGGCTCATATGGAGCACTGATTTCTTTCAGCGGACCAGCAGAGCCGACTCTTGCGGATGCTATCTAGTTAAGACAAAAGGCAGTGTAGTGACGTAGAGGTTTGTTTTTATTACCTCGCGCCCGGGCGATCGAGAGATGGAAGCTCCAATCAAATCTCGACATGTAGTCAAAATTTTCAGGACAGGAATCGTTTAACTTTCTGAAAGTTCATTAGCCTGCTAGGTAATGAAATTTTCCTTTCTTCTCCGTCTCTCCTTTACACTTATATGCAGTTGACGGTTGAGTTTTTGCAATGAGTCGGTATTGGGGAACGCTGACTCGGGACATCGCATGGAACTAATTTTGGTTGTTAACCTTTTAAATAAAAATGAAATTAAGATTTACAATTTTTAAATTCAAGAATGTTTTAATAATATTATATTGATTTGAAGGGCATAGTTTCATGAAATGTCACAATACAATTAATTTTTATATATTCTAACATTACGATTAAATGATTTTACTCAACATCTACAAAACAATCGTTATTTAAAGCATGTTATTATGCATTATGGTTTGAAACTATATTCAAGCATAATTATACTTGGCAAATAAATAATAATAAAAACAAACAAATTTTTTACAAACATTTAGAAGTAGTCACTACAATTATGCATATAGCCTTTTACACTCGAGAAGTCCATCACTTTTCAGTGAGGTCTGAAGAGATGAGTTACTTATTTCATTTCACAGACGAAATAATGTATACGAGGCTCGGGGTCAGTCCACTGATTAATGACCGTTTTTCTAATCAATAGCTAGTGTTGTTTTATGATGCACGCTGTATCTGGTTTAGATTTACGACATAACACGTCTTACCATTTGGCACACAATTTGCATGTCGCCGTAAAAACAGTTGCAGCTTTATTTATGACTTGGAACATTATGACAAACTACCTTCAATGAACTGACAATGACTTAGTACCTAATATCTTTTTTTCATCTTACTGATAAATTATTTATACATATCATTTACAATTGCATTATATAGATTTAAATAATATAGGTTTTTATAACTCAAGAATTATTGATTCTACTTCTACTTCAGAGTATTATTGGAATCTTATTGCTTGTTTTCCTAATTCAGTCGTAAATCTAACGTTATTCGAAAAATTTTAAAATCGTGTTTGAATACAATTTCAAACCATGATATATAATTATATTTATACGGACTATTCACATAGTTTTTACAGTAAGAATTATATTTGTATGCTATGTAAGTCCAAATGTTAAAAGTAAGGTAATACACATATTTTATTATCATACTATTCGTTATGTTAAAGTTCAGTTTTAGACGAGGTTTTAGACATTTTTCACTGATCGAAAGTAGCAAAAGAAGTAATTTCGTTTATTTTAAATAAAAATATTCATCGGAATTGCTTTCACTTGTAAATATCTATTCATTTTAACAAATGAGAAATGGAAGCGTGTAAATTTGTTAATATTCAAAGAACAAGCCAAAGAAGAAAATAAAAACTAAATATCTCTCTTATCTATTTTCAATCGGTAAGGTTGGTCGAAAGCTGTGACGCCATGAAATACAATGCAAATTAAATAAAGTAGCTAAAATAAGAACTACTGACCCTGGGCAAGATGCATGCGGTCTTATGGCTCCACTAAATTTATCGATTATGATGATATTCTAGTGTTTGAATACGTATTCGTAATATTAGTGTAATTAAATACATTAAGGGCACGATGAAGCTTCCCTTTTTGATAATATTTCTGAGCCAAGTATATGAGTAAATGGAGAATTCGATCGGGTTTTTTCACTTCAAGAAAAAAAGTTGTAGGATTCAGCTTTAGTGCGGGCAACTAAAGAAATCTACCGAAATCTTATATTTGACAAATTAAATACAAGTTTTCAATTAATATTATTTGGAGGTTAGGTTTGTCAACTTTGATATCTAATTTGCGACCTACACTGTAAAAAAAATTTGTAATTTTAACACACATAGGGTCAGAGTCCCGATTACTGTGTCATTAAGATTATCTTTTAAGAAATAGATCCATCAAAAATTCAAATTATTACCATTTTGATTTTTATGAATGCGTATGCATACTTCAATCATCCCTGTATCCAATTCAATTTTTTTTATTATTAAAATTATATAATTTCATCGAATTTAAGCCGAAACAAAAAAAATTATTTGGTACAAATTACTGTGCTTTGCAAAAGTCTTTCGTCATATTACTGTTCCCCCAGTTACTGTGCCCTGTCCACAAGTCCGTGCAACATAACCTCTTTGGTATGAAGAACACGTTTTTTTATATTTTTATTTATTTTTATGTATCACAAAAGAAAAAAACAATATTATTAAAATATTTATGTTTATATCCAATGTTTTATATAGTTTAATGTACACTAAAGATATGCATAAACGTTGAAACCTTTACGAATAGCGAGCTTCACATATCGAACAAGTAATATAAATACAACAGTAGAAGTAAGGTTGAGAAGTCGCGCGCGGGAACACAGAAATATGGTCAGCTTTTTAAATCATGCTGTATTACTGGACTTTGCATAAAAATAGGTTTTTAAAATAATTTTTTTGTGTTTATTATAAAAATTAACTATTTTATTATAATATCTTTCATTTTATGTTACGTGAATGCATTTTTAAAAGTAATTTATCATCTTGAAAGATTGTGCCTCTCCTTAAGTTTTTTCTTCAGAAATCCGCAATAAGTGCTAAAAAATAAATAGAATAATTAAAAATTTTTTTTTACGAAAAATTAATTGATATTATATAGAATTAATTTTTGTAAAATTTATTTTATAAAAACAATTAAATATAAGAACACAGTGTTCGAGACAGGCTCAGTAATCGGGACTCTGACCCTAAGCGTTACAAATAAAACACACATTTTTTTGTGTTAAAATTAACAAATTTTTTTTGTGTAATTTTAGAAGTTTAAATTTTAACATAAAAATTCATGAAGAATACAAAATTTTGAATAATAAAATTTGTAAATTCTACAAATTTATTTTTGTTAAAATATAATGATTGAAATGATTGAATAATAAATAATGACTTCCTCGTAATTCTTTCTGTTAATATATTTAAAAAAAGAGAGAGATGAAGAGACATAAGAAAAAGGATAAAATGATGGATGTTGAAGTGGATCAATAAAATCATACTAAACTAAACTCATTTGACAATATGACATTGTCATTAAGGGCGAACGTAAACGAATGATTACGAAAAAATCCGATCATTTTTTAATATAAATATATCATTTATAAGTGTGTGGGTGAGAATGAGAGTAGCATAAGTAACATTTAAAAAAAAATTGAGTTAGTGGTATATTTTATTTCTTTGACAATAAAACAACTTATTTTTCAAAATAGAGTGGCTTTTTTGTTTATTTTTCTTTAATATTATAAACACTGTAAAAATGGCACTCAATAGAAATGTATATTAATTTAAAATTTTAATATCGAAAATCTCGAAATTAGAAGTATATGACTTATGCCACTCTCATTCTAACTCCCACAAGTATAGAAATAGAGCTATATGTGGTTTAGTCGGTATAGCGTTGGATTCGTAATATTGGAGTTTTGAGTTGGAATCCCGCTTTCAGCAACCGATTGATAGAAGCACCACTGTAAGTTATATATGCTTTGTTCACAAACACACTTTCGAGCTCCGTCGCTGATTAGCATCATAAAGAGCATAAATATAGCGACGTTCAAGAAGGAAAAAAAGTATAAAAATTTTTGAACTTAGTAGAAATTAATATTTGCAAACTAAATTTTACCTTGCATTAATGGCATTTTTATTGCATATAATAATAATAATGCTAATATTTGATTATTAAAAGTATGCGATTATTTGAATAACTTAGTACAAACATGTTTGTAAAAATAACAAACTCCGTGTGTTAATTCTACAAAAATTTTTGTGTTGATTTCAAAAGTACATAGAAATTTTGAAATTTCAACAACTTTTATGTGGATTTTACAAAGAGGTTTGTAAAATTTTAACATCAAAATTTTTGTAAAAAAAAAAATTTGACGAATTACACAAAATATTTTTTTGTGTAAGTTCATAAAAAAATAACAGCTCTAGAGGATTTTTTATTTTAACTTAAATGATTGTACTAATATAGCTAATGTCAAAAGTAGCTCGCACCTCGGTCTTTTCAGAGCTTCGCTTCGCTCAGCTCTGAAATGCCCTCGGGCCTTGCATCGCTTCGCAATGCAAGGCATGCAAAAAGCTCCGCTTCTTGCATATAAGGCACGACCGAAAACGCTCGCGCTTCGCGCTCGCTATTTGATATTCAAAGAATATTAGAGCAAATCATTTACAACCGCAAAAGCATTAAAAGTTAATCTTATTTCTTTTTTTCATTGAATTTTTAACCGCATCTTTCAACAGAAGGTTTGAATTTATTGTATTTATTTAAAAAATCAAATTTATAATTATTTAATATTTTCTTGTGAATTAAGTTGATTGATTTCGAAAAAATTTATGTTATGTGAAAAAGACATATTTTTATTAATGTATATTTTTTAAAATTTTGGATAGGATAATCTATCAAAAGTTATAAGAAAAAAAAAAATTATTTTATAGTTTAGTAGCTTAAAAGTAAAGTTTTGTATAAAGTTTTTATTTGATCTGAATCATTTCGATGGGGGATAATTTAAAACAATAATACAAATAAATGTTGGCAGTTTAAAAAAAAATAGTTTGAGCTGTTTTAAGACAGTTATCCCTTCAGAGGTAGAATAAATGATTTTTTGGAAATAACTTGAAAAAAACGAATTTTCAAAAAAAGTATATGAAATAAAATTTATAGAAAAAAATAAGATACATCTTTTTAATAGTATACATAGTTTTTTTTAAATAATATTTATCAATTTATCATTAAAAAGCCTTTAATTTCAACAATTTTCATTAATAATTTGAAAAATATTATTTTTAGAGAAAAATGTTTGATATAAAAAAGATTTATTTTTTTATATTCTATAACTTTTATTTTATATACTTTTAAAAAAAAATCGTATTTTCCAAGTTATTACCAAAAATCCATTTTTTTGACCATTTAAAAGGCGCTTATTTAAAAACGTTTCCAACGATTTTTTCCAAAATAGGAACGTTTACTTGTATTATTATTTGAAACAATTTCCCGTTTGAATCATTCAGATCGGATAAAAACTCGTCGAGAAAATTCATAAACTTGATTTCTCACACATATACATCCATACATACATTTTAAGTAAGCCTCGTAATAGTGTTATTTTGCTATGAAAATAAGTTTTTTATCATAAAATAACATATTTTGAAGGGTTACATTTTTCGCGATGTCGAAAATATAAGGCACTTCCGTATAGCGGTCGTGCCTAAAAATCAGAAGGAATCAATATTTTTTTTCAAATTTTTTAAATTGAATAAAATATATAAGAGATCCCATGTGAGATCACATATGAGATCGCACACGAGATTGCATATGAGATGTCACATGAAATCGCCTATGAGATCGCATATGAAATCGAATGTTTATTCGTTAAATTTTCAAAATAAAATGAATGTATGTGTCTGACATGAGATCTCACATATAGATCAAAGTGTAATCCTCGCAAAAATTTTAGAAAAATTTTTCTGAATTTTTCTCTGTGAAATAGAACTAGAAGACCAGGAAAAACCAATTAAAAATTCTCCCTGGTCAATAATTGTTACGAAGAAATTAATTAATTCGAAATATTTTTTAGATGCATCAAAATATTTTATTAAAGAAAAAAAAATTTTATTTCAATTATTTAACTTAATTTTTATTTTATTATTACGGAATATTAATTTAAAATAAAATTAATAGTTTCCAGTATAAGGTATTTTTAAGTTTGAGAAATATCTTATATATGTTGAGCAATATTTCATTGATATTTAAAAATGTTATTTTCACTGACGGAATAAATGATATTGATACAAAAAATATTTCCTCGATTGCTAGAAAGAATCTATTCGATACAATAAAATTTTTTTGGTTACAAAGAAATTTTTTTTCAGTGTAGCTATTAGATCAAGTAACGGTTTTATCATCTATCATTTATTCTTATCATGAGCGACAAAGACAGAATTAGGTTCAAGTAACAATCGCTACATGAGTTAGGTCTATGAATAGGAGTCTTAGATCGTTTATGATAATGAAAATTTATATGATTGAAATATACATTCAGAATAGATTAAACAGAAAATACTATTTTCCTCATTAAGAAATAATAAGTTGATTGGAAAAAAATTTTCTCTTATTTATTTTTTAGTCTATTCTCAATCATAATAAATTTTATTGAAAACGAAGCTATTTATTTTAACATATTTTAACAATGAAAATAATACTTTCAATTTATTTAGAAATAATACTTTTAATCTTATTTAAATAATGAAAATAATTTCTATTTATAAATTTCATAGTAGAGGATTGAATATTTTTATCTTATCTGCAAGAAATAAAATGTTGGTTCCCGAATATTCGCTTTTGTGACTCAAAGAATTACAGTCAAGTTGACAGTGGTTATTTTTAACGAAGTTAACTCCGATATTATCCAAGTCCTCACAATCGTTTGACACAAAAGACACGGGGTATCTTTTTTTTGTACTCTTCTTATACATCGGCTTTGTTCTAAATACTTCTTAGGGCTGCGCACGCCGTATTCACAAAATTAATCACGCCTTAAATAGCTCTGAGGAAGCTTTGTGATTGGTCGATACAGCTTATCTATAAAGAAACCCCCAGTATGTGCAGTAGATTTTCGGACACAGCAATATGCTAAGGATCACTGGTGCACAACTTCAAAAAGCGTGTTTAACACAGCCATTTGTATGCAAACATAATTTCGTAAGCAAAACAATGAAAAGTCTGTGAACGCATCCATACGATGCAATACATACTGTCCCAAATTCTTGCAAAATATATACTTATACATATATATATATATATATATATATATATATATATATATATATATATATATATTGCGACAAGTATACATACTCGACCATTCAAATTTCCCGTTAAACGGCCAAGCTACTATAGAACAGTAGTTCTGCGCTCAGCCGGGTGGCAACCCCGATTGTCGTTACGCGCAACAAGAAAAATGAGGCCAGAGTATATAAAAGGCCAAGAAGCTAACCAGAGCAGAGCAGTTTAGACTACGGTCTCCCCTCTCTCTTTACCAGCGTGAGCTTGCTAGGCTAAGAGAAAGTGAGACAGGTAGTGACTGGCTGTCTTGGCTTGTGGAGCACCACAGCTAAGGCAGAGCTTCTCTCTCTTGCACATGAGGGTAGATCGAGTGAGCACGCTGGTTTACACTCTAGTGCATATGCTGGCAGCATTAGAGATACGTCAAGTGAGCACACTGGCGTAAATCTACGCTAACTAGAGCACACTCGCAACCTTTTTGCCGCCACCGCAATGCCGACCTTGCGCCATAGAATTTAAGGGTGACGTCCACCCAAAATCTGATATTCTATTTCACATTTTCGCAACTGACTTGATGAAGGGTCTCGTCCACCCACAGCTGTCGCGTCCGCAACCACGTGAACTATAGAATATATTGAGGGTGTCGTCTACCCATTACTTGTTTATATTGGTTCAAAGGACTACGTCCGATTGTCGTATAAATAATAGACTTCAGAATAAATTAAGGGTGTCGTCCACCCATTACATTTTCATGTCAGTAAAGGACTCCGTCCGACCGCCGCGTAGTTGTTAAGATTTTAGAATAAGTTAAGGGTATCGGCCATCCATTATCTTTACATCATTTAAGGGCTCCCCATGCCCATAGAGATTAGTAATTTAGATAATCAAGGGAGCCGGCTACCCATTATTGCCGTAGTATCAAGTATTGCGATATTAGGTGCCGTTTGCCTATTAGTAATATAATTTAGTGATTAATCATTTGTTTCTTTTTGTTTGCACATTGTTGCAGGTAAAAGCCGCCAGTACAAAATTAGACCGTCCGGGCCAAGGAATCTCTTAGTTAAACTCAAACTATTATTTAGATTCGTTTAAAGATTTATTAATTGATTTAATCATTTATTGAATAGCCGTCAAGTGGCCAAGATAAATAAAGAACTAATTACTTTTGTAAATAACATTTTTATTCAAGGTTAGACTAGATATTTGTATCATATAATATGTATCATATAGTTTTGATTAACATATTGTTATCATTTTATTATTGTAATCGTCGTTGTAAATGAGTTTAACGAGTACAATAAAGCCAAGGTACTCCCTAGCATAGCCGAACGAGTTTAACCCGGTTACTTTCCTCTATCTTTCACCGTCCGATTCTTCCCACTCCTGCCGATCTTACTCTGGTTACTTACTGAAGCGTCCGGCAACAGGAGAAACACGTATTTCCTCCACCCGAAAGGAAAAAACGTTACATGGCGCCCGAACAGTGGGTCTCCAGAATAACGGAAATAAAAACCATTTAGCATTTTATGCTTATCTCGTTCGCCAGTTGTAACAAAACGTTACATGGCGCCCGAACAAATGGACTTCCGGTAAAACAAAAAACCGTTTGGCGTTTTATTTATATCTCGTTACACGATGCCGGAACTTACAAACATCCAGTACCCTAATTCACATTGTTTATTTTAAAACTCGTCCGCCATTTGTAACAAAACGTTGCATGGCATTTAAACAGTAAAACTCCGTGAAAACCGGAAAACTGATCAGCATTTTTTTTTATCGTTTGCTATTCGTAGTAAAGTCACGTGGCATAATAACATTGAATTGTTTCCCGTTTATTTCAGTGCCAAACCGGAATCAGTTACAGAAAATTTTAATTTTTTTTATTGTCAATTGTCACCAGGGTAACCTAGCGTAACGTGGTGGGGATCGAAAAGTTTATTATTTTTTTCAAGCATTACATCGCCAGTTGTAACTTAAAGTTGCATGGCTTATTTTCGCTGATCTTGTTTTTTGGTAAATCTTGGAGGCTTCATAACTATTAAATTACAGTTTGTACCATCCAAGATCCGAAAACCGAAAAACTTATACAAGAATCAGGAGAAACTTGTTTAATGCATTAATTGCACTACTATAAAGCAGTTGCCTAAAAATTGCTACACCTATCCAGTCGAATAAAAATTTCGCCGTATCCTTTTCTATCAAATTACCGGCTTCTGCTCATCGAACTCATACATTAGGTTAGCTCAGTTAGTTTTTAGTTTAATTGTAAGCGTAGGCCGCCGCTGCGATAAAAATCGTTCGTATAAACCGAAACGAATTAAACTAAGAGAATCAATTGAATCTAACTAAACTGAAATCTGATCTTGCTTAGCACGATACGATTCATTACAAATAAATTACCATCGTGGTTTTGTTCAAACATACGTGAACGCTTAATTAATTTCTTAATTAACTTCGTAAATTTAAGTTTTTAACGCCGCATCTACTGATAGTATTAACAATGGCTTTGCGCATCAAATGGGTCTATGACCTGACCAACGACGAAGTCACCGTCGCTCATTTAAAAGACGTACATTGCTCCACAGAAGGAGATATTGATACGCGCCACGATAGATTAATAAAATACATCAAGACGCATCATGAAGATTATGAATCACATCCTATCGACCCCGATGACTTCGATGAAACCACGTATAAAGCTCTGAAGAAATTAGAACGTGCCAAATTAGAAAGACGGATAAATACCGGTAATAGGGCCGGAACGTCAACCAGAAACGACTCGGGTGCTCTTGCTATCGCTTCTCCCAACCAGGAAATATTCTTTGTCCAGAACGAAATATGCATTATTGAGAAAATGCGCAAGTGGAATTGTCACTTCGATGGTAAGGACTTGTACTTGTTCTAAGAAAGGGCGAAAGAACTTAAAGACGTTTACCAAATCTCAGATCTTGACTTCCTAAGAGGATTTCCAGGACTATTGAGATATGACGCCCAGTTGTGGTACCGAAACTGCACCAACAAGATAAACAATTGGCAAGAACTCAAAACAAAGCTACGAGCCTATTATTTATCGCCTAATGAGCGTCGTAGATTAGATCGGTCAATAATAGAACAAAAGCAAAAAGACAACGAGACTGTACGCTCTTACGTCACTGCTTTATCAACGCTTATGCGACGACGCAAAAATATTCCAGTCGATGAGCAACTCGATAACTTGTACTTTAATGTCAAAACGTCTCTCCGCTTGTACATAAGACGCAACGAAATAAAATTTCCAGAAGACCTCATACACAGGGTGGAAGAAATCAAAGAAACTTTAAAAGAAATCACAACTGAGGAAAAAAATTGCACCTGCCCGCAGCAGGATAAACAACCAAAGAACAAATTCGATCCGACCCCGGAAAAGTCAGAAACCTCAGCTGTATCAATCAACACAGACCCCAGACACTTTCTAGACGTCACCGCTGATGACATTAAGATGACAGCATTGGTAGACCCAGGGGCCGCAACTTCTTTCATCCACCCAAGATTTGCCGCAGGTTTAACGATAAGAAACTGAAAACCGAGCGAAGATCCTAGAACAGTCATACTCGCCGATAGCCAAAGCGTAGCCATCAAACAAGCCGTAACAGGCTAAATCCAGGTTAACACTCGTTGTTGCACTCGTTTTCCATAATGCCAAATCTAGGTTGTGATATCTTGTTTGGTATGGACATCCTCCCTAAACTTAACATAAAGTTGAGCATAAATGGGAAGAAAATGAAACCTTCAAGCAGTAGAACAGCAATAAAAAATCGACGAGGTACAAGAAACACGACCGCCGATATTTCATCTTGCCGGCCTGATAAACTATGCGCTATAACAAAAGTTGAATACCCGTGGTATCACACAATGATTAAAAAAGTCAAAGAAAATCCCACCGCATTTTTAAATTACGTCATCATCGACAATAAGCTATTTCTCTGTAAAAGAAATGCTTTCGACGACACCGAACTCAAACTGTGCATTCCGTTAGAGAAACGACCCAACGTACTTCAAGAAGCGCACGAGTCCGCAATCTAAGGTCATCTTGGCACGTTTAAGACATTAAAACATCTTAAATCACGTTACCACTGACCAAAAATATTAAACACCGGCGCCAGACATGTGAAGAATTGCCTGAGCTGCCGACAACAAAAATTTCCGCAACTTACTACACCGCAACCACTCGCAACCCAATCCTCTACCCGCCTCCCACCACCCGCACCATTACCTACACTCAAAGGAAGCCGCCCAAAGACCAAATCTACCGGAAAATTTAAGGCAAATCAACCACCTCCAAAATATAATACCAGACTAAAAGTCATCATCAAAGGACCAAAGAGCTCAAAGATGGAAGTGCCAACAGGGGTCACACGGTATAGAGTGCGAGTGGTGGAGACGGAATGGATCCTATGGCTGGAACCACCAACAGGTAGACTTGAAAAGGCTACTATGGCCCCAGCGAGCGATAAAGTATGACTAGATTATTTAATTACTCATTTTACTTTACGTGGTCTAAATATAAGAATTATTTTTTTTTTTTAATATTATCTTTTTAATGTACCATTCACGATAAGTTCACTCTCCGTAGAAAGGGGGGAAGTACGACGAGTATACATACTCGCGCATCCCAATTTTCCACCTAACGGCCAAGCTACTATAGACCAGTAGTTCTGAGCTCAGCCGCCAAGTGGCAATCCCGAATGTCGTTACGCGCAACGGGAAAAATGAGGCCAGAGTACATAAGAGGCCAAAAAGCTAACTAGAGCAAAGTGGTGTAGACTACGGTCTTCCGTCTCTCTTTACCTGAGTGAGCTTGCTAGGCTGAGAGAGAGTGAGACAGGTAGTGGCTGGCTGTCTTGGCTTGTGGAGCACCACAGCTAAGGCAGAGCTTCTCTCTCTTGCACATGAGGGTATATCGAGTGAGCACGCTGGTTTACACTCTAGTGCATATGCTGGCAGCATTAGAGATACGTCAAGTGAGCACACTGGCGTAAATCTACGCTACCTAGAGCACACTCGCAACCTTTTTGCCGCCACCGCAATGCCGACCTTGCGCCGTAGAATTTAAGGGTGACGTCCACCCAAAATCTGATATTCTATTTCACATTTTCGCAACTGACTTGATGAAGGGTCTCGTCCACCCACAGCTGTCGCGTCCGCAACCACGTGAACTATAGAATATATTGAGGGTGTCGTCTACCCATTACTTGTTTATATTGGTTCAAAGGACTCCGTCCGATTGTCGTATAAATAATAGACTTCAGAATAAATTAAGGGTGACGTCCACCCATTACATTTTCATGTCAGTAAAGGACTCCGTACGACCGCCGCGTAGTTGTTAAGATTTTAGAATAAGTTAAGGGTATCGGCCATCCATTATCTTTACATCATTTAAGGGCTCCGCACGCCCATATAGATTAGTAATTTAGATAATCAAGGGAGCCGGCTACCCATTATTGCCATAGTATTAAGTATTGCGATATTAGGTGCCGTTTGTCTATTAGTAATATAATTTAGTTATTAATCATTTGTTTCTTTTTGTTTGCACATTGTTGTAGGTAAAAGCCGCCGGTACAAAATGAGACCGTCCGGGCCAAAGAATTTCTTAGTTGAATTCAAACTATTATTTAGATTCATTTAAAGATTTATCAATAGATTTAATCATTTATTAAATAGCCGTCAAGTGGCCAAGATAAATACAAAATTAATTAATTTAGTAAATAACATTTTTATTTAAGGTTAGGTTAGATATTTGTATTATATGAAATAGTAGGTTTGGTTTTGATTCACATGTTATTATCATTTCATTATTGTAATCGTCCTTGTAAATGAGTTTAACAAGTACAATAAAGCCAAGGTACTCCCTAGCATAACCAAACGAGCTTAACCCGGTTACTTTTCTTCATCTTCCACCGTCCGATCCTTCTCACTCCTGCCGATCTCACTCTGCTTACTCACTGAAGCGTTCGGCAATGGGAGAAACACGTATTTCCCCCGCCCGAAAGGGAAAAACGTTACAATATATATAAATTTTGCAAATACGGCGTGCGCAATCCCGAGAAGCATCTGGAACAAAGTTGATGTATTAGAAAAGTATAAAAAAAAAAATACTCTTGTGTTTTTGTGCCAGACGATTGTGAGGACATTGATAATAACGGATTTTACTTAGTTAAAAATCACCACTGTCAACTTCACTGTAATCTTTCAAGTCACAAAGGCGAATATTCGAGAGCCAACATTTTATTTCTGTCAGGTAAGATAAAAATATTTAATCCTTCACTATGAATTTTATAAATTGAAATTATTCTTACTATTTAAATATGATTAAAAGTATTATTTTTAAATAAATTGAAGATATTATCTTCATGGTTAAAATATGTTAAAATAAATAGCTCCGTTTTTAATAAAATTTATTCTAATTGAAAATAGATTAAAAAATAAATAAGAAAAAGTTTTTTTCTTAATCAACTTATCATTTCTGAATAAAGAAAATATTTATAATCTAATCTGTTCTGAATATATATTTCAACCATATAAATTTTTATTATCATAGACGATCTTAGGCTCCTATTCATAGACCTTACTCAAGTACCGGTTGTAACTTGAACCTAATTCTGTCTTTGTCTATCCATGATAGAAATAAAAGACAGATGATACAACCGTAACTTGATCTAATAGCTACGCTGGTAAAAAAATTCATTAGTTATGAAAAAAATTTTATTGTATCAAATATATTCTTTCGGGCAATTGGTGAAATATTTTTTTTTTTCTCATACTTGCTGGGTAAGTGGCCTATAGCGCATGCGTTTTCGGGGTGGTAAGTAGCTAATAGAGCGCGCCGCGTGTGTTTTGTCTTTGAAGCGTGTGTTTGAGTAAAAAGCGTTAGGTTATGAAAAATAACGTCACGCAAATCCGTTAATTAATGAAAAAAAGAAAACCACGATTTTGTTTTGTATATGCATAAGTAGCGTCGCGTGGGCGAAGATGATAGGAGAGAGAGAGAAAAAGAGAATGCTTTATCGAAAGAAAACAAGACACGCCAGAACGCGTTTACGAGTCAGTCGTACGGCAGATATGAGAGAGAGAAAGAGAGAGAGAGAGAGAGAGTAAGAGAATGCTATACCGAAAGGAAACAAAACACGCTAGAACGTGCACGAGTTTCTATGTACGAGTCATTTGTGTGCTAGCTTCTTGATGAAAGTTGTTGGCGATGCAAAAAATAATATTTATATGAAATGTTTTTTTTTGATTTACATATTAATTTTTTCAAATGGGGGGGCTTCCCTTTAATCCCCCTTTCCGCGCCCTAACATGTCACTCTCTCTCTCTTGCACCCAGCACTTATGAGAAAAAATAGTATGTGAATCTCGTTCGGTTTAGTTGACTATTGCGCCACTCGGGCAATGGCGCTACTCACTACGCTCGTGCGCCAGCTTGCCCTTGTGCGCAATAGTCAACTAAACCTTACTCGTCACACAATATACAATTATGCATACAAAAAATATTGCGTATTAATTTCTGCGCACCAAAAAGAAGTAACTATTCATTGAATAAATATTATCTTTCTTTAAAAATATATCAGAATTTTTCAAACCTAGGAAATAATTTTTTGTAGAAGAATATATTATTTTGAAAACATGAAAAATCACTTTTAAGCATAGAAATAATTTGTTACAAGTAAATTTAAAATATTAGTTTAAATAAATGTTTCAACAAATTTAAGTTCTTTTTCTGCAATATAAATTTCAATTTTTTTTAATAACTAAAACTCTTTTGATCCAAAAAATTATTTTTTTATTTAAAGAAATATTTCTTTAAAACAGTTGAATGTTGATATTAATGACAATTTATTTTTTGTAATTATGTTTATAAATAATTGTTTTGAATTTTTTTTTTACTGAAACGTACGTTTTTAATCAAAATAATGATTATTTTATTTAGATAAGAAAATTTTTCAAGTTTTTCAGTTATATTTTCTTCATTCTGACAATTATTTTATTTTCAATTCACAATTCTCTTTTCAATGTAAAGAAATGTAATAAATTACACTGCTTTTTCGCAACAACAAACATTCTATTGTTGAAAAGAGATAAATTTATCGAAATTATGAACTAATTTGTTTAATTTAAAAATTATGTCTTTAGATTAAAAAATTATTTGATGTAAGATATTTTTTCCATTCTTATTTAAAAATTATTTTAAATAAATATTACATTTTTTCAATAAAAAAATATAGCATTGTTTTTAAAAAAGTTTAACTGACTTTTAACACTATCTTGGATGTAACTAATTTCTCAAAGTTAATAAGATATTTTTCTAAATTCAAAATTTTTTTTTTCAAATATAATAATTTATTAAAGAATATTCTAAGGTTTTATTTCTTTTAAAAATTATTTCATTAATTTTAAAATGATTTTTCTTCTATTTAAAGAAATTAATTTCTCTACACCGCATTTCCTTTATTCAAAAACAGCTTCTTGAAAGTTAAAAAACTTCTTACGCTGTGTTGTCACGGTATTTTATCGTGTCTGAATCTTGCGCGCTTAGGTATTAAAATGGGATGAACGCTCAGTCATATATCTCGTCTAAGACGAGTAAAGAAGTGCGTATCTTGACGACCGGCACGCGAGAGAGAAGCTCGCCGACTGTGAGGCGCTTCAAAGAGTTTCCGGCTACCGTTGCGTTAACACGGGCAAGCGGCGTCTACGTGCACGTAGGTAATTAGTGTAAGCTGGCCAGTGCGTTACTGTAAGTATAATTATACTGTGCGATATCCAAGTGTCTCTTCCTTGAGAGATTCTTGTTTGGGTATATTGTATCACCGATTACATAACCGATCAACGTCATAAGCGAGTTTTTCTTATATTATTCAATTTCATTCTCGATTATTTAGTTCATACTTTATATTATATTCATATTTTTCTTATAATAAATTAATTTTGTCCTCCGACATCTCCGCGGTCCGTGTGAGCAGTTATGGATTAATTAGTAACGTAATATCATATAATTTAATATAACGTATCTTGAAACCTGCTTCACGAAGGAAAACTGCGCTACCGGCAACGCGTCTCTTGATCAGGTAAGAGAGAGAGAAAGACGCAGTAAATGCAGCAAGCAACAAGTATATCACATAAGATTTTGTCGCTCATCAATAGCTTTACTAGCTAGCAGTATCGGAATTCGTTGCATAATATTTAACATGTTCAGTAGAATTGTAAGCTTCGTACACATACTCAATACTGCTGGTAAGTAACTGTCTCTTGTCGGTCACTGTAGGTAGACGACACGAGCTTTAGGAAAGAGAGAGACACAGATAGAAGATGGAGCGTTAACTCTATAAGATAGAACTCTATACAAAATATTATTAAACTAAGATAATCTAAGATAAGAGAATTAATTAAACTTATCAGAATTGTTTACAACAATTCTGAAACTGTGAATTATTGTTAACCTTGTGATTGTTGAGAGATCCATTAAGCAATAGGCTTAATTGTTGATTCTCTTATTTTTAGGTTAGTTAACACGTGCTCCTTGTTATATTGTATATAATATATGTATTAATAATAGAACTCTTATTTTTAGACGAATCTAATCGCATTGCTGAATTGAATCAATTTCTTATCTTACAAATCAACAATCATTTATTCGGAAAATGGAGAAATTAAAATTTGAATTTTCAATCATCCCAAAACTAGAGGATACGAAATGTCAATTGTAGATACTGAACAAAATTAGTTGATAATGTCAAAAGAACTCCAACCAATGAGTTTACATGAAGAATTACTAAAAACTGAGATATTCAAGATGGTAAAGAATTCTATAAAGAAAAGACATGAAAGGAGAGCGGTGTGGATAACTCTTACACCTGAACTAGAAAAAATCTACTGCAAAGATAGAAATATACAATTTAATAATTACTTGCTAGAAAAAGTAGAAATTAAAAAATCTACAGTAGGCACTCACGATGTGGCCAAACCTCAAAATAAATTAAAATTAGTTAATAAATTCTCAATTGAAAAATTCTCAAAAACGACAACTTATGTAACACAATGGTTAGATATTTTTAACAAAGAATGTCTTCGCTTGGAATTAAATACAGACACTGAAAAGATTAAAATGTTAAGATTCATGCTAGAGGACTCTTGTAAGGACTGGTACAGATCACTGTTAATAAAGCACACAGTGGAGTCAGACTGGTCATCATGAGAACTGAGTCTAAAAACAACATACGCTGATAAAGGTTGGTCACCGGTTAAGTATGCTATGAATTTTAAATATCCAAAAGGCTCAATACTAGACTACGCACAAAAAAAGGAAAGATTATTACTAGAAGTGAATAGCTCTAGTAACACGTCTCTATTAATAGATATAATTGCCTCTGGTTTACTAAATTTTATTACAGATAAAATAGATAGAAACAAAACAAAGACAGTTGACGACCTTTATAATAATTTAAGAGGCTTTGAACATCTAATAAAGGATAATAATAATGAGAAAAATCCACCACCAACTGAATAAAATTTAAAAAAACAAACTGAGGAAGAAAACAAACATCCATGTACAGTATGTGAATTAAAAGGTAAGAAAAATAGATTTCATCCAGAAAATTTATGTTGGTGTAAGAAAGAAAAAACAGAAGAGGATCCACTAACAAATACTCTCTTAAATATAAAATTATCAAATGAGGACTTAAAAAACTAGATTTGCCCCCACTAATTAAAATAAAAGTACTGTTAGAAGAATCCTTAGAAGTCAAAGATCTTTATGATCCTGGCTCAAGAATAACAGTAATAAATACAAAATTAATAAATAATAAATTTAAAGAAGAACAAACAAAATTTAATATAAAAACAATTAGTGGGCAAGGGCAAAGTTATGGTCTAATAAAATTAAACGCCGAAATACACGGAATAAAAAAGAATATACATGCCTTTGTGTATAAAAATGGAAATTTCGAATATGACCTAATTTTAGGCCTAGATAGTATAAAAAAATTTATGTTGACTCATGACGAGAATTTAAATATCCAATTTAATTATACAAAACAAATAGACTAAAAAGATAATATAATAACCGATGATAGATATGAAACTAATTTCAATGAATTTATTGACACAAATAAATTTGAAATGGATATGAATCACTTAGATAATGAAAAGAAAAAGAAAATATATGATGTAATGAACAATTATAAAAACATTTTTGCTAAAGATAAATATGATGTAGGAAAAGTAAAAAATTATGAAGCTTTTATAGACCTACAAATAGATAAATATTGCTACAAAAAACCATATAGATGTTCAATAGAAGATACGAAAGAAATTGAAAGTCAAATAGCATAACTTTTAAAACATGGTCTGATTGAAGACTCATATGGCCCCTTCGCGGCACCAGTAACACTAGCATTTAAAAAAGAAGAAAATAAAAAAAATAGGCTATGTGTGGACTTTCGAGAATTAAATAAAATAGTTATCCCACAAGCCCAACCTTTTCCACTAATAGAAGATATAATGGTAAAAACAGTGGGTTGCAAATACTTTACAATACTGGACATAAACTCTGCTTTTTGGTCCATCCCCCTAAGAGTCGGAGACAGAAATAAAACTGGTTTTATCACCCAAGAAGGTCACTATCAATGGAAATGCCTTCCTTACGGACTAAAAACATCTCCAGCTATCTTCCAGAGAATTTTGGTAAATATTATTAAAAAATATAACCTAACAGAATTTTGCACAAACTATATAGATAATATAATAATTTTTTCAAAAAATTTTGAAGAACATTTGAAACATATAAAACTACTGCTAGATGCAATGAAAAAAGAAGGCTTAAAATTGAAATTTACAAAATGCAAATTTGCAAAAATCGAGGTGAAATATTTAGGCCATTTTATAAAAAATAACACAATCATACCTCTAAAAGACAATATAAAATCTATAAAAGATTTCAACATATAAAAAAATAAAAAGAACATAAGATAATTTTTAGGAAAAATAAACTATGAACGAAAATATGTACCAAAAATTACAGAAATACTTGAACCTCTACATGCCCAATTAAGAAAAACGGTAAAAAAATTCGTCTGGCCAACTGAATGTCAAAAAGCATTTGATGAAATAAAAAATATTTTAAGTTCAGAACCAGTTCTAGCAATATTTAATCCAAAAGCACACACTTCTATACACACAGACGCAAGCATTAAAGGCATTGGAGCGGTACTGAAACAAACTCAAGCAAACGGTGAAATGAAACCAGTGGTGTATTTCTCAAAGAAACTAAATGAATCTCAAAAGAAAAAAAAGCAATATTTTTAGAATGTTTTGCTATCAAAGAAAGTATAAAATTCTGGCAACACTGGCTGATCGGAAAATCTTTCACAATCTACACAGACCACAAACCACTGGAAAATTTGAATGTCAAAAATAGAACAGATGAAGAGTTAGAAGATATGGTACACTTCATATCCCAATTCAACTGCAATATCAAATACAACCCTGGAAAGAATAATGGAGAAGCGGACCTATTAAGTTGAAATCCAGTCCTGGAATCAGAAGAAAATATAGAAGATGTACTAAAAACTGTAAATAATATAACAATATCCAATATAAGTCTACAAGAAATAATAGACGATCAAAAACAAAACGAACAAATAATACAAAAAATACATAAGTTCACACTAGAAAATGGAGTCTACTATAAAAAAATCAGATCGAAGAAAAAAATAATACTAAGTGAAAAATTTAGCAAAACTTTAATACAACGTGTACACGAAAACTACGGCCACATAGGTATGAATCAAACGGCACATAAAATAAGTACAATTTATACTGCACCAAATTTAACAAAAAACATTGACCATTTACGAAATTGCGAAATATGCATAAAAAACAAAACAAGACTAAACAGAAATTATGGTCTTATGTCACACCTAGGACCAGCAGAAAGACCGTTCCAGATAATGTCACTAGATACTATTAGTGGATTTGGTGGACTAAGATCGACAAAAAGGTATCTACACTTACTAGAAGACCACTTCACCAGATTTGCATACATTCTATGCTCAAAAAACCAAACCGCAAGAGATTTTATAAATAGACTAAAAAAAGTTCCACTAGAGGAAAAAATAGAAATAATCCTAGCAGACCAATACCCTGAAATAAGTTCGAAAGAACTTGAAAACTACATAAAAGAACGAGGTGCAGAACTAATTTTCACAGCCGTAGATGCACCATTTTTAAACGGTTTAAACGAAAGGTTAAACCAAACTCTGGTAAACAAAATACGCTGCAACTTGAACAAAAATACAAACAAACGATCATGGGCAACGGTGGCGGAAGAATGCAGAAAAAATTATAACGAAACAGACCACTTAGTTACAGGCTTTTCACCTGAATACTTACTAAAAGGAGAATCTACAGATGTGCTACCAACGGAACTAAAAACTGATCAAAAATACAAAAAAAACTTAGAAGAAGATAGAAATCTTGCGTTGCTTTGAACCCGTAAGTCGCACAACTACGATAAATCATTGTACGATAAAAACAAAAAAAAACCACACATTTGAAGAGGGTGATATGGTCTACATAATGAATAAAAACAAATTATATCGTGAAAAATTGGAAGAAATTAGAATTGGCCCCTTCAAGATAGAAAAAAAAATATCAGATTCGATATATAAAATCAATACGAAAAACTGGAAATCTACGAGAGGTCTATACCACATCACGAAGCTCATCCCTATGACGATATAAACCAACACCAAACCTCCAGAGAAGTATTGGCGTCTTAAGGGGGGGAGATGTAAGCTTCGTGCACATACTCAATACTGCTGGTAAGAAACCGTCTTGTGTCGGTCACTGTAGGTAGACGACACGAGCTTTAGGAGAGAGAGAGAGACACAGATAGAAGATGGAGCATTGACTCTATAAGATAGAACTCTATACAAAATATTGTTAAACTAAGATAATCTAAGATAAGTGAATTAATTGAACTTATCAGAATTGTTTACAACAATTCTGAAACTGTGAATTATTGTTAACCTTGTGATTGTTGAGAGATCCATTAAGCAATAGGCTTGATTGTTGATTCTCTTATTTTTAGGTTAGTTAACACGTGCTCCTTGTAACATTGTATATAATACATGTGTTAATAATAAAACTCTTATTTTTAGACGAATCTAATCGCATTGCTGAATTGAATCAATTCCTTATCTTACATAATTTTCAACAACTCTATATCTGGTAAAATTTAGAGACTTAGCTAAAATTCACATTAAATTAAAAGCTAATTTTTTTTTTTGTAACGGGAAAAATAACCATTACAGTGTAGTCACAAATTTTGCGTGAAATTCGGTGATAAAAGGAACATTTTCACATCCTAATTTAATATCATTCCAAAACAATGTATAATAATTATTTTCAAGGTGAAAAATAAGGCTTCCTTTTTTTTTAAACATTTTGCAGTTAAAAATAAAATTTCATTTCTTTAGTATGAAAGGACAAAGATGAGCGACCTGCTCTAGGATAAATTCAGAACGAACGTGCCTGTTCTCTTTTAATATCTTACAAAAAATACATGTTTTTGATTAACGATCATTGATTGTTTTAGTACTCACTAATGTCAAATTATTTTTTTCTTTTATGCTATATTATTGAAAAAATCAATAATCTATAAAAAAAATTATATCTTTTTATTACTATTTAGTTTTTGAATAACACTTAGTTAAAAATTCTTTTCATGACACAATATATAATGGAGTTGAGATTTAAATTAGAAAAGGACAAAAATAAATGACCTATTATAAAACAAAATTTTGAAGGGTTTGTTTTAGACTTATACTTTATCGATCAAATATAGCCCATATGAAAATAATTTTTGTGAGGAATTGTAAATAACTGTTAATAATTGTAATAAACTACCGCAATTGAGACATTAATAAGAATTAATAACAATAAAAAACAGTTAATAACAATTAGTAATAGTTAATAATAGCTATGAACGCTAACCAACAATTATTAACTGAAAGTCATAATTATTAATAATTATTGATAGTTATTCACATTTATTCACATTTATACACATTTATACACATTTATTAACAGTTACTCACATTTTCCAAAATTTTAGAATTGGTGGATAATTTATTATTATTTATACTTATTTATAATTATTTATATTTATTTGCGATTACTTACAGTGAATTATAGTTATTAACACTTTCTTACAGATATTTACAGTTTTTCACATTTATTAACAGTTATTAACAGTTTTTCACATTTACAAAATTTTTCGCGTATATATAAAAAAAACGATTATACGTGTGAAAATTTTTGAAAGTGTGAAAAAGTGTTAATAACTGTTAATAAATGTGAATAAATAAGAATGAAAATGAAAAATTACAAATATTTGTAAATAACTATACAGTTAATCATTATTATTATCTATTCGTAACAATTATTAACTGATATTTACTGTTATTAATGTCTCAATTGCGGTAGTTTATTATAGTTATTAACAGTTATTCACATTTTTTCACATTTTTACATAGTTATTAATAGTTATTCACAGAAATTATTTCCATATGGGAGTTTAAAAATAAATTTTTTTTTTCATGTGAATAAATATCAGAGTTGTTTGTAATTCCTAGCGGGAATATAAAATGTTAAAAATTTTTAAAACTGTTCAAAAGTGTTTAAAACTGTTTATAAGGGCGAAATTTAGGACATTTAAAACAGTTATAAACAGCTTTAAACATTTTCAAACACTTTCAAGAAGTTTTGAAAATTTCGAAATGATTTCAAACGGTGTTTAATAATTTTTAATTTCTTATGTTTAAAAGTTATACATTATTTTAAATATTCAAAATATTTTAGAACAATTTTAAATCAATATGGATTATTTTTTATTGACTTGAACAGTTTCGAACGGTTTTAAAAAGTTTGAAAAATTTCAAAATAATTTCAAACACTGTTTCATAATTTTGTGTTTGTAAAATTTTCTTATATATATATTAAAATTTATATAATGTATACGAGAAAATGTTCACTTTAGTTTCAAATTATTCTATATTGTTCAAAACTATTCAAAAATGTTTAAAACTTTTTATAACTGTTTTAAATGTCAGAAATTTCACACTTATAAACTATTTTGAACAGTTTTAAATAGTTTTAAACATTATTAAACAGTTTTGAATAATTTTAAACTATTTTAAACATTAATGCACATTTTATATTTCCACTAGGGATTGGAGATATTATCTTCCCTTCTATTTTATTAAAAGTGGGTCTCTTGATCGCTGTGGACCGAGACTCGTTATTTTCATCCCGTAAATTTTGACAAATTTTGACATTAGCTATATTAGTACAATCATTTTAGTTAAAATAAAAAATCCTTTAGAGCTGTTATTTTTTTATGAACTTAGATCGTAAATTAGATATCAAAGTTGACAATCCTAACCTCAAAATACTATAAATTGAAAAATTTTATATAACTTTTTTAGTATAAGATTTTAGTAGATTTCTTCAGTTGTCCGCACTCAAGTTGAATCCTACAACTTTTTTTCTTGAAGTGAAAAAACCCGATTAAATTCATCATTTATTCATGAACTTGGATCAAAAATATTACAAGGAGAAGAAGCTTCATCAAGCCCTGTATATAATTACACTAATATTATAAATACACCTTCAAACACTAGAACATTATCATATTTGATAAATTTAGTGGAGCCATAAGACCTCAAGCATCTTGTCCGGGGTCCGTAGTTCTTATTTTGGCTACTTTATTTATTCACATTGTATTTTATAGTGACACTTTCCAATTAAGGATCAGCTTTTGACCAACTTTACCGATCAAAAATAGATAAAAAAGATATTTAGTTTTTTTTTTTTTTTTTTTTGATTGTTCTTTGAATTTACACGCTTCTATTTCTCATTTGTTAAAATGAATAGATATTTACAAGTGAAAGCAATTCTGATAAAATTTTTTATTGAAAATAAACGAAATTACTTCTTTCGCTACTTTCAATCACTACAAAATGTCTAAAACCTCGTCCAGAACTGAACTTTAACATAACGAATAATATAATAATAAAATATGTATATGACCTTACTTTTAACATTTGGACTTACATTGCATACAAATATAATTATTATTATAAAAACTATGTGAATTGTCTATATGAATATGATTATATATCATGGTTTGAAATTATATTCGAGCAAGATTTAAAAAATTTTTCAGATTACGGTAGATTCACGACTAAAATAGGAAAACAAGCAATAAGATTGCGATAATACACCAAAACAAAAGTAAAATAAAAAATTCTTGAGTCAGAAAAACCTATATTATTTAAATCTGTGAGATGCTATTGTAAATGATATGTAAAAATAATTTATCAGTATGATAAAAAAAAGATATTAAGTACTAAGTCACTATCAGTTCATTGAAGGTAGTTTGTCATAATGTTCTAAAACATAAATAAAGCTGCAACTGTTTTTACGGCGACATGCAAATTGTGTAACAATTGGTAAGACGTGTTATGCCGTAAATCTAAACCAGATTCAGCGTGCGTCATAGAACTACACTACCTTTTGATTAGAAAAGCGGTCATTAATCAGTGAACTGACCCCAAGCCTTGTATACATGATATCGTCTATGATATAAAATAGGTAAGTCAATTTGTGAATACACAAATTCTGTACAAAACTTTGTATACGAACGGCATCGCTCCAGACCTCACTGAAAAGTGATGGCCTTCTCGAGTGTAAAAGGCGATATGCATGATTGTAGTGACTTGTTTCTTAACTATAACTTGTAAATATCGTCTAAATCTTTGTAAAAAATTCGATTGTTTTTATTATTATTTAATCGCCAAGTATAATCATGCTCGAATATAGTTTAAAACCATAATTCATAATAGCATGCTTTAGATAACGATTGTTTTGTAGATGTAGAGTAGAATCATTCAATCGTAATGTTAGAATATATAAAAATTATTTGAATTATAGAACAAATTTCAGATTTGATGGTTCCCAGTCACTTGCTCTGTAACTGGGAACTGGTCAGACCATTTACCATTTACTTGCTCTGTAAATGGTAAATGTTGCGAGTATTTTCAATTACTTGACCATTTTAAATGAAAAAACCATTTCCTTATTTACAACTCTGGTAATTGGTAAATGGTCGAATCAGTTCGCAGTAAGCAAGTGGGTAAATGATGAATGGTCTGACCATTTCTAGTTATTCACTCAGTTACTGGTAAATGGTCCGACCATTTCCAGTTACTCACCTAATAACTACGAACTGGTCCGACCATTTACCATTTACTCACCCAGGAACTGGTAAATAGCCTGACCATTTACCATTTAGTCACCCAGTAACTAGTAAATGGTCCAACCATTCATCATTTACTCACCCAGTAACTGGTAAATAGTCCGACCATTTACCATTTGCTTACTCGGTAACTGGAAACATTCACAACCCTGATCCCATTTCACGATTTATATAATGAATTTTCATAAAAATTTTGAAAATATTTATAACACTACCATTCAAATTGTATATAAAAAATATTAAAATATCTAAAGAGTAATTTATTTTCAATTTCAACAATAAAAATTAAATTTATCATACCGTACTCATTCGTGATATAAAATTAAAAATGTTGCAGGGGTTGTTGGAATTCTAGAATAATAAGAACACTAAATTGTATTCGATTAAATACAAACAATACAAATATGTATAATACCTTATTTTTAAATATTGAGTCTTAAATTTTGGTATGTGTTATACATATTTTCTGTAACTATTGCTGTTTTATAAAATTTTATGGAAATAATTTCTTTTTATCAAATTTGGATACTATAAATATAATTAAATTAAAAAAATTATATAATCAATTTCTTTATAAAAAGAAATTTTTATTGTGAAGATTTTGAAAAATTCATAAAAAATTCAATCATATAATTTTGTATTATAATAAAAAAAACATCAATTTTTAGAGGTATGAATCTTAGGAATTTTATTTATCAATAAAAGCGCTTACCATGATAATATAAGCAAAGTAGTAAGTTTTTCAATAAGCAATTACTACAATTTTTTTTAATTCACTTTTGATAAAAAAAAACATTATTTTGAGAATATCTCGAGACAAGCTTTCCAAAAATGTTCGTTAAGTGCATAAGTATCCCAGTAAATATCTGCAACTTTAAATGTATTAGGGTTTTGGGGACATTCAATATAAACAAAAAAGTAATCTTGATGTTTTTCTCTTACGCATTTCTTGTTCTTATATACGAATAAAGGGCGTTTTTTTCAATGATTATAACATTATCGGTTTCGGAGGAAAAAAAGAAAACAAAGAATGTAGTAATATGACCGAAAAAAGTACATTCAACATTTTTTTTGGATGACGATAGAGGTCTTGTGATATTTTGTGGATAAAGGCGTTGAGACAATGAAATCATTAATTTACTGTTTTGCTGTATTTATTTATGCTTGTTATGGTATTATAGTAACATTTTAATTTTCAATATGATACAACGTTTAAAATCGACCCTACAGTTTCGTACATCTATTATTTTCTGTTAAGAGTAAGAATTATATTCTTTTGGTTCTTATATTCTCTCTGTCTTACTGTATGTACTGTGTGTATATATGAGTGTGCGCGTGATTGATGCGTATTGGAAGGAGCTGTTAGTTACTTAAAATGTATAGCGTCAGTCTTGCTCCTCACCTCGCCTGAGCATGTTTGTCTCTCTTGCGTAGTTATATATTATTACATCTACATACTTGTGATCGGTTTTAATAAAGCATTCACTTTAATACTATCATAACGCTTATTTATTTCATCATTTTAATAATTTCAATAGCTTTAAAGTTTTGTCATTCCAGAAAGACTGATGATTACGTTATTAATGCACTTTGACAAATTAAAATTTTTTATATTGATAAGTTAGTCTAAATTGTTAGTAGAAATATAAAATTATGAATAAATATTTTGGAGAATAAGAAAAATTTTTGAATTTTAAACGAATACTTTCATTTTAGTAATTGTTTTTCAATCGCAAATTTTTTTATCAAACAAAAGATTAAGATTATTTTAATTTTTAACGAAACCAAAAACAAAAATAATACAATCATTTTAACTTTTCTTTAAGTAAGAATTTTCATTCAGACAAAGAACATCGATGTTAATAAAAATTTTCAGCAGTATGCTTATTATTTTTCAATCGTTACTTTTTTAATTTACAAATCCGTATAACATTCTAAAATCATATACAGTCATACAAATTCAAATGAAGCAAGCCCTTAGAAAGTAAATATTGAAACATAACGATGTCCCCCTGACGATATCGCATATAAATTGATTATTTGAGATTTGTCGCGATACAAATGTCTCAAAATTTGAAAAATCATATGCCGTAGTCATAGATTGTATCGATTGTATTAGTAAAAGATAACGGGCAGGTAGTTCTATAAGAATAGAGCCACCTGATGTTGCTTAGCCCAAAGGCCCTTTGCAACTACATGGTTTAGTCCCACCAGCAACCTCTCAACACAACCGTATGGATGGGTTTCAGGCATGTGCGGTTGGACACAGTTTCATATGCAACGTTTCGTGATCTCTTCGTATAAAGAAATCACATTGTTTCAGAGGGGAACCTTGATTTTTTTAATATCAGAGTACTCCATTCATAAGGGTTTCATTCTAGTTGTCACTAGTTCCTCAAACTCACAGAGGATGCACTGAGCCGTCTCCAAGGCGGCCCCGCTCCATCTGCATGCGGGAGACCCAGCCACTTTCATATTGTACATGTAGTAATTTCATTTACCATGCCCTGTCGCTACTTGTGCGACTATATTTATATATTCTCCACTTAGGTTCGGATCCACTGCCAACCACGCATGATCGGGATCGTCACCCAGCATAGCTTTAGCTTGTTTGCAAACTGGTGAATTCCTTCAGGTTATCCTATGTTGTGTCTCTCAACATTGACATATCCTTTCTTTAATTTGGCTTCTCTGAATTCCCAACGCAGGTTCAGCGCCAATTAGTAATGTTTTTGCAGACAGTTTTGCTAGGTCGTCTGCTACCTTGTTGCCTTTGATTTCCACGTAACTGGAAACCCGGTAAAGTGTGAGTTTCCTGCATCTTCCCCCTGAAATATTTAGTAAGTTAATGCATTCCTCTACCAAGCTAGACTTAGTTTTGTAGCTTTTTACGGCCATGAGTGCCCTTTTGCTATCCAAACAGATATTCACTATC
This sequence comes from Anastatus disparis, assembly GCA_017163975.1. Classification (NCBI taxonomy): domain Eukaryota; kingdom Metazoa; phylum Arthropoda; class Insecta; order Hymenoptera; family Eupelmidae; genus Anastatus; species Anastatus disparis. The sequence continues at coordinate 1,876,767 of JAFFSR010000328.1, forward strand.
TTAGTTGTTCGCATCCAGTGCCAACTGAGCACAGATCGGTATAGCCACCAGTTCTGCCTAAATAATTGAAGCCTGCTTGCCTAGCAGTACCATAGTACTCTTCCCAAGTCTCCTTTAGTAGATGCCTGCTCCAGTACCTGTTCCAGAATTTGACAAATTCAGCATTAGGTGAACTCCAACAGTGACTATAAAATTCACAAAATCTGTACTTAAAAACTCTAAACTCAATAATTTATGATGTCTGACACTCATAAAACCCACAATCCCATTCACCTAAAACCCATAAAACCATAAAGAAATAACCCCATCAAAACCATAAACCCTATATTAGTTTATGCGTTGAGCATAAAATAATAAACACATCAATACACTTACTTCGAAACCCATAATTCCATTAACACCAAAACACATAAACCCCGAACTCATAACCCCCAAAGCCATAAGCCCTGAACCCATTCACCCTAAACCCATCAACACAGAACCCATTAACCCAAAACCCATAAACCCTAAACCTATAAACCTGAAATCCACAAACCTTAAACCCAGAAACCCCAAACCCATAAGCCCTGAACCTTTAAACCCCAAACCCATGAACCCTGAACACATGAATTCCAAATCCATAAACCCCAAACCTATAAACTCTAAACCTATAAACCCCAAACCCATAAGCCTTGAACCCATATAACTCAAACATATTAGCTATAAACCCATAAACTCTGAACCCATGACCCCTAAACCCATTAACCCTGAACCTAAAAACCTTAAGCCCATAAGCCCTAAACTCATAAACCCCAAACCCATAAGCCCCGAACCCATAAAATAAAACCCATTACCCTTCAACCATAATCTCTAAACCCATAATCCCTGAACCCACAGACCCTGAATCCATTAATCCTGAACTCATAAACCCCATAAGCCCCAACCTCATAGACCCAAAGCCTATACACCTCAAACCAATAAACCCTTCAGTCACAAACTGCATACCCATAAACCCTAAATCGATAAACCCCAAATATATAGACCCTCAAACTAAAAACCCAAAACTCATGAGCCCAGAACCCACATACTCCAAACCCATGAACCCTGAACCTATAAACCCCGCCCTTATAAGCTATGAACCCATATACCACAAACCCATAAACCCTAAACCTAAAAACCTCGGACCCATAAAATCTAAACCCACAAACCCTAAGCCCATAAACCCTTAACCCAATAACCTCAAGCTTATAAACCCCAAACCCACAAACCCTAAACCCATATATCCCAAACTCATAGACCCTAAACTTACAAACCCCAAACTCATAAACTTTAAAACTATTAACCATAAATCTATAAACCCCGATCCCATAAATAACAAACCCATATACCCAAAACTCATAAACCCTAAACCCTAAATACATAAACTCCAAACACGTGAACCCTAAACCTATAAATCCTCAACTCATTAGCCCCGGACCCATATACCCGAAATATATTAACCCTGAAACTATAAACCCCAAACTTGTAAACCCCGAACCCATAAGCCTCGAACCCATAAAACCAATCCCATAGACCCTAAACTCATGAACTCTAAACCTATAATATCCAAACCCACAAACCCTAAACCCATAAACATTAAACCCGAAAACATTAAACACCTTGAACCCAAAACCTATACATTCTAAAGCATTAACCCCAACCTCAAAAACCCCAAACCCATACACCCTAAATAAAAAAACCCTTAACCTATAAACCTTAAATCTATAGACCCCGAACCCATAAACCTTGAACCCATGAAACCCGATTCAATAATCTTTGAACTTAGAAACCCGTTAACTCCAAACCCATATACCATCAAACCGTAAACCCTAAACACATGACCCCTAAACCCATTAACCCTGAGCCATAAACCTTAGGCCCATGAACCCAAAACCAATAAACAGTAAACGCGAAAACCCCGAACCCATAAACACTAAACCTACAAACCTTCAACTCATAAACCCTAAATCCAATAACCTCAAACTCATAAACCTGAAACCCATGAACCCTAAACCCAAAAACCCCGAACCAATAAACCTTAAACCCAGAAACTGCAAACCCATAAACCCTGAACTGATAAACCCTAAACCCATAAAGCCCAAACCCATAATCCCTAAACCCATAAACCCTGAACCCATGACCCCAAAGCCCATTAATCACAAACCAATAAACCTTAAGCCCATAAGCCCTTAGTCCATAAACCTCAAAACCATAAACTCTAAACCCATTAACCCCAAACTCATTAATCCCGAACCAATAAGCCCTAAACCGATAAACCGCAAACCCATAACATATAATCCCAAAACCCATAAACCCCAAACCTATTAACCTAAAACCCATAAACCCCAAACCTGAATACCCCAAATCTATAAATCCTAAACCCTTCAACACCAAATCCATAAAACCCCAACATATAGAACCATAACCTGTAAACCCCTAACCATGACCCCTAAACTAACAATAAATCCTTAACCCACTAATCACGCCCCCATTAAACCTAAACTCATAAACTTGGAACTCATAAGCCCTAAACCTATAAAACCTGCGCCTTTAATCCCCATACCCATCAGCCCTGAACTTATATACCCCAAACTCATTAACCCTAAACCAATAAACCCTAAACTCATAAGCCCCAAACCCATATACCCTAAACCCATTAAGCCCGAACAAATAATCTCTAAACTCAGAGACCCATAAACCCCAAACTCATATACCCCTAACTCATAGACCCTAAACCCATAAACCCCAAATTAATAATCTCAAAATCCAGGAACCTATAAACCCTAAACCCATGAACCCTAGACCCCTTAACCCTAAACCCATGAACCCTAGACCCCTTAACCCTAAACCCATTAACCCCAAATCTACAATCCCTGAACTCATGAACCCTTAACCCATAAAACCCTATACTTATTAAGCCAAACCCATTTACTCTAAACAGAGAAACCATAAACTCATAAACCCTAGACTCATAAACCCTTAAGCCACAAACCTTAAACCAATAAACCCCAAACCCACAAACTTCAATCACAAAAATCCAAACCTACAAACCCCAAACATATTTACCCTGAACCCATGAACCTCAAACTTATAAGCCCTAAACCCATAGGACCTAAATCCATAAACCCTAATCCAATAATCTTTGAATTAAGAAACTTGTAAACCCATAAACCCTGAACTGATAAATCCTAAACCCATAAAGCCCAAACTCATAAACCCTAAACCCATAAACCCTGAACCCGTGACCCTAAAACCCATTAATCACAAACCAATAAACCTTAAGCCCATAAGCCCTTAATCCAGAAACCTCAAAACCATAAACTCTAAACCCATTAACCCCAAACTCATTAGCCCCGAACCAATGAGCCCTAAACCGATAAACCGAAAACCCATAACATATAATCCCAAAACCCATAAACCCCAAACCTATTAACCTAAAACCCATAAACCCCAAACCTGAATACCCCAAATCCATAGATCCTAAACCCTTCAACCCCAAATCCATAAAACCCAAACATATAGAACCATAACCTGTAAACCCCTAACCAATAAATCCTTAACCCACTAATCACGCCCCCATTAAACCTAAACTCATAAACTTGGAACTCATAAGCCCTAAACCTATAAAACCTGCTCCTTTAGTCCCCATACCCATCAGCTCTGAACTTATATACCCCAAACTCATTAACCCTAAACCCATAAACCCTAAACTCATAAGCCCCAAACCCATAGACCCTGAACCCGTTAAGCCCGAACAAATAATCTCTAAACTCAGAGACCCATAAACCCCAAACTCATATACCCCTAACCCATAGACCCTAAACCCATAAACCCCAAATTAATAATCTCAAAATCCAGGAACCTATAAACCCTAAACCCATGAACCCTAGACCCCTTAACCCTAAACCCATTAACCCCAAATCTACAATCCCTGAACTCATGAACCCTTAACCCATAAAACCCTATACTTATCAAGCCAAACCTATTAACCCTAAACAGAGAAACCATAAACTCATGAACCCTAGACTCATAAACCCTTAAGCCACAAACCTTAAACCAATAAACCCCAAACCAACAAACTTCAAACACAAAAATCTAAACCTCTAAACCTCGAACCCATAAACGTTCAACCCATCAACCCTAAACCCACAAACCCCAAATCCATAATCCCTAAACCGTTGAATCCCAAACTCATAAACCCCAAAGCCATAAACCCTAAACTCATAGACCCTAAGCCCATAAACCCCGAATTAATAATCTAAACCCATAAACTCCAAGCCCATAAGCTCTAAACCCATAAGCCCTAAAACCAATAACCCCAAACACCTTGAACCCATAACCTAAAAATTTTACGATAAACCCCAAATTCATTGACCCTAAACCCATAAACCCCTAACTCATAGATCGCACACCCAGAGACCCTAAAGCTATAAACCCTTAACCTATAAACCCTAAACCCATAAACCCCGAACACATAAACCTTAAACCTATAATCCTCAAACCCATAAACCCTGAACCCATAAACCCCAAACCCATAAACCCCGACCCCATAAACCCCGAAATCATAGACCCTAAACCTAAAAACCCCATACTCGTCAAATCTTAACCCACAAACCGTAGACCTGCAAACCCTAAACCTAATAACCTCGAATCTATAAATTAAAAGCCTATGAACTTTGAACCCATAAACCCCGAACTCATAGACTCTTAACCCATAAATTACAAACTAATACTCATAAACCCTAAACCAACAAACCCCGAACACATGAACCCTTGAACCCACAATCTCCGAACCCATAAACTATAAACCTATAAACCTCAAACCTAGAAACCCAGAAACTATAAACTTTAAACCCATAAGTCCAAAACCCATGGACTTAAAACATATGAATCCAAAATTAATATACCCTAAACCTATAAACCCCAGACCCATAACACCCTAATCCATAGACCCTTAACCCATTAAATACAAACCTAGTAACCCTAAATCTACAAAGCTCGAAAACATAAACTCTAAACCTATAAATTCCAGACCCACCAGCCTTGAACCCATATAACCCAAACCCATTAACTCTAAACCCATAAGCCCTAAATTTACAGATCCCAATCTCATAGACTCTCTACCTATAAACATCAAACCAATAATCTCTAAACTCAGACCCATAAACCGTAAACTAATGAAGCCTAAACCTATAAACCCTAAACCCATCAGCTTCGACCATAAACCCTAAACCCATAAACCCCAAAACCATAAAGCTTCGACAAATAAGCCCTACACTCTTTTACTTTAAGTACATGAGGCCTGAACTGATAGACCCCGAACCCATACACCCTGAACCCATAAGCTACAAACACATAAACCCTAAACTTATAAACCCCGGACCCATAAAACCTGAACCCATAGACCCTCAACCCATAAACTCCAAACCCACAAACCCGAAACCGATAAATCCTAAACCCATAAATCTATAAAATTTAATTATATAAAACCTAAAACTATAGATCCTAAACTCTTGAACAATAAACCCTAAACCCACATAACGCGAATCCATAAACCTCAAACCCATATACCTCGGACACATAAACCCTAAACCTATAAACCTCAAAACCATAAGCCCCGGACTTATATACTCCGAACGCATAAACCCTAAGCCCATGAACCTCTAACCCTGAAATCATAAACTCATAAACGCCAAAATTATAAATCACAAACCCATAAACCCTAAATTGGTAAACCTCAAACCCAAAAACTTTAAGCCTATAAACCCCAAACCCATAAACCTTAAACCCATAAACCTCGAACCCATAGACCAAAAACCCATAAACCTCAAACCCGTAAACCCCCAACCCTTAGACGATAAACTCATAAACGCTAAAATTATAAATCAAAAATCCATAAACCCTAGACTCATATACCTCAAACCCATAAATCCTAAACCCATAAACTCCAAATCCATTAATCTCAAATTCATAAACCTCAAATCCATGAACCTTAAACCTATAAACTCTAAACGCATAAAGCCTAAACTGATAAACCCCAAACCCATAGGCCCTAAACCAATAAACTTTAAACCCACAAACCCCAAACTTATGAATCTCAAACCCATGAACTCTAAACCTATGGGTTTAGGGTTCATGGGTTCAGGGTGCTTATGGGATTAGAGTTTATTGGTTCGAGGTTCATCGGTTCAGGGCTTATGGGTTTTGGGTTTATGGGTCTAGGGTTCATGGGTCTGGGGTTTGTGGGTTTGGGGTTTATGGGATTGGGGCTTATGGGTTTTGGGTTTATGGGTTTGGGGTTTATGTAATTACGGGTTTTGAAGTAAGTGTATTCATGTGTTTATAATTTTATGCTTGATGTATAAACCAATATAGGGTTTATGATTTCGATGGGGTCACTTCTTAATGGTTTTATGGGATCTAGGTGAATGAGTTAGTATGTTTTATGAGTGTCAGATATCATGAATTAATGAGTTTAGAGTTCATAAGTAAAAATTCTGTGAATTAAAGTGTCACTGTTGAAGTTTACTTGGTGCAGAATTTGAGTTTCGCAGGAGGCTATCTTCAACGAGCTAAAGTTGCATTAAATCTCAATTTTTTTTGGATTTGCCGCAGGTTTTTTTTCAAAGTAGGAAGCAACAAGAAGATTTTTAAAGAAAAATGGACAAGATCCGTCAAGAATTGTGGAACCTACAGAATTTTGTCCATTTTTCCTAACTGTGCAGCGTAGTTTCGGTTCCCTCTTCCAGGTTCACCGGCGAGTTGGCAGAGACTAGTTGCGCTTCTGGTTGGGTCACCAGCATGAGTTGAGCGGTTCTCCTTTCTTCTGCACTACTAGGTTGCGGGTAAATTTGTTTTTGTGTGTTTTTAGTAACTTCCATTTGAGTCCCACGAATAGCTAAAGAAAAGTTGGTCTACCTTCACAGAGCCCCGCATGCAGAGGTAAGGCATTAATACTCGTAGAGGGCGCCTGGTATCTACGGGGCGCCATTGGAGACCCACTGTGACCCCCGGGCTACGGACAACATCGGCACGGTTCACATTACACCTTCAGTCAGGGGGTGATATATTTTCTTAACACCTGACATCTCTCCATCGCCATAGAGAGTCAAGAGGTTGTTTCTTGGTCACCTCAGGCTGTTTAGCAATCCTATATTCAGCTAGGCGAACTCTCATGCCGACAATGCCAATTCAGATTTCCCGCACCCCCGACGCACGTATCCCAGGCACCCCACGGCTCTCAACCGCCAAGACCCTCAGAAGCCTTCAGTGCAAGCAGCACGATCGCCTCTCACCCCACATTCTTAGAGCCTGCCTAGCAGGAGGAGACGGAAGCAGAGAGGCACCGACCCAACATCCTCCGCACGAGAAGATCTTAGGCTCCTAAGCCTTCAAGGCTAAGCTCTCCCACCGTCCTTACGAGGCACTCTACAAGGTCCTACAACCCCTAGAGAAAGGATTGTATTGATAATTTAAGATAATATTTTATACATGATTTGTTTTAAAAAATTTTCCTGTTTAATTTTCAATACAAAAGTTAGGAGTTTTTATTTAGTATACTTTTTAAGTATCATTAATTTTATAAAAAAAAACGAAGCGAATTTTTTGAAAGAAAATTTTAAAATTATTAGTTATTTTGTAAATAACACAAATTATAAAGTTTTCAAAACCTTAACATAAAAAATAATTTGGAATGATGATACAATCAACATAATTACTGTAAGATATTTCAATTCATTAATGCATATTTAAAAATACTTTATTCATCAATGCAGTATATATTTATCAAATTTTTATAAGTAACTAATAAATACGAAATTCAAATTTTAAAACAAATATTGTAGATTATACATAAATATATTGTTCTTAAACTTAAAGTTTTAATGAACCGAAAATTTTTAATTTTTAAATTTCTGATTAAATGTATACAGATATGAGGAAATCCAGGAAACTTTTAACTTTTTCAAAAACCGCTATGTTTGAGTAATAACCTCCAAGTTTTTATAAAATTAAAAAATAGTTTTTAAAAGAATTTTATGAAAAAATAAAGGCACTCTATCCATTTTCTAGTTAAATCTAATACATATTACGAAAAAAAATCAAACAGCATTTTTTTTAAATCTAAAAAAAAACTGCCATCTGTGTTTTTTTTCTTAAGAGCATGACGAAGCTGTCCGCCTTCTAATAATATTTCCAATCTTAACTTATGAATAAACGATGCGTTTAATCGAGTTTCTTTGCTACAAAGAAAAAATTTGTAAGATTAAACTCTAGTGCGGACAACTCAAGAAATCCACCAAAATATTATACATACAAAGTTATAATAAAAACTTTCAATATGTCGTATTTTAAGGTTAGGTTTGTCGAGTTTGATATCTAATTTCCAATCCAAGCTCATAAAAAAATAACAAGTCCAAATCATTTTACTACGTTTTTTATTATTTTATTAACTCGCTTTGGTGTCCGTCTGTCTGTCTGTTCGGTACAAATTTTGCAACCGATTGTAAACTTACTTCCCGATGAGCTAGAGACTTGAAATTTTAAATATAGCTCAGAACTGGATAACAATGCAATATTATAAAAAAATATATATATCTACCGAACAATATATTAATATATTCAATCATATACGGAGATGTTGGCAAAATTAAAGATATGAAGATTTTATATATAGATACACTTTTAACATTAGTGTCTAAACATCTTAGAAAATTTTAAAAATCCTTTTTTGATATATTAATATATTAATATATTCAATATTATATTTTTGCACGCATTGTTGGATAATATAATTAAAAATATATATTCCCACCGAAAAATATATTAATATATTTAATTATATACGGAGATATTGGCAAAATTGAAGATTAGAAGATTTTATATATAGATATACTTTTAACATTAGTGTCTAACCATCTTCGAAAATTTTTTAAATTCTTTAACTTGTCATATATTGCAATTAGACATAAATTACAGCATTTTGTATTCTACATATAAAATTTGAGACTGTATTTTATTCATTTTATGGTCTAACAATGCATAAAACAATAAATCTTGATTGAATTTCAAATGGCGTCATTATCGTCAAAATGGCGGGAAACTCACCACGCGATTACGTGTTCTCTAAAAAAAATAGATGAAACACGTTTTAGTCCCTTGACAACAATATATATGCTATATAATATGCACTGTTGGATAACACGATAAATAATATTAATAATAATAATAATAATACCAAAATGTATAAGATAATATCTAAATACTAAAAAAATTTTCAATCTACCACGTTTTTTAATTGAACTAAAAAGTATAAAATAATATTAAAAATAAAAAAAACTTTTTAATGTACTACGTTTTTATAATGAACCAAAAAGTATAAAATAATTTGTAATAAAATGAAAAATGAATAATGATTTGAAATAAAAAAAAACGTGGGGCGCATACAATACATAATAATAAACATGCGCCCCACGTTTTTTTTATTTCAAATCATTATTCATTTTTCATTTTATTACACATCATTTTATACTTTTTGGTTCATTATAAAAACGTAGTACATTAAAAAGTTTTTTTTATTTTTAATTTTTATTTTAACAAAAATTATTGTATAAATATAGCTTTAGTGCGGACAAGTCATTATATTTGTTTAATTTAAGAATTTAAAAAGATATTGATAAAATAAAAAAAGTAAAACTCGATTGCTGCAGCTCCGACATGCCGTTAAGGCTATAATAAATATAATTCGTCATAGAAAAATCTGAAAAAATTAATTTAAGCTAGTATAGGCTTATATATTGTAAAAAAATAGGTTTCATAAGTGTGTCTAGTCTCAAAGCGAAGAATCACTGTAAATTTATAAAAAAACTGTATTTTTTGAAATTTTTGAAAACTTTGGTTTAAGTTGAATTAAAAAAATAAGTTTTTCGGTACCCAGCTGTAATTTTTTTTTCATTAATTTTTAAAAAGCCCTAACGAAATCTGCTTTATTTTTTAATGTGTGACCATTACATAAAAAATTAGAGCAGTTCAAAGTCTGCATACCCTACGGTCCACTCGGTAAAAAAAAACTGTTTTTTCCTTGGCATACGTGGAGTATGGTAGAAAAGTACTTAAAAATATCAGCCCATTTTGCTCCATGGTATAAGAAAAGAAACCCCAAAAGTTTGCAGAACCATTCTCAAATGGAAATGAGATAAGAGCAAACTAAAAAATGCAAAATTTTCAATAATTAAAAAAAATAGTTTTCTCATTGCTGTCGTGTAAAAAAACTGCAAATTTAATAATTTTAATTAGAATTTTTCATATAATTATCATATAAAATATATTTGGCATGTACTAGAATTAGTGGATTTTGAACGAAATTCTATAATGCATAATTGATCATCCACGCTCGTAAATTTATAAATCTAACAGTGTTTAATACGGAGACATTTATTTTGCTGAAATTTTGATTAGCCTTAAATAAACTTACGTGTTAAAAGTGAACTGTTTATTTGGGAATAAGGACTAGTCGCTTGTTGCTCAGCACCGTGTCAGAATGTTAGTAAACATTTGAAGCGTGGAAAGGGAACCATGCAATCAATTGACTTTAGCTACCGGTTAGACGATATATTTTCAATATTTGTACTATGAGTTGAAAGTTTGAAAGATTTCAAAATGAATAATGAAAAGAATAGTAAAAAATATGAGCAGAAAATATCAAAACGAGAAAAAATTCAAGAACGAAGGCTACTGTTAAAAGCTAAGCAAGCACAACAAAAAACTAAACTTCGAAATTTTAATGAAAAGAAAAGAAATCTTAGATATGATAAGTAAGTAGCTTAAAATATAATTTAATTTATTATATATTAATAATTATATTATTGATCGTCTAGTAGACATAGATAGTAGTTAAACTTTCTATTTTAAATTTCGTTCGCAATAAAACACTTTAACTACATTTTATAAATTTAGTGATCATACCAAAATACGATTAATTTATCACATAATTTGCTACAAAACTCGCGCTGCTTGACATGCATACCAAAGCGATTTTAAGGGAATTTTGTACTTTATTTGTTTACATTATTACAGCACTCATCAACCTGATGCAAGTAATACAAAAACTGATGGATCATGTGATAAAACGCCAAATCAAGAGAATTGTAATAACACTCGTCTGAGGGAAAAGGCACCAGCTATTTATTATAATCATCGAAAGCGTAAGTCTACAACAGTGAATGAGTTTCCTCTCAAAAAACATTGTGTTAAAGATTTTGATACTGTCGATAATTGTGATGATTATCTTGACAAGTGTAAAGATAGAAATACAGAACCAAACTCAAACATTTCTCAGAACTATGACTGTACTAAATTTATTAATTTAAATTTAACGAACAGTTCGACAAAAATTTTCTTCAGAACAATTAACAAAGAAAAATATTGAAATTGATAGTTTTAAAATTTCTTTGAAATATGCTAGAAATAGAGAAAGAAAACTGAGAAAAAATATCACGAAATTGCAGAAGGTTATAGAAAATAAAGAAATGAAAAGTCGGAAATGGAAAAATAAATATTTTAATTTGCTTAACAAAAATCGCATTGACGAGAGCACCGATGAAATTTCACATAGTGTAAATGTTATAATGAACAAAGGAGAATCTGAAATTCGTAAAAGTTTGATGTTAGATGAAGTTATCAAGTCACAAATAATTGTTAACAAACAAAAATGTAAAAGTGAAAGAGAAAGATCGATTTATGCTCAGTTACTGTCTGGAAAAATTGTGAAAAAGTACAAATGTATTAAAAAAATAAATAAACTTGCAAGCGCATATCATCAACGAAAATTTTCGGGACTTGAGCAGTTAGTTTTTAATTGATGCAATAAAAAACAAAAATTGAAAGTTAACTTAGTTCGTAATGTTATACGCGAATTTCTTGAAAAAGACGAAAATTCAATAGTGGCTCCCGGTAAAAATGATGTTATATCGAAAAATGGTGTAATCAAAACAAAGCGGTTTTTGACAGATACTCTTGATAATTTGCACAAAAAGTATTTAAAAGAAGAAACTTTAAAAATAAGCAGGTCAGTTTTCTTTCAATGCAAACCATTTTGGATTATAAAAAAGAAATTGTCAGCTCGAGACACATGTTTATGTAAATTACATGCGAACTTTGATTTTCTATTACAAAAATTAGTTTACCATTCAATTTTAAAAATCTCAAATGTAAATAAATTCATTGAAACACTTGTATGTAATCCTAAAAATAAAGAATGCATGTACAGAGAGTGTTTAAACTGTAAAAAAAAATTGTTAAAAATATTGCGAATAATAAGCATACTTATTACTATAAATGGATTACTGCAAAAGAAAGTCGAATTGGTAAACATAATAAAACTTTTATTGTTAATGTAACTAAAAAGACTAGAATAGAATGCTCAGTTTCTGATTTGATTAAAGAAATAAATTTAATGCTGCCATCGTATTTGAGACATGTGTACAACGCAAATCACCAGTTGAATTTTTTTCATACAAATAAATCTAATTTGAAACCAAATGAGGTGCATGTTATCGTCGATTTTTCGGAGAATTATGTATGCAAGTACGCAAATGAAATACAAGCAGTACATTTTGGTGCATCAAAAAAACAAATTACTATGCACACTGAAGTCTTCTATTATAAACAATCTAATGGTGACATAGGTTGTAAGTCATTCTGCACGATATCTGATAGTTTAAGGCATGATGCCATAGCTGTGTGGGCTCACATGCAGCCAATAATTGACATGATAAAATCAGTCGTACCAGAAGTAAAAGCTATTCATTTTAGGAGTGATGGGCCTACGACTCAATATAAAAACAAAATGAATTTCCAATCATTTCATCACTTTTGTAACAAATTGAAACTTAAAAAGGCTTCCTGGAATATTTCTACAGCAGGTCATGGAAAGAGCAGTGATGATGCTATTGGTGGGACAATAAAAAGATTATGTGATGATTACGTTTTATTAGGAAATGATATTATTTCAGTGGGAGATATAATCACAGCGATTGCTAAAACATCAAGAACGAAAATTGAAATTTTTGAAGTAAAATTATGTGACATTAAAGCTATTGAGCTACTTATTCGATTTGAAAGCAGCCCCTAATTCAAGCAAAATTTTTCAGTTGCTTTGAAATGAAAATAATAAAGAATTATTTTACTTGAATTATCTTTCTTGTAACATTTGTTTCGATAAGCTTCCATGTCACCATTATGCTTTAAAACCTCAAACCTGGGATTTATCTCCAGTGAAAATAAAAAATATAGCAAATAAGAATTTAAAAACTAAACAAAAGCCTAAACCAAAAATGGAACCAAAGAAAAAAAACCTAACAAGAAAGAAATACCTAATAAAAAAAAGAAATAAAAAAATTATGAATAACTGATAGCTGTTATTAATGTATTAATATATTTATATTTAAAATTGTTTATGAACTTGTATATTGTATATATATATGTACATTGAAGTATTTTGTAAAATTGCTGTTATGTAATAAGTACTTATGTCATTTTATGTCAAGAAACCAGTACAATTTCTTTTTAATCCTAGTTTATAAAACGAAAAAATTTTTTTGTTCAAAATTTCAATAAAATTGTTTTTTTTGAATAACTTTCTAAAAAATCCATGGGCTTTATTTTTTTCTCGCTATTTAGGTTTAATACTTGAATAAAAAATGTTTTTTAATAGTGTGCTCTAAAATGAAATATTTTTTTTTTGACTTCCCGAAAGTTTACATTTTTCTGGATTTCCTCATATACATACCAGTTTTCCAATAAATTTATTTCAGTTTAAATTGCAACCAATCGTCTTCTGGTAATCGCTTGAGAGTTATTAGCTAGATCTATCTTCCTGGTATTTTTCCCGCATAGAATTTAACAAGAAGAATATTTATACAACTAACTAAGGGAGTGTCACACCTCCGGATCACGGATTTTGCTCAAACTTCGGGATAAGTTTTCAGATGACAAAATTTGAAAAAAGCTAAAGTTATAGTCACAAACGCTCAATATTCCCCTAATTACAGGCAATTGAAGAAAAACACTAAAAAAGTTAGTAGATTTTTAAACGCATATAGTTCTTTGCATTGATAGCTAGAAGCTTAAACCTTTTTTAAATTAAAGCTAAGCTCAAATCCTTTCGAAATAGTAGTTATAGCATATGAAAATATTATTTTTTTCCAAAGCTATAACATAATAAAGATTGGACCTGAATTTTTATTTTAAGATATTAATTAATAATAAAAGCTGAAATTAGGTCCAATCTTTATTACGAAATAATATTTTGAGATACTGTGAGTGCTATTTTGAAAGCATTTAAGCTCAACTTTCTTTTAAAAAAAGTTTCAAGTTCCCAGCTGTTAATGCTGAAAAATTATAAACGTTTAAAAACCTAGTCACTTTTTCAATGATTCTCTTTAATTGTCTGTAACTAGGAAACTATTGAGCATTAGGGTCTAAAATTCTGGCTTTCTCCATATTTACCAGAAAACTTATCCCATAGTTTGAGCAAAATCCGTAATCCGGAGGTCTGACCCTCTCCTAGTAAGTATAAATACCCGAATAAATCCACACGTTTTTCCGTTGTTCAACTTACTGCGAAATTTCGACCTAACGCTAAGAGCCGATAACTCTCTTCCACTCTTTTCTATTGTTGCTGGCTGTGTTATATTGTTTTATGCTATGGTAAATGTCCCAGCTACTACTAATTTAAAAATAAATGGGATCTAAAGCAATAAAAAAATATATTATAACGAGCGTAATTTAGATAAAAGTTAATTAATGTTCTGAAATAATACTTAAACTATTGAATAATCACAAAATTCAAATATTTTGAAACAATTAATAATTCAATTTAATCAATTATCTAATGCTCTATAAATCACCCTACTACTACTCACCCAAAATCTGCATACCCGTATTACGACTAACTGCTTGTCCTAACTACTGTATATTCAAAGAGCATTTGATAAATTACAGTTTTTAATAAAATAAGTAACAAAATTAAGAGTGATTATATAATAAAATATTTTTAGTCGTACGAAAATTTTTAAATAAATAATATAAATATATAATTAAGGGGGATCCTCATACCGGTATAGAGTCCTACCTTATCTATATTTAAATTATACATTTTAATAAAAATTTAACTGTTCATGACTAAAATTCATAGGAGAGGCACATTCTTGACATTCTAAAGAATTCATCGCAGTGTTGAAAGACAATGTAAGGGTTGTGACGTTATAAACATATATAACGCACTTTTTTATTAGTGAATGATGATTGAAAGCACCACACACTACGATATCACACCTTGACTTACTCTCAGAAACGACTATTACGTGCTTAAAGTTAATCATGCGTCCAAGCAAGACAAGATGGATGCCTGATATATTAATACTCCGAGTTTAACGTGCGCTTAACCGTTAATATTTTATTCAATTTTTTGTCTAAATTTTCTAAGTATGCCTCGTTTTTTCTTATTTTCACGTACACGAAATCTATATTTTCGTTGACCTTTGTTAATATTTCCGCAATTTCGCTTTCTTCTATTATAAAATATTCCTTTTTTCTATTATCTTTTTGGCCTTTTTCTAGTTTTAACTTTGTTTTTTCTATTATTTTCTATATTTGTTCGTTTTTATTGTTTTTTATTTCTTTCGATTTCAAAATGAACTCTACCATACTCAATTTATTCATTTTATTTAAAATAAATGTTTATAATTTTTGCTTTATATTTTAACTGGCCAAATAGATAGCGAGAAAAACAATATTCTACTTGACTTGTAAATAAGAAACGATTTTCTCTCTTCTAATTCTTTCAAAATACAATTTTAGATATTGAATAACATATAAATTCAAAATTTCTTAATACAATTTAATTATTTAAAACTCTTTTTCTCTATCACGGTTACAATGCATCCGATTTACGTGGGCGCTAGTTGTAACGCCGATACAATTTAGCTTTTAAGAAACAAAATCTTTATATTACAAATTACTTACTTTATGTAACCCTTTAAATTTATGTTATTTAATAGGGATATTAGGATGCAGGTATCAGGAGAAAGCATCTGTTTATGCCTCTCGTATCAACTAGTGGCGCGTGAATTTACAACGCGTATTTTTATATTTACACTTGCAGATACGTGCATGAACCAAGTCAAACACTTTGCGATTAGCACGTAAATCCAAGGTATATTAAATGTGCCTTCTTAGCTAATTCGATTTATAACTTGATGATTTCTTCCTGCTTCTGCGAGTTTTAAAATTTTCTCTTTGTTGAAAGCGTTGTGCTGAAGTGTATATTTTTTCTTCATAATTTATAGTTCTTTTTAGAGATTCGTCCCATACTATGTCAATTATTCCTTCTTGAATTTTCCCTTCACACACCTGTGTAGTTACGTGCTTGCATGCGACGTATAGGTGGGGACTTGTAGCGTAGTGCCTGAACTTTTTAGGGTTGGTGATAAAATTATTTTTTTTCTTGTATGGGTACGCGTTAACCCTGTACATTGTAGAATTCAAGAAACTTTATTGCCACAACACTTTTAACTTTTTACTTATTACTATATCACACTTATAACTTAATGTTAGAGGACTACACAGAACTATTGACACTTTTTTAATCTAATTGCATTAAACTCTTTAACTCAAAAAATTATATTTTAAATAAAGTTTTTGAATTTTTGCTAACTGCTGAGATTTCCAAGAATTCAGAGTAGTTGTTAGTACAACTGTTAGCTTGTGTCTAATCATGACCTTTGTTATGATTTATCATATTACCTATTAATTTATATATGATACTTATTTATTTTATGTGTGTAAGTTTAGTTTAGTATTAAGTGTTTGTGTACACCCGGTCAAAAAAGGTTAGCTATAAAATATAGCTAGAAAAATAGTTAAATATATAGCTGTATCGAGCTGTATTTACAGCTATATCGATGTGTTTTTTTAGCTGTTTTTTATAGTTAAAAATGTACTAAATTTTATAGTTAATAATTTCGTTAGCTACCAAAAATATTATTAGCTACTTTTTCAACTATATTTTATAGCTATTATTATAGTTAAAAAAAATACTTAAATTTTTAGTGTATTTATACCCGGTCAAAAAAGGTTAGCTGTAAAATATAGCTAAAAAAATAGTTAAATATATAGCCTCATCGTGCTCGTTTTACAGCTGTATCGATGTATTTTTTAACTGTTTTTTATAGTTAAAAATGTACTTAATTTTATAGTTAATAATTTCGTTATACCGAAAATATTAATAGCTACTTTTTCAACTATATTTTATAGCTATTATTATAGTTAAAAAAACACTTCAATTTTTAGTGTACTATGTGTTTTTTTTAACTATAATAATAGCTATAAAATATAGTTGAAAAAGTAGCTATTAATATTTTCGGTATAACGAAATTATTAACTATAAAATTAAGTACATTTTTAACTATAAAAAACAGCTAAAAAACACATCGATATAGCTGTAAAACGAGCACGATACAGCTATATATTTAACTATTTTTTTAGCTATATTTTATAGCTAACTTTTTTTGATCGGGATTACAATATATTAATAGCTAGATATTTAACTATACTTTATAGCTGAAAATAAATGGTTTTTTAGATATCCTTTATAGTTGAAAATATACCTAAATTTTTAGTTGATAATTTGGTCATTACTCATAGATATTTAGCTGAAAAAACATGAATGTATCGCTATAATATAAATAAATATAGCTGTATTTTACTTATATTATTAGCTGTTTTTATAGATGTTTTTTTTTGACCGAGAACAGCTGAAAATATAACTGTAATTTCGATTGTATTTTTAGCTGTTTTTTAGTTATATTTTTAACAATTTTTTTTAGCTAAATATTATTAGAGTAGCTTTCAGATATACTCGAGTTTATTTATATTGTCCTTCTTTACCTCCGCTGTAAATTGATTAACCTATACATACACTAAATCTAAGTAATAACTCGCAGGGGTCGCTAGAAAACACGCGCGCATTTTTTAGTAACGGTAAGATGGATCGGTCTTATATACAAAGTGTACTCAACTCTCACCACTTGCGGGAGTTGGACACAAATTTCAACGAGTCAAAACAGCTATATTTTAAGCTTAATTTTTAGCTAATTTTTTTAGCTAAACGTTTTTGACGTGTTGAAATTTGTGTCCAACTCCCGCAAGTGGTGAGAGTTGAGTACACTTTGTTTATAAGACCGATCCATCTTACCGTTACTAAAAAATGCGCGCGTGTTTTCAAGCGACCCCTGCGACTTATTACTTAGATTAAGTGTATGTATAGGTCAATCAATTTACAGCGAAGGTAGGGAAGGACAATATAAATAAACTCGAGTATATCTGAAAGCTACTCTAATAATATTTAGCTAAAAAAAATTGTTAAAAATATAGCTAAAAATACAATTGAAATTACAGTTATATTTTCAGCTGTTCTCGGTCAAAAAAAACATCTATAAAAACAGCTAATAATATAAGTAAAATACAGCTATATTTATTTATATTATAGCGAATCATTCATTTTTTTTCAGCTAAATATCTATGAGTAATAACCAAATTATCAACTAAAAATTTAGGTATATTTTCAACTATAAAGGATATCTAAAAAACCATTTATTTTCAGCTATAAAGTATAGTTAAATATCTAGCTATTAATATATTGTAATAAATACACTAAAAATTTAAGTATTTATTTTAACTATAATAATAGCTATAAAATATAGTTGAAAAGGTAGCTATTAATTTTTACGGTATAGCGAAATTATTAACTATAAAATTAAGTAAATTTTTAACTGTCAAAAACAGCTAAAAAACACATCGATATAGCTGTAAAAACAGCTCGATATAGCTATATATTTCACTATTTTTTTAGCTATATTTTACAGCTAACCTTTTTTGACCGGGTATAAATACACTAAAAAATCAAGTGTTTTTTTTAACTATAAATAATAGCTATAAAATATAGTTGAAAAAGTAGCTATTAATATTTTCGGTAGATAACGAAATTATTAACTATAAAATTAAGTACATTTTTAAATATAAAAAACAGCTAAAAAAACACATCGATATAGCTGTAAATACAGCGCGATACAGCTATATATTTAACTATTTTTTTAGCTATATTTTATAGCTAACCTTTTTTGACCGGGCATATTTAAATTTTAGTTTACGAAAAACGGTTTGAGGTTATTTAAATGAAATTTTCCTCTCTCCTCGTTTTTCTCATTTATGAGCAAGTATGTGTCGGCTGCTATTTTATTCTTTACTATGAATGGACCCTCTATATATATATATGAAAAAATTTTGCAATTTTATTGTTTTCTGTGTTTGATATATTTAATGCTTTTACTAAGACTTTATCATTTATTTTAAATTCATAATGATTTTTTTTCATGTTTTGTATATTTGCACGTTTTCTTCTATCTTTTTGCATGTTTTCTCTAGCTAAATAAATTTTTCTGTTATAATCTACATAATTTTCTTTTATGTTGAAATACGTATGCCAGAATCTATTTGGTTTTTTGTTAAAGTGTAATTCTAGTGGTGTGAATTTTGTAGTCTCATGATGAACAGAATTCATGATTTTTTCTATTATTGGTACATATATGATGTCCATTTTTTGTGATTATCTGTTAAGAAAGTTCTGAAAAACCTTGCTAACTCTCTGTGAATTCTTTCCACAATATTACTTTGTGGGTGACGGATAGATAAAAACAACATTTTTATATTTTCATCTTTTAACATTTTTTTCCACTTTTTCCCTGTAAATTGAGTTCCGTGGTCTGTTATTATTGCCTCTGGTCTACCATATTTGGGTATGTAATCTGTTAGCAGTTTTTTAATTACTGTTATAGTATTTGCCTTCTTTATGGGGTACATAACTACATACTTAGAAAAAGTATCTATTGTAGTTAATATATGCTTAACAACACTCGTAGATGTGGGCAATGGACCGAAAAGATCTATTGACAACATTTGATTGTTATTATTAACTAAAATTAATTCTACCTTTGATTGGTATTTTACAGTTAACCATTTTGTTTTTTGACATGTTTGGCATGTTTTAATTATTAAATATGTTTTCTTCCTTAGGTTAGGAGCTTGAAAACTTTCTGTTAGTATTTTGAGTGTTTTCTTTGGACATATATGTCTATATATTATATGTGTATTATATTTATTACCATGTCTTGCATTAATGCTTGTGGTAATATTATCTTATTTCCATTTATAGACTTTTTCATGAGTATACCATTTGAAAATTCATAAGTCTTTTTTATATTGTTATTATTTTGCATTTTGTTTACTATTTTTTTACAATATGCGTCTTTTTGTTGAAAATCTTTTAATTTTCTTAATTTTTGCTTCAATTTATTTTTAATATTTAATTTATTTATTATTGCAGCAATTATTATTTCTTCTTTTTTGTTTATGATTTCTGGTAAGTTCTGACGACTTAAGAAATCAGCTGCATTATTTTTGTTTCCTGGTATATGTTCAGGATGTATGTTGTAGTCCTGGAGAGCTAGACTCCATCTTTTCAGTCTTTCGTTGCTGAATTTGCATTTGTTTAAGAAACTTATAGCCTGATGGTCTGTTTTTACAATTATATTTTTAGCGCCTTTTAAATAGGTGTCTAATTTTTGTAAAGACCATACTACAGCTATTAGCTCTTTCTTAGTTGTGAAATAATTAATTTCACTACTTTTTAGAGTTCTGCTAATAAAACATATAATATTTTCATAATTATTGTCATCTAATTGTGACAGTATTGCTGCAATTGCATAATCACTCGCATCAGTGGCTAATATAAATGGCTTTATTGTATCAACGAATTTTAAAATGATATTTTCGTCAAATAAGCCTTTTATTATTTCAAAAACTTTTTGCTGTCTATCTGTCCATATATATGCAACATTCTTTCGCAACGAAGATATCAATGGTAATATTTCATTTGCATATCCTTTTGCGAATTTGGTATAGAAGTTCACAAAACCTAAAAAAGCTTGTAATTGCTTCTGATTTTTTGGTACTTTGAATTCTTTGATAGATCTTATTTTATCAGGATCTGGCGCAATGCCATCTGCTGATATGAAATGACCTAAAAATTCTATTTTGTTTTTACAAAAATTTGACCTCTGAAAATTAAATTTAATATTATGTTCTGCAGCTTTTTTGAATAATTTTTTTAGATGAAATAAGTGTTTATCGAATGTTGATGATTTAATATGTAGATCATCTACGAATGCTAATAGGAAATTTTGCATATTATTTATTACTTCACTAAGACCCCTTAGTAATGCTGCGCTGCTAGTCTTAATTCTGAAGGCAGCTACATTGAATTCATAGACTTAATTGTCTATCTCGAATGTTGTATATTTCTTGCTATTTTCAGTTAATTCGACTTGCCAATAACTGCTAGTCAAGTCTAAATTTGACATAAATTTCATTTTCTTACACCGTAAAAATATTTCTTTTATCGTTGGCGGTGCTTCATAATCATCAACGGTTTGTTCGTTGAGCTTTCTAGCATCCAAACATAATCTTACAGATCCATCTTTCCTTATTACTGTTACAATGGAGTTAATGTATGGGCTCTTGGATTTTTTAATAATTCCTAATTGTAGCATTTTTTCTATCTCATCTAATACCTTTTGAAGGTGATGTATCGGTATAGGATATGGCTTTGAGTAGAATGGTGCATCATCTGTTGTTTTAATTTCATATTAATATGATAACAAACGTCCCGGTGCATTACTGAACACTGATTTATATTTCGAGATCAGATTTATTAACTGAATCTCTTTTTGAGGTGTTATATTTTCACCTTGTTTTATTTTTTCCCAAATCTCATCTTCTGTGAGAGTATGAGTTGAAAAATGATTTTCTGTATGAGAGAAATTCATAATTTCTCTTTCATTTTCGATAACACATGTCGTCAAGTCAATCAGGCTCTCGTGTGTTTCGATTATTTTAATGTGAGCGTACTCACTGAGCTTTTGTTTATTACATGAAATAAAATAACATATTAACATATTCATCGTTAATAGATAATAATATTTCTTCATGCAACGTGTTATTATCATATGTACTGATTTCTGCGTGTTATACCCTAAGATACAATCTCTTATTAAATTTGGTATTATTAAATATATTAGATTTATCTTTTGCCCATTAAAGTCTGTATTAATTAATATTTGCTGTCTTATCCTCTTTGATTTGAAGCTTGTTGCTTTCTTAATATATTTTCCTGTTATTAGTAACCTTGGGCATTTTTCTAAATGATGCAAATTTTCATAAAAAAATTTTTCTGAGATGCAAGTGACTTCACTTCCAGTGTCAACCAATGCTTGTGTAATTTTTCCTTGTAATTTTATTCTAATTTCCGGACATGTTGTTATTTGTTGATTTATTGTTGTTTTATCATCTTGTTCTATATCCCACATAGCATGAAATATTTATGAAATATTTATGAAATATTTGCAAGCAAGATTTGAAATATTTCATAAATGTTTCATTGAAATGTTATTAAAAGTTTGCTATGCCCGCGTATGCAATGACCAATAAATATTTCTCTGAAAGATTTATGAAAGATTTTAACAAGATTTTCGTAAATATTTCTAAGAAATATTTAAGAAATATTGATATAATAATTCATTGCAATATTTAGAAAACAACACAAATCTTTCATGAAATGTTTATGAAAGATTTCAACTATATATTTGAAAATATTTCAAAGAAATATTTCTTAATTATTTATTATATATTTCAAAGCAACAATTAAACAAACATATGAATCTTTCATGATATATTTATGAAATAGTTATTAAATATTTTCAAGCAAAATTTAAAATATTTTACAAATTTTTCATTGAAACGTTGTTGAAAGTTCGCTATGTCCGCCTGTGCAATGGCAAATAAATATTTCTCTGAAAGATTTATGAAAGATTTCATCAAAATTTTTGGTAAATATTTTTAATAAATATTAGAGAAATATTGATTTAATATTGCATTGCAACGTTTGGGAAACAACATAAATCTTTCATGAAATGTTTATGAAAGATTTAAAGTTTATTTCAGGAAACATTATTTAATATTATAACGCATTACATTTCTACATTAATTGCATATCCACATTACTTATAAAGTCGCATTTACATAAATTATAATTATGAAACATATTTATATTGCATGATACTATATTATATTATAACGCATTATACATATACATTGATACATATCCACACACATATTTTCCATTTGTTTATTAGTCGCATTTACATTGTTACAAGATAAGCGCTGCGTGTCTTTGCACGAAGCAGCTGGCTTTTGCCTTATATACCAACTAAGGTCTGCTCCAACCGCTTGGGGACGAAATGCGCATTCAACGCGCGTCCTCCTATCGGCAGAACTGGAAATAGAAAATCTTGCAAATGAATATTGTTGAAATATTTTAATAAAATATTTCTAAAAGTTGCAATTAAAGATTTCTATAATCTTTCATTACAACATTATCGCCATCAAACAAATCTATCATGAAAGATTATTGAAATATTTCAGTAATATTTGCACAAATATTTCCAGGAAACCTTTACAAAACGTTAATTAAATATTACATTATCATTCGAACATCGATAAAAATATTTTATGAAAGATTTAAGTAAAATTTCAACTTTATTTCAGAAAATCAAGATTATATTATAATTCTACTTATGATTGATCTATTATTTCACAGAAATATTTTTTAAAAGTTTGATAGAATGTTTTACAAATATTCCCCTATTTTATTCGGAAATCGCTGATGTTAAATCTTTGGTAAAGCTTTCAAAAATATTTCGTAAAAGATTTTAATGAAATGTTTTAACGAAATTTTTTCGTATTTTTTTCGAAGTCGAGAATCTTGCAAAGTAATATTGTGAAAAGGTTTATAAAATATTTTGCAAAGTTTTATTTGAAAGTCTGCAACAATATTTCGTTGAGAGATTTCTTGAAAATTTGATCAAACATTCCATAAATATTTCTCTTTTAGATTTAGAAATCGCCAATGTGAAATCTTTTGTAAAGCTTTCAAAAACATTTCGTAAAATATTTCGATAAAATGTTTTAGCAATATTTTTTCGTAATTTTTTTTTAATTGAGAATCTGGCACGTTAATATTGTTAAAAATTTATGGAATATTTTGAGATTTTTTATTTGAAACTTTGATGCAATATTTCAGTAAAAAGTTCCTTGAGAGCTTGATAAAATATTTTATAAATATTTCAGTATTCGATTTTAAAGTAACTGATGTGAAATCTTCAGATAATTTTTAGAAAAATTTCATGAAAGATTTTTATGAAATGTTTTAACGAATTTCGATAAATATTTCATGAAATTTTTCTTAAAGATTTTATCGAAAAATTAAAAAATTGCACTAAATATCTTGCTTTACAATATTTCAGAAATATTTATGAAACTCTTTTTCAAAACATTCCACTGAAATGTTTTGAAATATTTCACTGAAAATTTCTTGTTATGTGGAATGTGAAATATTCCGCAAAGCTTTCTGACGCCCCAAAGCACCCTGTTTTTTTCCCTTTTTATTTTTATAATTTGTATTTTCATTTAATTTATTTTCTTATTTTTTCATTACTATTTGTTATATTTTTTAATATTTAATTATTTAAAAAATTTGTTCATTTTAATTTTAATCTATTATTATTATTTATTTATTCAATTATTTATTTGCTTTCAAAGTAATTATTTCTTTTAAATAATATATTTTTATTTTTAGTTATTCATATTTCAATTATAAAATATATTTTATTAATAAATTTTAAGTTATAAGCGCATAAAGACATAGTAAGCGCGTGACCTATATACAAGGTTGTATATAGGTCAACGCACAGCTGGCTTACAGAGCGGGAGGCAACCTCACAGCGTGCTTACTATGTCTTAATATTTAAGCATATGAGAGCGAGCAAAACGGAGGAATAACACTCCGAAACTTTGTAAAGCCTGTAAGCGCGCGCAACTTTAAAAGCTCCCCACCATTGTAAGAGAGATGGAGAGAAGCTCGGCGCGTATAAAAGCCCGAGTCTCGCTGACTCGCGTGCCTTATTCTTGAATCGACTCAGACCGGTAACAATTGGGATATACAAGCGCTTAGGCTTAACGCCCTTTGTTTACCTGAGTTGACATTTAATCAAGAACCAAATATAAATTTCTTGGCCGTAGAATATTTTTCGCTTAGCAATTGGGACATACAAGCGCTTAAGCTTAACGCCCTTTGCTTTTTAAAGCAAAAAATTAAAATAAACTTAATAAACCGATAACAATTGGGACATATAAGCGCCTAGGCTTGACGCCCTTTGTTATCTAAGGTTTTTATTAAAAAAGAAATTCAAATTGAGCTCTATTGACTCTGGGGACATACAAGCGCTCTAGGCTTAACCCCCCAGGTTAATATTAACGGCAGGCCGGAGTAGATCCTGATACCGACCGAGTAACAATTGAGTTGTTTGTTATTTACTCAAGTATTAATCGGTGTATCTTCAAATTAAAGGTTGAGCGCAATAGATATTATTATTATGAACATCTATGCACAAGAAAAAAAAATTCTACCGCTTTGTTTTTGAGAAAAGTAAGGAACACCGAAGTAAAAGTTTATGTTTATAATATTTTTGCGTTCCTTACTTTTCTCAAAAACAAATCGGTAGATTTTTTTCTTCTTGTGCATAAATATTTGTAATAATAATATCTATTGCGCTTAACCTTCAATTTGCAGATACGCCGATTAATACTTGAGTAAATAACAAAAATTTCAATTAGACAAGGACAGCGAATCCGGCCTGCTCTTAAGAGCTTTCAATTAAAATAAATTGAGCTTACATCTTTAAAGAGCTTCTCTTTTTCTCTCACCGGAGAGTTTTCTTTTTTCATTTTGTAATTACATACTTATATCTTTGCTTAAAATAAAAGAATATTTAATATAATATATATTTCCTTTTATTATTAAAAATAGTAATACATTAAATACTAACAAAGGAAACGCCTAGCTTTATTAATAAGCTGACGTTTCATTAACAAAATATTTAACAGCTACCCTCCAATCTGGTCTATTGCCCGAACGGAGCTTGTGTAGTTTGTTAAATAGGGACCTAGCAGCTACACTCTAATCCGGCCTACTGCCCGAACGGAGCTTTTGTAGTTTGCTAGTAAAGTATTTAATAGCTACCCTCCAATCTGGCCCACTGCCCGAATGGAGCTTGCGTAGTTTATTAAATACGTTAAAGAAAATTATACAAGTCGCGTACATAAAATTAAAAATCTATCGCGTTTATATAATACGCTAATTAATCTAGCATCAAATTTGGACCATAATTTATTTTTTTTCAAAAAGTAACTATTACCCACTTGGGTACGTTACAGCTTTACAGAATCTTTCATACAAGATTTTAGTAAAAAGTTTTAACAAAATTTTGTGTGGGCTTTAGGAGATAAATATAATGAAATATTGTTGAAAAATGTATGACATATTTCAGTAAGCCTTATTTAAAATTTCTTGACAGTATTTCATTGAAATATTTCTGAAAAGTTTAATAAAAAGTTTTATAAATATTTTAGATGCTGATCCACTTATGGTCGATATGAAATATTACATAAAGCTTTACAAAATCTTTCATAAAAGAATCCAGTGAAATGTTTCAACAATATTCCGAGTCGGCTTTGAGAAATCAAAAATTTCGCAAAGCAGTATTCTTGGAATATCTACGAAATTTTTCAGGAAGCCTTATTTAAAAGTTCCTGACAATATTTCATTGAAACATTTCTGAAAATTTTAATGAAATGTTTCATAAATATTTCACATTTTGATCCACTTATGACCGATATGAAATATTCCATAAAACTTAAAAAAATCTTACATGAAAGATTTTAGTAAAATATTTAAACAATATTTCAAGTCGGCTTCGAGAAATAAAAAAACTTGCTGAGTAATATTGCTAAAATATTTATGAAATATTTTAGGAAGCCTTATTTGAAAGTTTCCAAAAATATTTCATTGAAACATTTCTGAAAGGTTTAATAAAATGTTTTATAAATATTTCATATTATGATCTACTTATGGCTGATGTGAAAAATTACATAAAACGTTACAAAATCTTATATGAAAGGTTTTAGTGAAATATTTAAACAATATTTAAAGTCGGCTTCGAGAAATAAAAAATCTTGCAGAGTAATATACTTGAAATATTTACGAAATATTTCAGAAAGCCTTATTTGAAAGTTTCCAAAAATATTTCATTGAAACATTTCTGAAAGGTTTAATAAAATGTTTTATAAATATTTCAGATTATGATCTTCTTATGGTCGATGTGAAATATTACATAAAACGTTACAAAATCTTTCATGAAAGATTTCAGTAAAATGTTTCAACAATATTTCAAGTCGTCTTTGGGATATCAAAAATCTTGCTGAATAATATTGCTAAAATATTTATAAAATATTCTAGGAAGCCTTATTTGAAAGTTTCCAACAATATTTCATTGAAAGATTTCTGAAAAGTTCGATAAAATATTTCATAAATATTTCAGATTTAGATCTTATGGCCAATGTGAAATATATAATAAAGCTTTACAAAATCTTTCATGGAAGATTTCAGTGGAATCTTCCAATAATATTTTAATGAATATTTCATGAAATCTTTATGAAATATTTATGAAAATTTTCATTGAAGGAAATAAAAAGTTCGTTGTAAATCTTGCTTTGAAATATTTATGAAATGCTTATTAAAGCTTGTATTAAAATTTTTTTATAAAATATTTCAAAATATTTCATGCTATGTGGGTAGTACTTATTTTACATTCTGGTGGTATTGGGGTATTATGGTTCGTTGTATCTGTTACCCCTTCTCTCTTGTCTTCAGATACAACTTCATTTAGTTTTCCTGATATTTTCTCTTTGTAATGCTGCCCATGGTCGGTATTTCGTCCATTTCTCTGCTTGCTTCTTTTATTTGATTTGGACTTACTGGCTGTTTATGGACTTCGCGCTGTATGTCTCTGTTTCTATTCGATCTTTCTATTATTCTTGTGCTGTTTATTTGTTCATTTCCATTATATGGTTTTTTATATTCTTGTCTTTGATTATTATGTATGTAATTATTTGCATTTTTATTTATTGCATCTCTATTCGTATTTTTTCGTCTAATATTATATCTATCTGTTTCTTGGTGCTGTTGCCTTTGTTGGTTTGTATCTTGTTGCTGTTGTTGGTTATATTGGCTTTGTCTATTTGTTTCTTGATATTGTTGCTTATATGAATTTTGAGAGCTTTTTTGTTTATATCTGTTTCTTTCCATTTTATTTTCATCATTATCGTAATCTGCAAGTATTTCAAATAGTGTATTTTTATTTTTTATCTGTGAGCATTTTATAGCTTGCTTGATATTTCTATCGAAATGCTTGCTTATTTTAACCGTTAAATCTTCTTAGGAATAATTTTACGACTAGTTTTACTATTTTCATAGTACTGACCATATTCTACTTTTCTTTGTGTTTTTCTCTGTATTTCCTCATTCCAATAACGTTCTAAAAATATTTTTTTAAATTGTTCAAATGTTTTTACGTTATCTTGGTAAGTATACCACCATGCATTCGCTTCCTTTTGTAACACATTTTGCAATAGTTGCAATGTTTCTTTTTTAGTTAATCTTTTTAAATCTATGTATTATCTTAATTCATTTAAAAATTTCATAAGATGTTCATCACTCATGCCTTCATATTTGGTCATTGGTATTTTTATTTTGTGTTAAAAATTTCAGTTGCTTGTGTGCGTATGCTATTTCTATTTACTATTGCTTTAAGCTCTTCAATTCTTTCTTCTTGTTCTTGTGTAGTTTCATTTATTTTTTGTGTTAAATTTCTCATTTTCTCGTTTTAATTCTTCTTTTTCCCTCATATATTCTTGTTTTTGCTTTCTTTGTTCCTCTTCATGTCGTTCTAAGCAGTTTTGAAGATTTTTGTTTTCTGCTCGTACTTCTTTTAAAGCATCAGTTAATACTTCGAGCTGATCTTTTATTGACATATCTTTTATAGCATCCTTGTCCAAATTTACATTAACTATTCTTTCCCAGTCACCCGAGCTGTTTAAAGAATTTTCAAGATTGTCGTTTTGTGTAGACAGTATTTTAAGCTCTAGTGTAACTGCTTGCATCCATTCAACTAAATTAGGATCTATCTTTTTTTTGTTTGTTCTTTTTCTTGTTGTTCTTGTATTTCTTTTAATATACCCTCTGATCTTCGTGTAGACGGCATTTTGACTGATTATTTATTTACGCACGCAAATACAATAAACGAATCGAGTAAATGTTTCTTAATAAAGAGTTTGAGAAAAAAAATTTTAAATGTCTAAAAAGAAAAATGTTTGAAGGTTCAAAAATTCTTAATTGATAATGAAAAGCTATAATATAAATTGAACTCTTTTTTTCAAATATAAAGTCTTTTATATTTAAAACTTAAATTTTGCTTTGTTTTTCAATTTAACGGTTTAATTGCTTATTAATTATCAGTTTGTTAATCTTTGTTTATTCATTTTCTATATGTCTGTGGCGTTGTTCATTTACAATTATTTATTTTGAATGTTAAACACTTAACGTTTAATTTATTTCTATGTAAAATTTAGATTACAATTTATCAAAATTAAATTTAGCTATTAAACGTTCAATGCTCGATTCATTTCTCAACAAAATTCAAAACGACAATTTTATTTATAACTATATTTCTTAATTAATTAAATTTTTTTTAAATTGAAAAATGTTAATTGCCGTTGTCAATTTATTTTCTAAATATTGAGTACCACTGCTGAAGTTGAGTGTCACTGCTTTTGATTTTAATATTTTATTCTCTTATCGTATTCAATTTTATTCGAGATAATTCGGACCAAACCTCGATTTACTTTTGCACGTTTGTTTACTTTTGCGTTGATGTATACGCTGTATTTCGTATATATCATTTGATGTGCCTTGCGAAACGACTTGAATGCGAATTCTTTTCTGTACGTTAACTTTCTCTTTTCAAATTTTAATTCGTTTTCAATGTACTATCGCAAGCATTTCAAATGATTTTACTTTTATTTTCTCGAAATTCCTAATCTTTCTATTTCTTTTTCTAAATCACATAAGTGATCTATTAATCTAGGTATGTTATGATTGAATCTATGGCATATTACATCATTTTTGTTAACTAGAGGACTTTGTCTCGCTAATATTTTATTTAATTTTTTGTCTAAATTCTCTAAGTTTGCCTCGTTTTTCCTTATTTTCACGTACACGAAATCTATATTTTCGTTGACCTTTGTTAATATTTCCGCAATTTCGCTTTCTTCTATTATAAAATATTCCTTTTTTCTACTATCTTTTTGGCCTTTTTCTAGTTTTATCTTTGTTTTTTCTATTATTTTCTATATTTGTTCGTTTTTATTGTTTTTTATTTCTTTCGATTTCAAAATGAACTCTACCATACTCAATTTATTCATTTTATTTAAAATAAATGTTTATAATTTTTGCTTTATATTTTAACTGGCCAAATAGATAGCGAGAAAAACAATATTCTACTTGACTTGTAAATAAGAAACGATTTTCTCTCTTCTAATTTTTTCAAAATACAATTTTAGATATTAAATAACATATAAATTCAAAATTTCTTAATACAATTTAATTATTTAAAACTCTTTTTCTCTATCACGGTTACAATGCGTCCGATTTACGTGGGCGCTAGTTGTAACGCCGATACAATTTAGCTTTTAAGAAACAAAATCTTTATATTACAAATCACTCAATCGTGAGTTCAAAATAACGTAGTGGACGTCAGTTATGACGTTATAAACATATATAACGCACTTTTTCATCAGTGTATGGTGATTAAAAGCACCATACACTACGACATCACATCTTGAGTTACTCTCAGAAACGATTATTACGTGTTTAAAGTTAATCGTGCGTCCAAGCAAGACAAGATGGATGCCTGATATATTAATACTCTGAGTTTAACGTGCGCTTAACCGCTCCACGTACAAACTCGTTGCATTCTTTGCTTTAAGTATTTGGTGTGAGAGAGTTAGACCTCGCTAGACCGTACACTGACAAGACGTCTTGCTTGCCAGATTCAGGTCCTTATGCTAGATCTAATCCTTTAAATTTATGTTATTTGATAGGGATATTAGGATGCAGGTATCAGAAGAAAGCATCTGTTTATACCTCTCGTATCAACTAGTAGCGCGTGAATTTACAACACGTATTTTTGTATTTACATAATCTTATTCAAGTTCACACAGGTACGGATTACGTATTTTGTAATTTTTCGCTATCCTTTGAAATTGAATAAGAAGAAAAGATTTTATTTGACTCATTAAGTATGTTTAAGAGAACTTCATTAGAAAAGCGTCGACACAAGAGTGCCGTTGCTCTCATCGTCAATTTTACAGGATACATCGGTTTTTCGGCGCTGCTATGCCACTGGTATCATCTCCCATCTCTCGCAGTCCCACTCCTTGTTAACGCTACAAGAGAGAGGGATTCATGTACAATCGAAATTATATGCTTTAATATACGAGATCGTACGTTTATCACTGAGCCCGCACGTATGTGTTGCTAACATAGGCGTATACGTGCACGCTCGTAAAGACGCGTACGGTTCTTTTAATATCTCTTCCCGCTACTGATTGAGACAATGCTCACCTTAATGCGGTATACTCTAATACGGTCTCAGGGTATAAATGAAGACAAAAGTGCTTAATACGGTTAGCTATCCAATGTAGTCATAGACATACTGATATAAATTTTGTTTCTTATCATTTTAATTTATAATCTTTTTTGGTTTCCTTAGCTCTTTTGCTTTTAACTTTTCTGATCGTAGCTTTTTAGCTTCTTCTTCTCGCTTTCTTTTCAGATCGATTCTTTCCTTCTTTCTATTAGCTATCTTAAGTTTATTTTCTTCATCTTTCTCTTTTTTTATTTTCACTTTTTCCATTCTTATTTTTTTTCTTATTGTTTTCTCTTCTTCTGCTTGTCTTTTTAAATTAGGTTTTTGTTGTCTTTCTTGTATCCATTCATCTAATGTGTTAACTGCAAGAATTTTCCCCTCACTTTTTTTTTTACTGTTAGTTTGAGTTAAAGACATATCTTCTGGCCAGATAAGTTTAGTTTTGAAAACATTCTGTAATTTACATGAACCTGTACTAACTGTAAGTAATAAAAATATATATTATAAACATTGTTACGTAAAACAAGCATAATTAATATGAAAAAATATCTAATTTACCTTTAGCTGAACTATTTTCATCGTATTGTGAATTATTTTGTTTTAAGTTTTCAAGACTTAATTTAGTTTTAGAAGGTAATGTTAAATCCAGAGGTTCAATAGTTGTTTCAAAAGTGTTTTTAATGATTTCATTAGAAGATTTATTTCAAGCAAATTTTTAATTGAAACATTTTTTTGATCCATGTTATCTTCAAGTACGTTTTCTAATACTACTACACCGAAAAAAATCCGGAGTCCCAGCGGTTCCGTAAATCCTTCAAACGCTATTGTTCGCAAAACCGCAACTATATTCGTATAAAAGTCTAATCACAAACGTTTCATTATCCCTTAACTCGTTGGATTCGATTGAAGTATGCGTGCGTTGATATTAACTCAACAGTATAAGTTAAACGTATATGTAATGCTATATGTTCCATAACCAAAATGCACATGATTATAAACGTAAACGAAAGCGATTCTATCGATATAGTATTAGTACAATCCAAAATACGCAACGCATACAGTTACATTAACGAATCACAAAGATTAGATAGGTGCGGTAACATAGCAGTTCACTGTATATACAGCGCACAGCTCTGCCGTCGAACTGTGGCCGGTGGGGGTAAGTGTAATATGATCCGTCAAAATTAACAAACGCGCTCTGTTCCGGACTCGAAAGACAACGAGTCGATAAGGTTTTACACGATATTATTTAGGAAATGAAGCGATTGAAGCGACATAGTTTAACAACACGAGTTTAGTCAACACTATCATACATTAATTCTATATATAAGAAATGGAACCATTAAAGCTTATGGGAACGATAGCTATTTAAGAAAAGGAGAATCGCACTTATTCAAATAGTTGAATGCGATGATGTTTCATATTTACTTTTTAATTAATTGAGTAAATTATAATAGAAATGATGAGAGAGATACTAATACATTATTATATATTCATTGGTTTAATATTTCATTAAATATTTATAGTAAATAAATAAATGTGTATTTATTACTCGCACGCTTGAAAAATAAAAATTGCTGCAAATCAAGTAATATATATTCCATTTGCCATTCAAAATAACATATAAAAAACTTTAGAAATGTAGTCTAGAGTTAGGATTTATAAGATATTTCGAATTTTTAAAATTCTAAAATAAAATTTTTAATGCTTTTTTCATACTAAACAATTATCAATTTTTAATACTAAGTTAATTAAATACTTTTTGTTAGAAAGATAACATATGATATTTTAAGAATTATGATATGTAGGTTATTTTACTTATGTGATTAGTGTAAATATCATATTTAATCTATCAAAATAGTTAATATTTTTATAAACTTTAGTTTATTTTTCCATCAACAACCAGAGAAATTCCTGAAAATTAATTATTTTTGTGAAGAAAAAACTTTTAGAAAAAATGTATTAACATTTTTTTCGATTCCAAATCATTTGTACAATCTAATTTAATTTTACAGATCGTTATTAAAGTCACCATGAAGTATAATTTACTAAAAATTGAATAAAAAAAAATTTCATATCTATTTTTATTTCATTAACATTGTTTCCAGTCAAGAGGGCTATTTATTTATTAATTTATTCATTCATTTATCCACTTATTTAATTATCAACGAGAGTGAAATATATATGTGATTTACGTTAATTAATTGTTTATAAATTAACAACTTATCTATTTAACAAACAATAACCCATATGGAAAAAATTTTTGGATATAATTGTAAATAACTGTTAATAACTGTAAATAAATGTAAATAAATGTAAATAACTGTAAATAACTGCAAAAAGTGTTAAAAAATGTGGGAATTGAGACATAAATAACAGTTATTTACAATTATTTACAATTATTTACTGTTATTTACTCTTATTCACAGTTATTTATTTATACTTATTAACTGTACACTTATTTACAGTTATTTATATTTATTTACAGTTATTTACATTTATTCACTTTTTTTCACAATTATTTACTATTATTTACGATTATTTATAGTTTTTACAATTATTTGCAGATATTTACATTTTCGAAAATATTCACGAATTTATTCAATAATTTTATATATAGGCGAAAATTTTTAAAAATGTGAATAACTGTAAATAATTGTAAAAACTATGGAAATTGTAAATAATTGTAAATAATTATAAATAACTGTAAATAACTGTAAAAAACTGTAAATAACTGTAAATAACTATAAATAATTGTAAATAATTATTAAATTATTCACTAATTCAAAAATTTTTGAAAATGTAAATAACTGTAAATAATTATGAATAATTGTAAATAATTATAAAAACTGTAAATAATTGTAAATAATTGTAAATAACTGTAAATAACAGTTAATAACTGTGAATAACTGTAAATAATAGTAAATAATAGTAATTAATAGTAAATAATAGTAATTAATAGTAAATAATAGTAATTAATAGTAAATAATAGTAAATAACTGTAAATAATTATTATTTATGTCTCAATTCTGACATTTTTTAACAGTTATTTACAATTATTTACTATTATTTACAGTTTTTTCACATGAATTATTTCCATATGGGAAATAATTGATTTAACAGTTTTTAAGAAATCACACAAAAAATCTTGCTCACAAAAAGTGTTAAAACACTAAATCATAGACAAGTTTTTTATTATTTTTTTCATATATGATCCTTAAGAACAGGCCGGATTCGCTGTCCTTGTCTAATTAGCATTTTTGTTATTTACTCAAGTATTAATCGGTGTATCTGCAAATTGAAGGTTAAGCGCAATAGATATTATTATTACAAATATTTATGCACAAGAAAAAAAAAATCTATTGCTTTGTTTTTGAGAAAAGTAAGGAACGCGAAAATATTATAAACATAATCTTTTACTTCGGCGTTCCTTACTTTTCTCAAAAACAAATCGGTAGATTTTTTTTCTTGTGCATAGATATTCATAATAATAATAATATCTATTGCGATCAACCTTTATTTTGAAGATACACCGATTAATACTTGAGTAAATAACAAACAACTCAATTGTTACTCGGTCGGTATCAGGTTTTACTCCGGCCTGCCGTTTATAAATATAATTTTTTCAAAAAAACATTATTGATTATAAACTGGTTAGAAAATTATTAGATAAATAATGGGGGGGGGGCCAATATATAGAATGTTCATCTAAAATTTGCGTCAAAAATACGAATTTCATTTATTCGAATAATTATTCCGAAATTCCGAAGTTCAAATTTAAGAAAATTCATAAAATAAAAATGTGTAAACTACAAATGCCCAATCAACCGAAGTTAGATTATTAGAATATTATTTATTCGAAATTAATAATAAGTCAACTATTTTGAAATTACAACTGCACTAATAAACATAATAAAATAGAAATTTATTTAACCGAAAACTACTAAGTTTAAAACATCAGCAATAAATAAATCAGTGATTTTCGACTAAATAAATTTCTATTTTATTTTTATGTTTATTAGTACAGTTGTAATTTCGAAATAATAGACTCATCTTTAGCGTCGAATAAATAATATTCTAATAATCTAACTTCGTTTGATTGGGCATTTGTAGTTTACACGTTTCTATTTTATGAATTTTCTTAAATTTGAACTTCGAAATT
The DNA here is from genome assembly GCA_017163975.1 of Anastatus disparis. Lineage (NCBI taxonomy): Eukaryota > Metazoa > Arthropoda > Insecta > Hymenoptera > Eupelmidae > Anastatus > Anastatus disparis. The sequence goes on from JAFFSR010000328.1 coordinate 1,912,722, forward strand.
ATAAAATAATGATTCGAATAAATGAAATTCGTAATTTGACGCAAATGTAAAATGAACATTCTAAATATTGGATCCCCCCCTAAATAATTATATATCGAATTCAACGGAACTTATGACTAAAAAAAGGTTGAAAATGTGAGATCTTCTTAAAAACAAATTTATAGAATGAGAACTTTTGCATATTTGTCTTTCTTACAACAAAACAGAATCTTGTATTATATTCGAACAAAAATTGACAAAAATAAAAATTTTATAGTTAAAATCAAATATGCATCCCTGGTAGAAATTTGAACATTAAAAATGGTGTAAACAACAATTTATGACCATTATCAATAGTAATATTTTGTAATGTCAATATTGGCGAATAAATGGCAATTTTTTGTTGAATCTGCAGAGCTTAAATTTTTTGGTGTATTGGTTAGCATCTTACAGGCAAAAAATGCTAATATAAAAATGTTGTTCAAAATTTTTGTATTTAGCCAAAAAAATACGCATTTTAAGTAAACGGAGAGAAAAAATCAGTAACAGCTATCTAAAAATTAGGTAAACTGTGGACAACTTTTTTTGACTAGTTATATAACTTTTTAGTAATGAGTCCTTAATTTTTCAGATCATAGGTAAAATCATAACCTCACTTTTGCCACGTGGCGAGAAAATATAGATTAGTATTTATTCACATTCCTTCGTCAATGTTTATTTTTATTGGAATTTATAAAAATAAAAATAATATTAAATTTTATTAAAATAAAAATATGAAACGCAGTACGAAACGAGTATAAAAATATCGTTTTTTAAAATAATAAATGGAAAATTTTATTAATCGTTTAAAAATAACCTCTAACAATCCGATCACAACTCAAAATATACGCGCAATTATATTAACAAAAGTGATTCTATTAATGATTAATGATAACTTTCAAGAAAAAACCTCATATGATTCTTAATAGTAATCAATTAGAGCACAATTTGATAGACTCTACTGATAACTATCTATATTCAAATAATAGTGGATCAGACTCAACATTTTATTAGCATTTTTTAGCACTATGAAGGTTGAAAAAAACGTTTCATATTAGTAGAAATGGCCATAAAATGGTAGAAAAAGCGTTTCATTTTCTACCAGGGATATTTCGTTCTTATAGAGTTTAATTTTAAATAAACCGTGCTTATTTATTTTTCTTTTTATTTATAATAAAGTAAATTGTGGAAAATGAAAATATTCATATTTTTGAAGATATTTTAATTGGTTCAATTACTTTTAAAAACTACTCTGGCGGAAAAAATAAATGAGATTTTTCAAATTATTCCAGAGGTTTTTGAAAACATTTTTACACAAATTGTATAAACTGAAATATGTTGATAATTTTTGTGAGAATTTGGACAAAACACTGAGTGTGTTGTAATGTGTTTCGGTTTGTTTAAGTTTAATACAATTCGTTTTAGTTTGTTTCACTTCCTTTAATTTTTTTAAAACAACCAAAAAATTTTATACAAGGCGATTTTTTTTTAAGTCAATTGAAATGAAACAGAAATAGATAGTAATAAAACAAAAAAGAATAAAACAAAATGAAATGAACCGAAAAATTTGAGACGAATTGAAACATTCTGAAACACTCATTATTACAGATTATTACTCATCATTTAAAAAATGAAACAAATTGAAACAAGACAAAACAAAATGAAAAAAAGTATAACAAACTTAAATACTCTCAATGCTTCGTCCAAATTCTCAAAAAAATTTTCGATATGTTTCAGTTCCTTTCGAAAATTTTCAATCATCTTTGTAAATTTTTTCCGCTTGTGTACGTGATTAAATTATTTTGTTTAATTTTTATACTTATGTCTAGCAAAAATGTCCGTATTATTTCTAGAAATAACCTAGTGCTTTCATGCGAAACATTATATAAAATTTCTACCTCTTCTTAATGTTTAAATTTTTTTAAATAGTTGCAAAGTATGAAAGAAACTTAATGTACATACAAATATACGTATACATACAGATATTAGTAGCGAGTTATCTTTTTTATTTTTCAAATCGAAATCTGTACAAATACATCTAAATTCTCTTGAATTAAAATATATTTATTACTGTGATTGAAATTAAAATGTTCGCTAATTTGAAACATATATTTCAATCATTATTTAAACACCACTGTTCTCTTTTATTTTAGTTAATTACATTATTAAATTTTTAATATATTATTCAAATATATCATTTACCAATGAAATAATTACTGCAGGTATAAACAATTATCAAAGAATATCGAAACAAGTATGAGATATGTCTTAATTTTTTCAACTTTTTACATTCAATCCATACCGTATACTGACATTTGCGAATAATTTAAAAACATCAGAAAATCATTTTTAAAATCTTTAATAAATATAATATTCTTCTGTTCAAAATAATGACGTCTTTCTAAGATGTCTTTGATAGACGTCTTCAAAGACGTCATTTTCTCCGAATTTAGGAAAAAATAACGTCATTTTTCATGAATTATGGCATTGAAAAATGTCCTTATATGATATTTGTTTTTTATTTAAAGGAAAAAACAAAAACGAGGTAAATCTCATGGTTTTAACTTTTCGAAAATTGAAGAGCATTTGCGATTAAACTGAAAACGTTCTGGCCCTATATATCTGCGTCTTTAAAATTTGTATAAGGGATTTTTATTAAAAAAGTACATCTTTTTATAATTTCAAAGATGTACTTTTTCAATAAAAATTCGTAGAAAAAGACGTCATTTTTATAAAACAAATACGTCTTTCAAATAATAGAAAGACGTCATTTGCTAAATAGCTTTTCAAAACATTGAAAAAATGACCATTTTTTTGTTCCAATCCAAGACACGACCGAAGACGTCTTCAGAGACGTCTTAGAGACAACGTCATTATTGTCAACAGGGCTGAAATAAAACAAAAAATGACGTCATTTTCAATACATAAATGACGTTATTCCGTATGGCAAGAATGGGGTCAGAAAAAAACGTTTAGAAATAACATCATCAGCATTACAAAAATGACATCATTTTCCGTCCCGATTCCTGACACGCCAAATGACGTAATTATTACTGAATTAAAACAAAAAATGACGTCATTTTTAATACATGATTGACGTTATGAAATGACGTCATTCTGTATGGCAAGAATGGGGCAGATAATAGTAATGAAATGACGTTATTAGTATTGCAAAAATGACGTCATTTTCCGTCCCAATCCCTGACTCGCCAAAAGACGTCATACAATGACGTCATGAAAATACGTCATCTTTTTCAATAGGGTTGTCATTATTCCCTACTAAGTTGTGTACAACTTTACTTTTTTTACTAATTAGAACTTTAAATCCTTTGAAATTTAAAACAAAAGCTGATTCATCACAATTGAAAATACGAGAGGCATCAATATCCAATAAGTTTTTTGATATCAGATAATTTTGAACTTCTTTGAACCATGTACACAAATCCTCTTCGCTGACCTGGGCTCGTCTTTTATTAATATTTTGAAGAGTTCGCAATGTTAGTTCTGGATGTCGTTGTTTAAAACTTTCAAATTACTGCCTCCCTGGTCTTCCATCAGAAAATGGATTTTTTCTTGGCAACTGTTTGAGGATTACTGCCACATTATCTAACAACATTTCTTTGGTTAAAGAAAATTCAACTTTGCTAATAGATTTTATCCATGAGACGAGCTCTGTTTCTTCATTTTCACTTAATATGGTGTTTGGGCCACCTTTTTTTCCTACTGGGTAGATTCTTAAATGTTTACATCTTACAGTAGAATAAGGAACTCCATGTTTAATACATGCAGATCTGCATGGAACTCCGCTGGCTACATATTTCAGAGCTGCAGCAAGAACATATTCTGTATAATTAAGACGAATAGATTGTTTTTTCTTTTTTCTTGAATCACGAACAGACATCTATAATAATAAACTTTAATAAAGAACTTTAAAAACTAAAAGATTTCAATAACAGAATTATTCATAAAAAATTTTTGTAAAAAATTATTAGTATATTTGTTATAATTTCATTATTAATAGGATTATTAAAAAAAAATTGTGATAAAATTATTATATCAATTCTTATAAAACATTATTTTAAATTAATTAATATTAGAATAAGTTTAAGAATGAAAAGTTTGTGAACATAATCTATTTTAGGTTATGTTAGGCGAAAAAATATTTTTTTAATAATTGCATATAATTAACGAATTATAATAAGTAAATGATTATTATAAAAATATAATGAAAAATAATTATAAATAATGCAATAATAATGCATGAAAAATTGTACAAAATACATATTTTCCTAGTTAGAAGCAGGAGCATATTGCTATAAATGTTTTATTTACCACTCACTCTTATTATTTTGTAATAATATAAAAAATGCAATAACACAACAGACACTTACTTATAAATAATGATAATGATGTTTAAAATGCAAAAAACCCGGCAACAAACGATGTTTTTATTAAATTTATATTATAAAAACGAACAGCTATGTGCTTAACGTGCATGTTAACTTGCGGTACACTATCTCACGAAAAACTATGTGCTTTGATATTTTATTTTGAATTCACACTACTTCCTATTACCCAGAAAGAGAGCATATTTCACGCGCAATCATTAAAATTGATCAATAATTTTTTTTCTCTTTAATATTTATGAAATTTTTTATATGATATAAATAATAAAAAATTGTTAGTAGTTGGGTCATGAGTAGTAAATGGGACATTGACCATATATTGACTATACTGCCAGTGCACGATACATAAGGTCACGAATCAGAGTCTATAATGAGAAAGACTGCGAGCTTTGCTTTTTGTAAAATAGTCTGTCTTTCTCACACTATAGCAAAGAGCCTGTAAGGACTCGGCATTCGCTCTTATTACTGCACTGAGAGAAAATTCATGCTAATAGAGCATGCGAACTGCCATCTATGCGAGCATATAAAACATTGATACAAATATGACAGGCCGTGAGAAGCTCTATTAGTATTGGATTACCTTATACTAAAAAAGATTGTATGGAGAGTAACTAAAGCATGAACGGCATTCACTGATGACTCGCGTGGTATACTTCGATGACTCCCCACTCTCATACCCTTTGTTTGCTTGAGTCGTCTCCTCTTTTGGGTGGCGACGCGAGCAAACACGGCTGGTCTATACCCAAAATTATGTTGCAAATTTCTTTAACGTATTTTCGTAGCGTGAATCTTTTATTTCTTTTCTTTTCTTTTTTTATGAAGGGAGATACGTTATAAATATAACCTGTTAAACTTTTTAACTTTAAATAATTAATTTTTAACTTAAAATTTAATTATTTTAAACCGCTGGGGGGGCAGATGAGCATGTACGATTTTACGCCAGAGATATTTCGGAGTAGCGTTGGTCTAGTGCGTAACGTTCACGCTTTTCCTTTTGAGTATGCGAGTTCAACTCTCGGCTAGGGTCACTTTTTTTTTATTTTTTTTTTATTGTTTTGATATTTTTTATTCCTTTTTATATTTATTTTTTTTAGATTTTGTATTTTTTTAATAATTTTAAAATTTAATTTTTCACAAGTACGCTTGTTTTTTTCAATGAAAATTTTTTAAAAATAAATTATTCTTTATAGGTAGTAATTACAAATATTGATAAATAAATAATAGTGATGTTTATTTTATAATAGTATAGTTTAATTTATTTATAATTTAGTTTATAAAATTTACAATAAATTACAATAAATAAATAAAACTGAGTTATTATTATTTATGTTATAATATATATTGTATATTGAAATATGTTTATAAAGACAAAATTGAACTATAGTATTGTAAATATCACTATTATTTATTTATTAATATTTTAAATTATTTTCTATATTAAATAATTTATTTAAAAATATTAATAAAAAAACGAGCATATTTTAAGTAACTTGTGAAAAAATAGATTTTAAAATTAATAAAAAATAGAAAATAAAAAAATATAAATAAAAAAAAGCAATAAAAACTATTAAAATAATAAAAAAAAATAAAAAAGACCCTAGCCGAGAGTTGAACTCGCCTACTCAAAAGGAAAAGCGCTTACGTTACGCACTAGACCAACGTTACTTCGAAATAACTTTGGCGTAAAATCGTACATGCTCATCTGCCCCTTTAGCGGTTTAAAATAATTAAATTTTAAGTTAAAAATTAATTATTTAAAGTTAAAAAGTTTAACAGGTTATATTTATAACGTATCTCCCTTCATAAAAAAAGAAAAGAAAAGAAATAAAAGATTCACGCTACGAAAATACGTTAACGAAATTTGCAACATGATTTTGGATATAGACCAGCCGTGTTTGCTCGCGTCGCCACCCAAAAGAGGAGGCGACTTGAGCAATAGAAGAATGCCATAGTTAGCAGTAAAGAAAGAATAGTGGACAAGCCACGTTTACTTTCTTTACGTCCCATGAGAGGATACAGCGCTAGCTATCGAAGGATATTAGAGTGGGGAGCTACTAAAGCATGTAAACAAACAGTTTTTGGATAGCACAAACCTCGTAAGAGTAGATGGCGCTGTTATTAAAGCATAGGATATTACTTACTAACTTTGGATACGTAGACTACATGCTCTATTGGCATGAATTTTCTCTCAGTGTGTAATAGTTTGTTTACATACTGTCCTTAGTAACAAACCTTTTGCAATTCTGGTGCAATTCTAACGCAATTTGTCTGAATGTCAATTGAATTGCGTCAAGTCTTAAGCCATCTACTTTCGATTTCTACTATATTTCTACTGTAGGGTGATTGTATAAGGTGCTTGCAGCAGACTTGTAATAAACTTACGGCAGAGCAATTGCGTATTTAGGAGGAGCTCTGAATGCACTGGCGCATGCAGCAGAATTGCACAAAATGTGCATAAATGCCCGTATGCAAAGCGCTACACAGCAGAAATTATCAGTCTTACGCAATCACAATTACATTTACGATATGCTCACTGCGCGTGTGCGTGCAGAAGACTTGCAATAGAATTACATACGTTCACTGCAGCAGATCTCTTGTAGCAGAATTGGTTTAGACTTTACATAGCTACAGTGAGCTTTAGAAGGATTATTAGGTGCACTCACGCGTGAGATGAGATGCTCATGGTACACCCAACGTTAATTGATTCTTTCCGAATTTTTAAAAATGTTTCAATAGAAACATAGAAAAGAACGGAATGGTCCAATGAAAGTTCAGGATTTCAAAACATTCGGAAAAAATTCATTAATGGTGGGTGTACATGTACGTGCGCAAGACTTACAATAAATTAAAAAGACTTATTTTTTTTTAGTCTAAAACGATGATCTCAATTTATTAATGAAAATTAATAAATTCCCGTTGGCGCGGGATCGAATCCCCATCTGGTCGCTTTTTCACTGTTTCTGCCGTGGGCTGACACCACGTTAAATAATACGTCAAATTGTGTTGTATTGAAAATTAATTTCTGTGTGTTAAAAAAGGGCAGTAATGCCCGTGGATATAATAAAAAAAAAAAAAAAAAATCTATATCCATGCATATACTTAATTTCTTCAAGTCATAACTTGTAAATTAGTCCCACACATAGCAAGAGTCGATAAAATAGAGTAGTATTTCAATTGTTACTATAATTATTCATTTTATAATGTTAATTTCAATGCAAAGTAATTAAAAGTTAAAATGAAATTAATTTATAACGATATCAAACATGACTTACTGTTTATCACACTAAAATAACATGTATTAAAAAATTATTCATGTTTTTACAAAATATTTCAATTTTTTACTAAATCTTAAATAATGCCTAAAAATTAATTCTATTATAGTAACTTCAGTTCTTTTAATTATTTATTAATTATAAAATCGTAAAAATTATTATTCTACTATTTTATGTTGAATAATAAAATGAACTTCAAATCATAGAAATTAACTGTTTAAATAAATTAAAAAATTCGATATTTTTATACACGAGATATGTAGACGACTGCTTTTTAATTGTTTACAAAATAGCATTAATGACATTTTAAATGAGTTTAATAAGCAAGACCTACACTTAAAATTCACAGTCGAAAGAGAGAATGATAATCAAATTAATTTTTTCGATGTGTGTGTTATGAGAAATAATAAAAACTTAGAAACTAATTGGTATAGAAAGCCTACATCTTCCAGTGTATACATTAATTATTTTTCACATCATCTGTTGTCACAGAAAATTGCAACAATATATAATCAGGTTGATAGGAGTATCTTATTATCTAACAGTGAATTCCATAAAAATAACTTAAATTCTATATACCAAACACTTTTTAGCAATGACTATCCGTTTGATTTTATTAAAAAATACATAAAAAAGAGACTTCACATACTGAACAATAGAAATACACTGAATGCTAGTGATGATAACTATAGCAACCGCAAAATATAGTCGTGTTTCCATACATAAAAGATTTAAATTTCAGTTTCAAAAAAATTCTAAATTGCCATAATTATGACATTGTTTTTAAAAATTCACATAAATTGAATTTCATTAACTTAGGTAAAGATAAGGACAAACTAGAGGAAAATAAAAACGTAGTCTACAAAATACCTTGTGAATACTGTGATTGTGTATATAATGGCCAGACATCTAAATCAGTGAATGACCGTTTAAAAGAACATAAAAGAGATGTTAAAGATATGAATAAAAAATCTGCTTTAGTGATGCATATTATAGACAACGGACACACTATAGATTTTGATAAAATGACCATCGTAGGTCGGAGAGGTTTACAAGAAAAAAAGAGAATTTTTGGAGATGCTAAACATACATTTTAACGAAAAAACAATGAATAGAGTTACGGACACGCAGTTTCTCAAAAAAGTGTATAAAGATGCGGTTGATTTAATTAAATCTTAACAGCGTTATATATGTTATCAATTTTTTTTTTTTTTTTTTTTTTTTTTAACGTCGCTATATTTATGCTATGCTATTTTTTCTATGCTAATCAACGATGGAGCCCGTAAGTGTGTTTGTGAACAAAGCACATGTAACGAGTACATTGGTACTTGTATCAATAGGCCGAGAGCGGGATTCGAACTCGGAACCCCGAGATTATCAATTCAACGCTCTACCGAATGAGCCACAGACCGACTCTAAATCAATTAAATCAAATAAATAAAAAAAAATACTGTTATCAATTGTATTTTACCTCTCTTGACTTATCGTATTTAATATGTATATATGTAGTTTGTTATCAGTGTGCTTTGATTACGTTGATCAACTCCTCCCTTCTCTTTCAATTTTGTAATATCTGTATATTATATGTAATTGTATGCGTGCTTCAGTCTTGTATATAAGTACTAGCGTAGCTATTTATTTTGATGTTATGTTAAATTATTCGACTTTGCGATATGTAAGTTTCTTTGAGGTTTAATTTGTATTATTCACGGTTTTTATTTATAATTTGGTTTTTTTAAAAAATCTCTTCAAATTTTTCTTATTTTTATTTTAAGGAATTCGCAATAAATTAAAAAAATTTTTTTATTATCGTTGACTTGCCGTTTTGGCATTAAGGTATAAACTATTTTAACTGTTATAACTATTGTAAATTGTGTTTCTACCAAAAAATAAAAAATAAATTGTTTTACTTGTGTAGCCTGAAGAAGGACATATTTTAAATGTCCGAAACGTTGCAAAACGAATTTTTATAAAATAAAAACTGGCTCGAAATCCCAAGTTGTGTTAAAGTTCATTTTATTATTCAACAATCACCTACGAGCATTAATTAAATTTAATCTTCTAATCTACTATTTTATTAATAAAAATTTTGCATATTTTTGAATTTTTTTCTCCGAAGCTACCACTATTAGCATCGCTGATATCGACTTTATAAAGTTTTAGTTTAAAGTTGGTATCTTCATATACCTAAAATTTTAGGCTTGGATTCATAGACCCAACTCAAGTAATGGTTGCATCACTTGTATTTTTTCCTTATCATGAGAGGGATAAAGACAGAATCAGGTTTGAGTAACAATTGAGTAGGTAAACTAGGGGGATTCAAGCCCATGGGGGTTCTAACGCATAGGGATTCAAGCCCATGGGGGTTCTAACGCATGGGGGTTCTAATGCATGGGGGTTCTAACGCATGGGGATTCAAGCCCATGGGGATTCCAGCGCAGGGGGATTCGAGTGCAGTTATTTTTAACGTAGTGTTATTTCGAACACAACATTTTTTTAAATTTTTTAACTATATATGTATTGTTATTTCGAGCGCAGAATTTTTTTTAATTTTTATTTAACTATATATGTATGAAAAGTATATATTTACATATACTTGCATAAACAACGATATACTTTCATATATATCGATATACTTTGATATATAACGATATACTTGCGTATATAACGATATACTTGCATATATAATAATATACTTTGATATATAACGATATACTTTGATATATAACGATATACTTGCATATATAATAATATACTTTGATATATAACGATATTTGCATATATATAACGATACACTTCCATATGCAACGATGTTCTTGCATATATCGATATACTTTGACATATAACGATATACTCACATATATATAACGATATACTTTCATATATAATGATATACTTTGATATATAACGATATACTTTCATATATATATATATATATATATACCGATATACTTTTATATATAGAGATATACTTTTAGATATATAAAGATATACTTTCATATATAATGATATACTTTTATATATAAAGATATACTTTCATATATGTTTGCATATATGCACACATGAACTTAACATTTTTGTTAATCAATAGTTTACCTTAAATATCTCATTTTAATTTTGTATATTTGATATCTTTGGGCAATGTTTGAGGTTTGTATTTCTCATAGTACTCTTTCCAAGATATATTTTTCTTCTTCTTCTCATTGTTCGAAGTATGAAGAAGTGGAGTATATTTTGAACGATCAGGGATACTTGTACTTTGGCCCATGATAAAATAAATATTGTTTATGATATGTGTCGGTATTCATAGGAAGCCGAGATGAGATGATATGAGCCGCGATGAGAGCCCCAACCATCGCTCTTATCTGTGAGATACAACCACCTGATATTATCTCTCCTTTTGACTTCCTTTACTCGCATTCCATAGCTGAATTTTCCAGTGGTACTCGACTCTCATTAAAATTTTTTTTCATGAGTCTGATGTTGTGAAGAGCACAACAAGCTTTATACATTCCATCGTGGTGGGGGCAAACGGTCACTAGCTTTATCTTATCCAATGGTGGATAACCCATCTCTGTGACATCGGTAACGTTGAATTTAAAACGTTCTAGTCACTTTTTCTTTATGCTACCCATTACTAAAATTTTGCTAGCATCTCGTAAAGCTTCTTTAAGAATATTTGCTATTTCAGTATAGGGAACCGTACCAGAATGCCAGCACAATCCGTGATAATATTCTTTGAACCACGTATTTTGCACTTTATATTTTTCTGTAAGTCTTCACCAAGGAAATGGTTCTTTGAAAAGTAATACTAGAGGTTCGGAATCATCGTTCAGCGGAACTATAGCTAGCTCTTTGAGGACATAGTCATCACCGGGCTGCTTGAAGCCTTGCATATCGACCAAATACTCCATCCTGAATGAGACTCTTGAGCGTGAACATGTAATTTATAAGGGATTTCCCCCAACATTCAGACAAGTTTTCTCACATTACCACTGACAGGGCTGTACTCTACAATACGATCGTGTATGATCAAACAATAAGCTGATGTTCCAGTTAGAACATTAGCTCTTGATTCAAACTCCAAACGAACATCTACTGGAGCACTTTTTAGAGATTCATTTTGTTTCGAGCAGTCAATTACAATCAGAGAAATGTGTTCGATAAATTGTTGCTTTTTTAATAGCGGCTCCATATCCTTATCATAGTAAGCATGTTGAAAATTAGCATACATATCGTACAGAACTGTAAACTGATTATGGGTGATATCTAAATTCAGATTTCCATATGGATAATATTGAGAATTCAGGAACAGCTTTACATTACTCAAGTGTCAATGATCGAAACGACTCGCATTAGTTGTCTTTTGATTTTTTCGACTCGTTTGAAAGCCTAATATGACGAAACGTGGCTTTTCCAACTGATAGGAAGTTTTAACAGTCCAAACATGTTTTGATGTAATTGGAAGTAGAGGACACTCGTACAAATCCCAACTGCGGAAACTCATAGCAATAGGTTTTTCTTTGCCAATATGATTGAGTAGCTGAAGTTTATGAGTATTCGATAACATTATGTAAGGCATAAGCCATTCTATTCTTTGTAAATCAATCTTGAAATCTTTGTATCTATTTTCATGATACGTCTGAACTACTGCATTTAAATCATTCCTCGATCTTGTCAGTATGAGTTCATGTTTTACGTTGACTACAATTTTACGATAGTCTTCAGCAAAACCAAGAATCATACTCAGAGGAATAGATAAGTCAAAGTAACGCGCTTTATTATTTATTTTTTGATTCTCCTTTGCATCAACCCATCCAGCATTCTCGAGAATTGATTCTTGACTAGGACAGAAGGAAAGCCATCCTTTCATGAGTGTAGTTAAACCAACATTTTTACATTTATCGATCTCTACAGCATTGATTTCGTAGCGAATTTTTTCAGACATGTGACAGATGGCGTTATTGTCTAGCACTGTATTGGCTGCAGCAGTTCCGTCAGCTTTCACAAGCCTACCACAAATATGGAGTGAACTGCACGATGGAAGAAGACATAAGTCTTGATGTTGAATAAATATACGAATCTCATCACTATTATTGAATGAAGACGCAGAATAAGGCTGATGAGCGTGTACTTCATAATGTTCGACAGATTCATTGATCTTTACTCCGGACTGTATGCTCAGAATCCCTACCATATTTTTGAAAACAGCAGAAGAATATACACGTTACTTTCCACCACGAATTTTTAGCCCTAGACTTCTTAGAAACTGAATGTTTTGTCGTGTTAACGCTTTCTTTGTCGTTCGACGACTGATGACTGGTCTTATATACCCTCTACCAACTTTAGTGTTGTAGACAATACCCATTATGCTTGTTTAAGATGTAATCTTATTGTTATTATTTCTCCTCGAAAATTAATAAAGTATCCGTCTTGATCGACGATTCGTACTTGAATGTGATCTATGCTCTTGATGCTGATCGGAAGATAAATGACTGGAGATGGAACTTCGATGATCTTATATCCCGGTGGGACTGCAGGAAAGAACTCGTGTATGGTATGCACTTGTTTATCGTTTATATAGGCACCAGAGGTTATGTTGCACTCGACTCGAAGTGCGTTAACTTTCAAAATGGCTACAGGTAAATCAGAATCGTGATCGATTTTTTCTGGCAGAAGACGTTCAGTAAAACCCAGTAATGAGCCTATGGAATCTTGTGGTCGAAAATCAATGGGATGACTGCAGGTTATAACGCAACGTAGTGTGCTATTATTTAGCTTTATATCGATTGAAATTTCTTTTGGTGCTAATGCCTTACGAAGATAATTTTTTATGTCTTTGATTTCGTAACTTCCAGACGGTAATATGATTTCTTCCTTACCAACGTAGAACTTGTTATTACCACTATCGATATAAGGTATTGAGTTGAAGGTCGAAAGTCTAATTAAGCCAAGGACGTAGTTCTTATCGGATGAAAGTTCGATCAGTGGAAAATACTGAGATTCTAGCACTGATGATGTAGTAGAAAAGCTTAGCGTCAATGAATCTTCCATGATTGTTCAATGGATAATGAGAGAGATAGCTAATTTGACTTTCCTTTCATAAGTTTTTTACTCAAGAACATCAAACATAAATGACCACAATTAAATGTATCATAATCTTGATATCTCTCGTAGTTATATTTGACTTCATCTACTCGCAAATAAATCATTAAATCCAGTGGTGGCTGCAGGTCTCCGAAAGAATCGAAATAAACGACACTTTTACCTCGCTTGCGATAAGCTATCCAATGTGTGCCAGGACCATCATCATCAAGATTAACGATTGCAGATTCATGGTAATGCGGGCCGCTCAATGGTAAAGCATTTTGCATGAATACTCCTCGAAAATTTGAGATTTTTAATATCTTGGCATACTTTACGAGGTCAAAGTCGGTCAAAGGTTTTTGTGGTAACCTTACTTCGAGGATCTTTTTTTTTTAAACCAGACTTCAGACGAAGACCAAGTCCTGTCTTGTAAGGTTTCAAATAAAGACCTTTACCTAGAGCTATTTCTTCCATTCTCTGATTATGCCTTTGTTTCTCCTCAAATTGTTTCTTAGCAGCTTTGGAATCATTAACTGCTTTAGTTATTCCTGCGGCACCTCCTGCTAAACTACCAATTGCTCCTAGACCAGCAAAACCACATAAGCAAACCACGACCGCGTCTACGATATACGATCATAACACTTCGAAGGTTGAAGAGTAACTGATTCATAGAGTATATAAGCGATGTATTTATACTTAATCGAGCAGTTGTAGTTTGAATCTGTTGAGATGGATTTCAAAGAACAATCTGTCAAGCTGCCGATAGTGAATTTTGATACTATCGTCAAACGAGAGAAAAAATCAAAGAAACATGGAAATTTACTTCCAGATAGTACAAGAGCTGTATTTTGTGGACCATCTAACTGTGGTAAAACTTACAGTTTATTAGCACTCATAACGCATCCTAATGGTCTAAGATTTGAAAATGTTTATGTTTATTCTAAATCTCTTGATCAAGCCAAATACAAGTTTCTGAAAGAGCTTTTAGAGCCGATGGAAGGTATGCAAAACATTCCATTTAGCGAACACGAGTCAGTAATACCACCTGACGAGGCTCTTCCAAATCCCATAATGATTTTTGATGATATTGCTTGTGAAAAGCAAGACAACATTAGAGCCTACTTCTGTATGGGAAGACACAAAGATATTGATTGTTTCTATCTTTGTCAGTCTTACGCTCGCATCCCAAAACATCTCGTGAGAGATAATGTCAATCTCTTGATAGTTTTTCGTCAAGATGATGTTAATCTACGATTTCTATACGATGATCATGTTAACTCAGACATGACATTTCCACTATTCAAAGAATTATGCTTTAAATATTGGAGAGATGACAAGCATGGATTTTTAATGATCGCTAAAGATAGTCCACTGAACTCTTGTAAATATCGAAAAGGTTTCGACTGTCTTGCTATAAATACAACGAACACTCAGCATTAATTCATCAATCTATGTTTGATTGTCAAAGCGACAACATGGGAGACCTTAAGCAGAATAAAGTTTTACTTCAGCAACTGATTCAAGCGCATAAAGCAGTTAAACGCAAGTATGACTTGTTAACATTTGGAAAAGAAAATACTGAAAGGATTGTTGGAGAAACTTTTAAGCCAATCATTGACCCACTAATGGAAATCGTCACTAAAGGTAAAAAAAGGCGCGAAAATTTGAAGCCAGAACACTTACCAGAAAAGTACGATGAAGATAATGATGATACTGAATTGGAGGATACTTTGCAAAATGATTCTTCTCAATCTTTGTTTGAATCTGCAAGCGAAGATTTCTCCGAGGACTTACAATTCAGAGAAATCGATAAAATTTATGGAGTTCGTAAAAAGGGTGGTCAATTTTTTCTCGGCAACTCACCGATATATTTTGAGAAAAGTTATATTCAAGTAGAGGATCAAAAGTTTCAAAAGACTTTAGGTTTACAAGAATTGCTTGTTGAAAAACATCCTATTCCAGGCTCAATAACTCATAAAGATTTGAAAAATTATCGTCAAATTCTTGAAATCACGAAGGCTCACAAGAAACGATACAAAGATGATGAACCCATTCGTTCACATGTAAGTAAAAAATTCAGTGAAATTATAGTCCCTCTATTTGATAAAAAAGGTGGATCGATACAAAATTGCGCAAAAAAATACAAAGTTTGATTATGTATATTGGGATGATCCAAACGAGCTAGTTGATCGACTGCGTTTATTAGTTGCTGAAAAAGCAGCTGGTAATCCTAGTCATACTGACGAGATTCATTCCTTTATCGAAGAGTTACGAGAAGCTAGCTATATATATTGAGGTGCAAGTTCAAACTCGTAACATTATCAAAATGAGCGTCGATGTATTCGGACGTAATCTTAAACGAAGCGAGGGTAGTCGAGGACCTTCCGGAGCTGGCTATAAACTAACAAAAGATGGACAGTATGATGTAGAAAATAAGAGGTTATGCAATGTTGCCACTCCTCAGCAACCGAATGATGCCGTTAAGTTTAATACACTGCAAGATTTGATTACATCTGAAGTCCAGAGTATATTCATAGTCACTGCTAGATTAAGAGATGATCTTAACGCATTAGAATTAGAACTGCAAAAGTTAAAGAATGAGTATGGTGAGAAGATAAAAAAAATTAATGTAGACATTGAAGGTCTATTCGAGTTAATTAAAAATTGGATGCAAGATGCTAAAACAAATATTCAGAGTATAAAAACCAATTTTCTGTAACTAAGCAATCATCAACTCTGTGACCATGGAACACGAAAAAGTTGTAAAAGAGCTTCATAAACCAGCCAGACGTCACTATCCACGTCGACAGTCTGATGTGCGAGGTTTGGATGAAACTTGGCAAGCTGATCTTGTAGAAATGCAACCTTATTACAAATACATGCTTACAGTTATAGATGTTTTTTCCAAATATGCATGGGCTGTTCCTGTGAAACAAAAAACTGGAGCAGAAGTCTCTGCTGTGATGAAATCTATATTAAAAGAGGGTCGAGTTCCAAAAAATTTACAAACAGATGAAGGCAAAGAGTTTTATAATACTAATTTTAAAAATCTTATGCATCAATACAAGATTAACTTATACTCAACGTATAGTAATCTCAAAGTATCCATTTGCGAACGCTTCAATCGTACTCTCAAACACAAAATGTGGATGAAGTTCAGCTTACGTGGTAGCTATAAATAGATCGATATTTTACCTGATCTGATAAAATCTTACAACAATACAAAACATCGAACGATTGGTGCTAAACCAAAAGATGTTACAGTTGCAAATGAATCTCAGTTTCGTGCACGATTTGCTTGTAAAGTTGTGAGAAAAAATGCAAAATTCAAGGTCGGTGACAAAGTCCGAGTCAGCAAGTTGAAACAAGTAGTCGAAAAAGGATACACACCTAATTGGTCCGCTGAAATATTCACGATTGAACAAGTTAAAGCAACGCAGCCGACAACGTACCGTCTCAAAAACTATCAAGATCGGCCAATCGCTGGTAGCTTTTACGAAGAAGAACTTCAAAAAGTTGAATATCCTGACGTTCATCTTGTAGAAAAAGTTCTAAAGAGACGTGGGAATCAAGTATTCGTAAAGTGGCTCGGCTTTTATGGTATTCATAATAGTTGGATCGATAAAACTGCAGCTCAATGAATACTCCAAAAGAGCATAATCGTTTAGACAGTTTTAAAAACTGACCTTGGGTGCTTCAAACAAAAAACTTTTTTTTTTGTTTTAGGAAGTGATGGGAGCCTCAACCTTCGCTCCCATCTGTGAGGTACAACCAAGAATCGCCACTTGTGAACCCCTTACACCAAGTAAACTCGAAGTAGGAAGTGCACCCGTGACTCGTATACCTCTCCGTTAACTTCCTCGCGCCTACTCAAATGAGAACCCGATGCCACTTCTATTCTCGCCTAAGTATGTTATGTACAACTTGTGATGTTGTATGGCATCGGTCAACTTGGAGAAAAGTTCATCATTCTTCTCTAAAGCAGTAGAAACGCGTGATGGCAGAAAGATGCGAAACTCATCTTCCAGATCTGCAACAAATCTATCACCGTATTTGGTCTTGACAGATTTCAAAGCACTAACCATAAACTTATGGTTCTTATCCATTTCCTCGACTTTCTTGGTTGGTAAAAAGTCGCCACGTGGAATCTGGTTGAGTTTCGAAAGATCCATCTGAAAAAGAGTAAAGAAATAAATAAAATTGTTCAAGAATAGTCTTTAGAGTAAAGACAATATTTTGACTTACCTCGAAATCAGTTCAAAAGACTAATCAAAGTTGTATCACTTTATTCAATTCTTTGCGTCTTAGCAGGTGGTCCGTCTGATGAAGAAATGACTTGAGCTGGCTCGGGAGCTCTCTTAAGTACAGCTCGAGACGCCGTCGCCGCTACTGCACATTGCACAGATTCCTTGGGAGGCGGTATGGAGTGATGTCCCCATGGTAACGTATCCGTGCTTCCCTCCGACAGATAACGTTTGTCATCATTTGAGCTGAGAGTGATCTCCCGCTGTCTCTCAGTCCTCACATTGTGCTGTTTGGATTTGATGTTGCACTGCTGACAGACAAGATTTTCTCCCTCAAACAGGCAGCGCTGGTAGTCTTCAAACTGGATGACATTTTTCACGACGTTGGATTTCACTCCCTTGGCTTTTTTGATGGACTCTTGACCTTGTATCTTGACACTGTACATTTTACTCTGTAAGCCAATGAATTCAGTCATTATGTTGCCATTGCACTCGTCTTTCATCAAGCCGATAACCTTCTTATTAATACGAGGCATACCAAATTGGTTACCTTCGACATAATCAGAAGTGTCGAACTTATCTATGTCTCTCTTCATCATCTCATACATGTTCTCGCCTCTGACTTCATATATGAGACTATCGGTGTCAGTGTAGAGAAGTTTACACTTATCACCTAGTCAATCAAGCATGTATGAGTAATGAAAGTCATACACGCAAGTCTTTGAGAGGTCGAGAACACTTAGACCGACGTACAATGGCTTTCTAATGGTGATCTCAGTGCGAGAAAGCTGTATAGCAACAAGGATCTCGTCGAAGATAGTGCTGCTATGAATATTGGGCTTGGCAATTAATGCTTCAGCTCCGTAGCGTCCTTCACATTTGTTGACGAGTTTCACATCAACGCGCTTGCGCTCATTCTCCATTGTTTTTCCATAGACTGCGTTAATCAGAAGCTTAAAGAAGAGTTTTTCAAACTCGTTCTTAGATTGTTTGCGCTTCTCGGTGTTGAGGTCTACATACGACTTGAGCCAGGGCTTTTGCTCGAAACGTAGAGCTCTATGAATCTTGATGAGAACCAAACCATTACTGAGAGCCTGTTTCAGAGCACGGTAATGAATGATGTAGCGCTCTTTCTTAGAAAGTGTGGTCATCAGCTTGACTTGTTTCTATCCTGGAGCAGCCACATGTTCTGGGCAAAGAGGTAAGTCCTTGTGAGCATCATGGAGAGACTCAGGATACTCGAAGTCAACTTCCAATATGTAGCCGATGGGACTTTCATCGTCAACAACCATGACGTTGAGATTCTCGGGTTTTTGTACCCATTCAAAACCTCTGTATGGTAATGATTGGGTCATTGCCCAACCATAGAGGTTGTTAACATCATAGTACATCAAGTACTTTGACTCTTCATCGAGAACCCAATCATCGCCCATATATTCGTTGTTCGCTTTAGCATAGCGATTATAACACTGGCTCACACCACCCCTGATTCCTCTCTCTACAAACGTAAGCATGTCTACGTCTGTGAGGAGTTCCAGCTCTACTCCTGTGTGCTTGAGCATAGCATCCCAAGTAAGGCCAGGAGTAGTGTAGTAGTGAGCAGGATCCAGACCATATGCTTCGATACATGTCGAGCGGAAGTTTTCGAATATATCTGCTAGTGAAAGTACATCAGTTTTCAGGTAAAGATCCGAGTACTCTCCTAATGTCTCGATGTTGAATGTCTTCCAAACATTCTCGGCATGGTCGAACTCGCTATCGCTGATGTCACTGTCTGTTAGCTCGCTGTAGAATGCTTCTTTGCATGGGAGAAAAACGTCGTCAAGCTTCTCGGAGCAATCCAGATAGTCGTAGGGAAAGACTCCTTTACGTTTCAATAATTCCATTTGCTCAGCGCTACATCCATCAGCCTGGAATTCTTCTTGAACGATATTCAATTCGCTCAAGTACGATGCTAAGTTCTCGAGAGAAGATGGCATGAAGCGGACGGAGTCGATAAACCTAAAGTTTATCTCACTTCTTTCGATATGCTTGACGAACGAAATATATCGTTATTTATTATCAGGGATCAGACTTACTTGACCCTTTAAATTTTAAGCTGTGGTGATTTCCTTCATTATGAAATGAGAATCATAACCAATGAGATTGTGAAAAATCACTGGTATGAATCTAGAGTCTTTGTAATTGATTTTGCACAATTGGTGAGGTGCTCCTCGATATCTGAAAAATAAAAATATTGATTAATGACGAGTTATTTGTTAACATAATTTTTTTTAATACATAAAAACTTACCTTCCAGTTAGATGACAATGATCACGAACTTTAACATCCTGAGGTTTGGAAGTCTTTCGACAAATGTTGCAAACTTTCGTTCTTTCAAAAGAAAATTGTTCTTGCCTTGAAAGATCTAAGGGCTTAGGATTGGCGTACCTCTCTTCCAACTTATTCTGCAATGACTCCAGTTCTGCTACAAACCATTCTGCTAGAGTTTGATCTTCGTTTCTAGCTTGTCTGTAGCACTTGTACACGGAATCAGCATCATTGAAACTACATTTGATGTAGTAGCCAATATTATAAGCCTGATGCTCTTGAAAAGCTTGAACATGTCATTATTTTAATATAAAAAGAAATACTTACATTGTTTTTTCAACATGAATAGATTGATGGAAATGTTGTTAAGCTTTTCAAACTTCGCAATCTGCAGCGGAGATACTGGAAATTTTATTCCGGTAAAATCAAGTTCTTTCTCATTAGCACGGTATTTAGATACACGTTGTGGATCATGTCCAGCAGGATGAAGAGCCGAAAGAATTGCCCACTTGAAACATTCATTATTATCATTTTGAACATTATCACAAGCCTTTTTCATTTTTATTTCCTCCAGTAGTTCGATAAAAGAGCTTCCTCTTACTGCATTGAGCTTATTGATATTTATGCTCAAACTCAAAATTTGACGAAGGCTCCAGCCAGAATCTCTTTCTTGAAATTCGCTCATGGCAATCTGAATAGGGTGCGGAATGTTCAATTCAAACCACTCTTCGAGATCAGTGGTTTGAAAGATGGTGACGTTCTTCGTATTGAAGTATTTAACTTCAACTATCTCTTCATTATTTTTACGAAAATCGTATTTAGCAGCAAGTCCAGAGTTGACTGATATACTCCTATGTTCACTAAGAGCAATCTTAACTTTTTCATCGAAGACAGGAAAAACATCTGTCATGAATTTATCTAAATCAAGGTGGCCAAGGTTGGTGATCACACCTGACAACATTCGTGTAGCGAAGGCGGATTGAAATTCATTCTATTTTACACTGGCGCTCTCACTGTGAGCCTGAATGTCACCACCTCTTTTTGTAAACTCAAGTTGCTTCTCTCGAATTGTTATGAGTTGTCTTAATGATGTCCCTCTCTTTTGTTTCTCCGATCTTGACATAACTGCTGTATATAATGTCAGTTGTAAATCTTTGATCACTTTTTAAATCAAGTCCAACCACCTTCTGATATCACTAGAATCAGCTTCACCATTTGCTGCATAACGCAAAGACTTCCAGAGTTATTTAACGTTCGCTGTGTAATATTCTGCCATGACTAACACTTAATTTCACTAATTATAATCTTTTTTAAAAGTACTTATAATTTTCTCGTTTGCACTCTTTTTTTCAGTAACTATATTCACTTTTTATAAATCTTCACTTATTACTTTTATAATTCAAAATCACTTTATACTTATGAGCTCTCCGATGTTGCTCTTCGAAGTTGCTCGATGAGAAATGATGACTACTCGCGGTTGTAGCTGTTTATATAGAGACTCCGAACGCACGTGATGGATTAATAGTGGGGGTAAGTCGAACATGATTGGCTCGTTGAAGCGTTCCAATCGTGTATAAAAGTAAGAAAATTTTCAATAAAGCATCAGTTCAAATCGAGATGGAGTACATCGTGGACGTCCAGGGTTTTAAGAATTCTTTGAATAAATTTATATTCAAGAAAGTTGCCATAATAGCTCTTGAAGATGATGCAGTCCCGATGGTATTTAACTTCCAACCACCTTATCATTGGAAATACCTTTTGAGCCAGTATAAGGGTGTTAATCGATGATTGGAATCATATTGGCATGGTATACCTTGGAGGTCAGGAGATTTTCCTTACGAGAAGCTAGAGGATACTTTACAAGAATGTTGTAAGGATGCTACTTAAATTTGGATCAAAGGAGAAGAAAAAAGACAATGGACATCGGAAATATTACGGAATAAGTAAGTATATTATTATTATTTATTAATTATCAATTTCTAATAATTTATTTTTATATTAGATTGATTTGTAATATTGAACATAATGGATGTCCATCTCTTTCAATGCTGGCCAAGGAAGATGAGACTCAGACCTGTTCTCTCCATAAGTGTAGCAATCCCGTTTGCGCATTCAAAAATGCGCAGATTTTAAAAGAATGGCTTCTGGAAATCCGGAAACCAAACAATTCAGGCTTGGATGAAGTCGATTGCAGCATAAATAATATGATTGTATCAGATGACGACGATGATGAATGTCCTTGTAATAAAAATTTTTGTAAAATAAATAAAGAAATATTATACTCAATGTATATGTAAATTAAGTAAAAATGGAGAGATTTTAAAATCAATGTAAGTTAACTATTGATGGGAAGAATCTCACAGGTTAAGAGCAAAGAATGGGGCTCTTACCTTACTTAATAAAAAAAATTTTGTATAATTAAGTAATTTTAAATATATTTGTATATATAAATGAATGAATAAAAGATATATTTTATGAACGATTTAAAAACTATAAATTCATTCTAAATATACTTATAAGATATATTAATAAAGAAAAAAATTCAAACTCCTTCAGTGGAAAATAAAAAAAATAGTGGAAAAACGAGAATTATTAACATATTAGTATGATCTTATAGCTCAATCAAAAGTACTATCAATTTTAAAAAAATAATTAATTTTTTTCTAATAGTTATACCGTACTCTCCCCTTAAAAATATATATACATATATTCTAGAGATGATATACTATTAATTTATTCAATAAAAAACAAAAAAATTTTTTTAAGCTGACATGCGGTACACTCCCCTCAAAAAAATGCATATATATATTATATAAATGATGTACTTTTGATTTATACAATAAAAAAAAATTATTTTTTTAAGTAGCTGACACCATACTGCCCCCTTAAAAAGTGCATATGTATATCATAGAAATGATATACTTTCAATTTATGCAATAAAAAAAAAATTATTTTTTCAAGTGGTTGAAACCATACTGCCCCCTTAAAAAATACCTAAACTTGCATCTGAAAAAAATACATAAAGTGTATATAAAATTTTATTTAAAAAGTATGAAAATAAAATGTTCCATGTTTAAATCATTATTTGGGCCTAAAAAGGACCGATTTTGACTAAGATGTTAAACCATCTTCAAAAGCCTCCGACTCATTCAGAGGCTTCATTCAATGAGTTAACATCGATCAGCTGTTAAGCTAATGGCATTCAAAGTTAAGCCAAAACTTTAAAATAGTTCCTCCGACTCACTCAAAAGATCTACTTGGTTTAACTGCGTTCAAAAATGTTAAGTCATTTTCCAAACTCTCCGACTCATTCAGAGGGTCCTTCAAATGACCTATCAGCTGTTAAGTTGATGGCGTTCAAAGTTAAATAAAAATAGTTCCTCCGACTCACTCAGAGGATCTACGTAGCTTAACAACGTTCAAAAATGAAAAAAAAGGTTATGGCGTTCAAAGTCAAAGTTCTCAAATAAACTCAAAGAGTTCAGAACGATGGCGTTTCATCCAGATCTCGAAAGATCCGGACATCCAGATCTCGAAAGACCCGGACATCCAGATCTCGAAAGACCCGGGTACGGTATGACGAGGTTGACAACTCGTGTGCTTAAGCACCGCAATCGGAACGAAGTCAAGCCGCCTTCTTAGTAGGTCTCTCCGACTCATTCAGAGGGTCCATTCAGTGTGATGACTCAACAGCCGACTGCCACGAGTTTTTCCAGAGACCTGGTCAACCTCATTGGCACCAAAAAATAGTCAGCACGGCTGAAGAGCTCCAGACCTCGAGAGGTCCGGTCTGCCCAGCGAGCGCGAGCTGACTGACGAAGCGTGCGTCTTTCCCGAGGTATATACCTAACGGCGGAGAGAGAGCGGCGCGCGCACAGTTGCGATGGCGTGCGGAGTATACAGTGCGAGATACAAATATACCACACGTAGTATAACTTTTATGTTATACCATCAAACATCATATATCATTGAAATTTTATTTATTAAAAATTTTTCCTCGTTTACCAAAGTTCCTGCTACAAAAGTTTGCCGTCACTACGAGAGCGGCGACCAATCAGCTACGAGATAAGGAGCTATAAATTAAAGAAAATTCGCAACTTAATTTCATTCTTTCGTTCTTACTCAAGTCGAAAGCATGTCTTCTTCGGAAGACGATTCTGGGTACAGAACATTGGAAGAGCTGGTGGAAGATTATTTCATGGGTTCGGAAGAAGATTTTCTCTCTCTACAATCTCCTCTCGTATTAGAAATATCGAACATTCAAAAGGAGTCGATGGAGCCTTTAGTAGATGACGGAGAAATATCGACTGTGATGCTGTATGATCCATTTACACAGCAATACTTTGAAGTTCTAGCTGAGGAACTTGACTATCGAGTTCAGCCAGAAGAGCAGCATTTTAATGATTTAACACCAGAAAGTGCAGCATCCGATAATGAGTCATTAGAAATAATTGAAGAAGAAGACCAACCATCGTCACCAGCACCTGATGTCATTGATTTAACTACTCCAATAAAGAAAAAGAAGAAAACAAAGGATTAATTTAAAATATATTTTTAGTTAATACGCTCTCTGGTATTTATGGATCAATCGGCCCTTTTCAGGGCCACATATTTTTCAAACGGGAAACAAATTGTTTCAATTTATTTATATTTTTAAAAATATTAAACAGTCCTTTTCAAGGCTATATTTAACATAAACGTAAAAAATCAACTATTAGTTCAAAATTAAATTATATATCAAAGTATATCGATATATATGCAAGTACATCGTTCCATGTGCAAGTATATGTAAATATATACTTGTTATACATCATTACAGTTAAATAAAAATTAAAAAAAGTTAAAAAAATTCTGCGCTCAAAATAACAATACATACATGGTTAAAAATTAAAAAAAAGATTCTGCGCTCGAAATATCATCACGTTAAAATCACTGCGCTCGAATCCTTCTGCATTAGAACCCCCCTGCGTTAGAATCCCCATGCGTTAAAATCCCCATGCGTTAGAACACCCATGGGCTTGAATCCCCCTAGTTTACCCACTCAATTGTTACTTGAGTTTTCTATAAACTGTATATTCTGAAGTATACTCATGATTCATACGCTTTCCGAACAAAAGAAGCAGGATCGATCTATAATGCTGAAGGACTTGTATATACAGTCGTATGTGTAAACTCAGAAGAAAATCTAAATTATATATACTGAAGTATTCTAAGGATTTCATGAATTAAATTAATTAATAAGGTAACAAAATTTAATATATAATTTTTTAAAATATAAATAGTTTGTTATATTTTTTTCTTTTAATAGTTCAAATAGTATTTTAAATAATTTACAGTCATACGTGTGCTAGTATAACCTACATGTTTTAAACTAAATTTTTACAATGTATCGGAATGAATTTATGAAATAAATTAATTATTTATAATGCTATTGAACCATTAACATATAAATAAAAATGTGTGTAAGCATGATATGTGCGTTTATATTTAAATTTCCAATTGAATTGAAATTTTATCGATCGAAATTATTTCTTGCTCAATTGTTTGCACGACGTACATTATGATTCAATTAACAAATTAACATATATAATGTATTTTACAGAAATTTTCGTGAGAGATCGGGTTAATATATAACCTCTTAATCAATTTCATCTCGAATCCAACGAAGAATTTTAAGCCAGTTTTCAATCAAACAATTATTTTTGTATGATTATACTACATCAATTTCAATTGAAGTTGGACTGTGTGATGTGAGTCATTTTTTTTTCTTTAAATATAATAGCATATTTCTTTAATCTTTGCTTCAGCTTTCTCTTTCTTATATTTATCAATATATTTTGCCAATATATATTTAACTAATGTAATAAATTTTTTTTACTTATCAGGTTTTGCTGCAGAAATCTAACTCATTTTGTGATTTGATGAGCTGATCTGATCTGATTGTTTAATTTTTTATTGGAATATTGAATTGCATTACAAACATATTCCATAAAGTGCTATTGACTTTCTGAGATTTGGGTAAGTTTTTCTTTTACTTTAAATAAAATATTACGTGTTTCTTAAATTATTTACTTGCCTTGCATTTATTTTATATTCATTTTTTATTATTATAATCTTTTTTTGCATTGTAATTATAAATAAATTATTAGATTAGATTAGATTAGATATTGTTTATTTTGTATTATAATTACAAAAAAAGCGTGAAAATTACAAATAAAGTTGAAAAAAAAAAAAAAAAAAAAAAAAAAAATACATAAAAATACTTTAAATAGCCTTGCACATATAAAATCAAAATAGTACAGTATGATATCACAGTCATAAAACATAATAGAGATAGTAATACTGTAATAGTAAGTCAATAAATTAAATAAGAGCGATATCACAGATAACACGAATAAATACACGCAAAAAGTATAAATAATATAGTTAAAAATCAGTCTCAATATCTATCAGTCAAAATAATTACATAAAATCAAGCGTGTAAAGAGCGCAGTCGAAATATCAGCAGTATACAGTAAGTTAAAATCACAGCAAGTTGAATGTACAGTAATATACAAGTCAATCTGATATAAATATAATCATTCACTCTATGCACACACATCCTACATGCACGCCAATAAATACAATCATGCCTTAAATCTATAAAGGGTACATCACATAATAAATTAACACATATGATATAGTCCGAAAATAATACTGTTTAATCGAGGTCGAGTAAAAACCTCCTCAGAGCGGCTTTAAACCTGCTGATTGATGGAAGATTTTTAATATCAGCAGGTAGGGAGTTCCAAAAATGCGCACCTTGAACTTGAAAGGAATTTCTTCCAGTCTCAGTGCGCATGAAGGGCAACGCAAGATCTTTAATCTCACCCCTAGTGGTCGCTCTGGGTATATATCTAGTGAAGAGACCCACTAGATATTCGGGAGTATTCATACGTACGATTTTGTACATAAGTACAGCCATAAAATACTGTCTCCTCGAATCAGTACGTAGCCAACCCAAAGCATGTATATGGGGAGAGATGTGATCACCCATTCTCACGCCTAATACATATCTCACACATGAATTTTGCATTGTCTGTAGCCGTCTTCGTAACTCCTGCGAAGCATCGAGCAAAACCACTGAGCAGTAATCAAGATGTGGAAACAGCAGGGCGGTTGCGAGGCTGCTTACGCAGAGCCTCAGTGGTGTACCGACGGAAAAACCGCAGGCTATAAATCACTCTATTGAATTTTTTAGTCAACATATTAATATGCGGTTCCCACGACAGTTTAGAGTCGAGTACAACACCAAGGCTCGTAACGGTGTCAGAGAAAGGAATACCGATACTGCTCCCCAGGTCAATCGTCCTTGGCTCACCCGAATAAAAATTTTTAATAAAACGATTACTTCCAAAGACGATCGCCTTTGTTTTACTAGCATTCAAAGTGAGAGAAACACCAGCAGCCCACCCCGACACCGCCCTGGCCACCCTCTGTAAAATACGAATCCCCTCGTCCACATCATCATAAGGGACCTGTGTATAAATTTGAAGATCATCCGCATACAGCAGATGCCCGACGCAACCAGAGTCCAGTGCGTCACGTACGTCATTTATGTAAAGGCAAAACAACAGAGGCCCCAGCACCGAACCCTGAGGTACTCCTAGATTGGTTGTTAGCCAATTCGATTCCTCCTTTAAATGTGTGGAAACCATTTGTTTCCTACCTGATAAATAGGAGTTAATCCATCCGAGTGCGGCCCTGGAGAACCCCATCGATCTAAGCCTCGCAAGAAGTTTGGAGGGAGAGATCGTGTCGAATGCCTTACTAAAGTCAAAAAGTAGCAGTAACGTGACAAGTTTCCTAAATTGAGACAAAATACTTAAATAATAAGAGTGATGATTTTGTTTTATAGGTTTCATAGCAGTATATTGAAAAAGTAATTGTATTTGCTTAGTTTATCATTCAATTTATGTCCAATTTCAATAAAAATTCAAAAGTGACTATTTTTTTCTAAATATAATTTATTTAATTTATTACTAACCCTTATACTTTCTTCTCACGTTCTTTTTACTATCTTTTTTCCTAGTTTTTACATAGTAATAACATCTTTTAAAAATATAATAGTTTAATAAATTACTCTTTTATTAATAAAAATTATTTTATATTTTGTAAGTTTGTTTCAAAGCAGAAGATTTTATTAATTTTAGTAATTTTAATTTCTTTTTATGCTTTTTCATTTATATTATTTTATTACTTTTTATTGTTAAGCTTCTTATTTTAGATTCAGAAGTATTTCTTACAATAAAATAATCTTTATAATTTATTTGCTTACATGTGTTTGTGTTTACTTATGTGTTTGTACTTACAACTTAGTTTTCAAAAACTTCTTAGGAAACTTTTAAAGTATATTGTATATTTATCTGATTTTTCCTTCTTTCATGGACAGAAAGCGATTTTCAATTTCTTACTCACTTGGCTTTTAAATTTTGTATGTGTTTCTGATTTTATTTTAATTTATTTGAAAATAATTGTTTTTCATGAATTCTTCATGAACCTTGACATACTATTTTAATTCCATATGTTATTTATGTATTTGCATATTATTTTTCAATTATTTTTTACCATAAATTTAAGTATAATAAAAAGTATGTACAATTTTATAAGAAATTTTACATCTAGCTAGAACATCTATTTTAACATGCCTAGCAAGCAGACCTAACATGTCAATCTAGATTACAATTATTTATTTAATTAGTTTTCACAGTATGATCTTGTTAAATATTTGACTCACAGTTATTTCTTGATTTATAATTTAAAAAAAATAAAAATAATAATCGTAACGTTAATCAATAATTAGTAAATAAATATTAATAAAGGAGATATTGGTGTCAAGTGTTTATTTCTATATGAAATTTGACATTGTTTAAATTAGTTGAAAATTTCTTTTCATATTTAGTAGTCCGGTCTTCTTAATTACATAGTTATCAATTTTTGTATTTCCGTGTTCTCATTCAATTTTTATTATTTAATGATTTATCTGATGTTCGCTTCTTTACTGCGAAGATCATATGACTATGGTAATTTTAATAAACTCAAAAATCAATTAAAATCAACGAAAAATCTGTTATTGATACCAAAACCCTCATGTATTTATACATCGATTTTTTTGATTCATTTTAAAATTTATATTTCATATCTTCATGGTTTGTCTGGCAGTTATATTTAAAATCTTATATTAAGGTTTACCATCTATGCTAGTTATAATCCTAAAAAACATTGAACCACACATTTCCTTAATCCTGCCAGAAAACTTTCATAAAATATAATTAGTATCGATTCATATTTAAAGACGTTTACCACAGGTTATATCATACAAAATTCATTAATGTGCAAATGTTTTTAAATTTTCATCACAATTAAAAAAAATCATAAATAGATGATAATTTCAATACGATTCACCGATTTCAAATTAAGATACAGAAATATAAAATAACAATTCAGAATAAATTCACATTTCAATTGCAATTTCAATGTTCTCCACACTGAGAAAAAATATAATTGGATTAAGTAAGGCTTGATTAAGTCAATTAAATCCCTTAGATGCAGGCGGAGGATCAAATATTTTGTTAAATTAATATAAATATTCCGATCGAATCAAATAAATATTTCATATTTTCAAATAAAAATTTATTTTATTAAATATAAAATATTGTATAAAAATATATTAGTTATATATAAGGACATAGATGATTTTATGTCCGTAATAGACCGTATGAGGAACTATAACTTATTAGTTGAAAATATTAATCTTTTTTTCAATAATTATTAAATTTAATTTCAGTTTTATTGATTTTTTCTTTTGTTTCTTTGATTGACATTTTGTAATGAGTATAGCTGCTGTCGAAGCGCTAGTCATTTTTTTTCACTAACCTACGTTCAATATAATTGCTTTTTGACATATTGAACGAAACATAGCAGGGTCGGTGATGCCATATTGATTTTTCCTGAGATATATTGAGACTCAATATGTCTCAAGAGGACATATAAATCTTGTAAAGAGTCGAGGAGCATGTCTGAGACATATGCGATGTCAAACACATTTAGCATGCTTTTTACATACGAATACGGCCTACGGGGACATGTATATATATATATATATATATATATATATATATACATATGATATTGCTACAACTAAATGTTTTATAAAATTTTATTAGCTGCTTTACTGAAATTGGTTTGATTAAACTAATTAAATAATTTAACTAAAACAAAAATTTTTTCATTATTGTAAAAAAATATTTATTTTTTTTAACTCAGGTATCAATATTTTTTATCCTAACTAAATATTTTAGCAATTTAATTATCTTGCATACTATTTCAATTAAAATAAATTTTTATCAACAAAATATTTAATAATTGAATTTATTTTATTGACTCAATAAAAGTTTTTTTCTCAGTTCATCTCAATTTAGAAATGGTGAATTGTTTTGAAATTTTTATCATTTATTTATGTTTTTTTTTTTTTAAATCGTGATAAAAATTTGAAAGCATTCGCACATAAATCAATTTTTATGATATAACCTGTGGTAATGTTCTTAATTGATTTTGATACGATTTTTTATATCGATATTCAGAATCCATTCTCTTTAACTTCAAATAATATACTCATCAAGGAAGGCGAGAGTGAATTAAAGGTAAATACGTGCTAGAGGGCGATCACGTGCTTATTATACCCAATGAATACACAAACTTTAAAAAACATGTTTATTAAATCCTGGAAAGATTTACTTGTGCACTTTTATGGATAAATAAAAATCTCTTTTATTATGCAACATAAATTGATACAATCATTTATATTTGTGAATATTCAACTTTTCCCGTAATAATCCTATTCATCCAATTAATATGCAAGCATGTTCACATTTAATGTATTTCATTGTTGCTTGATTTCGTCATCTCACTTTCACTTACGCAGGTTTTTACGCATGCTCATATATACTTTAGGTTTGTAGTTTCTATTGAAGTTTTAGTATTATTTTTAACTTCAATTTCGATTTCCTCGCAATACAGTCTTATTTTTTTATTTTCTACTGCATTTCTTATATCTTGTTCTTTATAGTAGAAACTTTAATTACCATAGTGTAATCGCATGTAGTTAAGGGGATACCACAGTTCTACGCTACCAGTGGAGCGATTCAAGCACGCTTTTATATGTATGTACGGTTTCATATATATATATATATATATATATATATATATATATATATATATATATATATATATATATATGTATGACAATCATACAGATAAAAAAGTTCTTAAATTTGGTAGCAACCATATTAAAAATTTTTTTTCATGTGTATGATTGTCATACAGGTGTATGAAACCCTACATACATATGAAAGCGTGCTCGAATCGCTCCACAGCAGCACAGATTTTAATCAACAAAAAACAACATGTTTCCATAGAAAACCAGAATATTATTAGCCAATTTTTATTGTATTCCATTATAGCTTTTATAACAAATTTACTACATTCTAAAATCACACACAATTAGGGGTGTGCGAGTAGCTCGAACTACGAGTAACTCGATCAAATTACTCGACTCGACTCGAGCTCGTCTGAGTCGAGTATTAACTCGAACTTTTCGAGTTACTCGAATTTATCGAGTTACTTGAATAAATATAAACTACTCGAATAATTCGAGTTACTCGAAAAAATATAAACTACTCGAATAACTCGAGTTACTCGAACAAGTCGAGTTACTCGAACAAGTCGAGTTACTCGAATGACTTGAGTTACTCGAACGAGTCGAGTTACTCGAATGGCTCGAGCTACTCGAATGATCCGAGTTACTCGAATGGCCCGAGTTATTCGAACGAATCGAGTTACTCGAATAACTCGAGTTACTCGGATAACTCGAGTTACTCGGATAACTAGAGATACTCGACTAACTTGAAATAAAACACTATATGAATACTAGAAGCAGACTGCTATCTGATAATGTAGAAAAAATAAGTTTTTCTTCATTCTAATATTAAGATAATCTAATAAAAAAGCGATTTTCTAATTATTATAATAAAATGTAATATTATTTTGTTTGTTACCCTACTCTTTGAAATAATTAATAATTTTTTATCTTTGAAATGTTCGATTGAAATAACTCGAGCTATTCGAGTAGCTCGAGTTATTCGAGTAACTCGGGTCATTCGAGTAACTCGGGCCATTCGAGTAACTCGCGTCATTCGAGTAACTCGGGCCATTCGAATAACTCGAGCCATTCGAGTAATTCGGGCCATTCGAGTAACTCGGGTCATTCGAGTAGCTCGAATCATTCGAGTAACTCACATTTTTTCGAGTAGTTCGTATTTTTCGAGTAGTTCGGATTTTTTCGAGTTCTCGACGATCTCGAGTACTTGACTCGAACTCGAAGAAAAAATTCGACTCGACTCGAGCTCGAATATTCGAGTATTTGCACACCCCTACACACAATTAATAAATAGGCAGAATTATAGTTTATATAGAAAAATTACTCGGCAATGCTTATTTAAAATCCCACACTTCCACCTAGGGACTCATTCCTGTTTATTGAAGTCGAAAAAATCTATAAGTTTCTCAAAGTAAGTACCATATCTTCTATGTAAATTTATTCACTTTCTTTTCTGGTACATTCCTGTTTTTCTAACTACAAACATAAGCCTCTTTAAATTTAATACATTTCGTTGTTCAATTATGTCGCCAAATGTTTGCATCTTCGTTCCGTATTCTTCTCACAAGACATAATGACAGAGTTACTTTACTTTTTAGCTGTACTCTAAATATTCTTTTCAAAAAAATAGATTAAGATAACATGGAATGTTGTCACTGCTAAGATCTCATTAATTTTCCGCATTTATTATTGAAAAGTTGATTTAACTTTCTTAATACGTAATGTATTCTGATCAATTCTTCATTGTATTTATAAGTAATATTGAGTATCATCAAACATAGCAAAGAAGCTTCCGGGAAGCTTCCAAGTATCTTCCAGAAAAATTTCTGAAACTTCTAGAAAACTTCCGTCGAAGCTTCCCAAAAGCATCAAATGTCCCGCGCACTTTGTTTTTAGAGAGATTCAATGGAAAATTCTAGAAAGCTTCCATGGAAGAGAACGGTAAGCTTCCATGAATACCAGCATGAAATCTTTTATCAATTCTACGAGAAGCTTTCTGGAAAGATTGCTGTAAGGTTCGAAAAATGCTTAATGGAAGCTCCCACGAAAAAGTGCAAGAAGCTTCTATGCAAGCTTCCACAAAAGCTCGCATGAAAGCTTTCTGTAAACGTCAAATGTCCCGCACATTTTGCTTTTAGAAAGATGCAATGGAAGATTCTAAGAAGCTTCCATAAAAGAAATCGGTAAGCTTCCTAGGAAGCCAGCATAAAAGCTCTTGTGAATATTATGAGAAGCTTTTAGAAAAGATTACTGTAAGGTTCAATAAATACTTCATAGAAGCTTCCACGAAAAAGAGCGAGAAGCTTCCATGAAAGCTTCCTGGAAGCTTAAAATGTCCAGCGCATTTTGCTTTCAGAAAGATTCAATGGAAGATTTTAAGAAGCTTCCATAGTAGAAAATTGAAAGAGCAGCCCGGATCCGATTCCCTTTTCTGATTAAGTGTTTTGATGTTATTTACTCAACTATTAATGGTTTTATCTGCAAGTTGAGCGTAATGCACATTATTATTATAAATATTAGTACACTAGGAGAAAAAATGATATTTAATTGTTTTGAATTTTATTGAATTAAAAGGTTATGTTTATGATATTTACGCGTTGTTTACTTTTGTTTGATTTGCAGATACAGCTATTAATACTCGAATAAATAACAAAAAAACTCAATTATACAAGGACAGCGAAACCGGTCTACTCTTGATTAGATTACAAAAAGCTTACAAGAGATCTTCCAAATATGTTTCTCGTAACATTCTATGAACATTAATATATTCTTATTGTAATATTCTTTGAAAGGCTGCAGGTAGTTTAGATGGAATCTTTCACGATAAGTTTCTGGAAGCTTCTTGCAAGATCTAATGTGATCTTCCCAAAAATATTCCTGTAATATTCCACCTAATCTTATTAAAAGTTTGCTAAAAGCTTCTTTGCAATTTTCCATTTACTGCTATCAGAATATTTCGCGTAAGCTTTCGCAAAGCTTTCATGAAAGATTCCAATGTGATCTTCCTGAAACTTTTAATTAGCTTACAAGAAGCTTACAAGGAGTCTTTCAAACAAGTTACTCGTAACCTTACATGAACATTAATATATCCTTACTGTAATATTCTGTGAAAAGCTACAGGAGGTTTTGATGGAATCTTCCACAAAACTTTACTGGAAGCTCTCTGCAATAAGATATAAAGTAATCTTCCTAATAACATTCCTGTAATATTACATTTAATTTTTTCGGAAGCTTATTGAAAGCTTCTTTGTAATGGTCCATTTAGTGCTATTGAAATATTTTCCTTAAGCTTTCCTAAATCTTCCGCAAAGCTTCCATGAAATATTCCAATGTAATCTTCCTGAAACTCTTATTTAGTATCCGGAAAGTTTGTTGGAAGCTTACTTTGGAATCTTTCATTTGAAGCTTCCCGAATCTTTCGTGTTATGTGGGATTGTCTATTACTTTTTTCATCATTTTTGGCCTACCAATAAATGACTGAAACATGTACATATATTTATTATCGTGTTACAGTATTTAGTAATTAATTTGATACCCACTTAAAATTTTATATTTTTTAGGCAACAAGGATCAAATCAGTATTAACATTTTAACAATTTAGAAAAAGTTTTAAATCAAATATGCAAAAGAATAACCTACTACATGCCTTAACTCGAAGCATGTATCAATAACTTAATATTCATTATCATCCCTTTCAATTTCTGAATTCGCAACTTGTTAATAACGAAAATACGACTTTCCTAAATCTCTAAATAATAGTTTTAGCATAATCATAATTATTAGGAAAAGTAAATAATAAAAATGACGTCTAAAACATATTAGAACGCTAATATTAGGTATTTTTAACTATTACCTCTACAAATCATCAGATTGGTAATGCGCTAATTTCGTAATAAATCATTGATATTATGTTACATCACGCCTTAAAATAATTTACTATTTGTTACTAATGTACGCCTAAAAATAATTTTTCATATATATCAAAGTAAGGGAATTTAACCTAAACATTGAAAGACCACGCGAAATCGATAATTGATACTTGGAACCTCTAGCATCTTTAAGGTAGTCTTATTAGTTCAGTGATTTGCATTGCAAAGTAGTATGTTTCTTACAAATTCGTACAATGCGAAAGATAAATTAGTTGAGTTCAGTGTTTGCGCAATAATTCAAAAACACGTTCGTGCGCAGCGTCTATAAATTTGGCAAGCAAGTCTTGTGGTTGGCAAGTGCATAGATTTATATGCATATGTATTTACTACATAAACTGTAACGGTATTCTACCGTGTTTGAATCTTGCGCGCTTAGGTATTAGAATAGGATGAACGCTCGGTCATATATCTCGTCTAAGACGAGTAAAAAGTGCGTATCTTGACGACCAGCACGCGAGAGAGAAGCTCGCCGGCTGTGAGGCGCTTCAGAGAGTTTCCGGCTACCGTTGCGTTAACACGAAACCTAAGCCACGCTGTGTTCATTAGAGGATTTCGCCACGTGGTCTTATAATACGTTAGACTAAGTTCGCAATTGATAGCACGAAACGTTGTCTTAAATAAAAGTCGTTAAATTATATCGACTAGTGTATTATATTGGCTAGTTGCAACTCTCAGAAATTCTGTCTGTAGAGATTTGCTTGACCGCTTTTCGCGCATCTTAGCGGTCAGCAATTAAGTGCCAGTAAATACGTTGATCGGTGTGTATAGGATTCCACCGATCTACGCCAAGGCAACTACGTTGGCAGAGCTCAGCGGAATTCAACGATCGGGAAGAGACGTATCCCACCGATCTGTTTCAGAACATCTACGTAATGGTTACGTACAGGGGAGAAGCTACGGTAACGAGCAAGCGGCGTCTACATGAACGTAGGTAATTAGTGTAAGCTGGCCAGCGCGTTACTGTAAGTATAAATAAACAGTGCAATACCTAGGTGTCTCTTTCTCGGGAGATACTTGTTCGGGTAAATTGTATCACCGGTTATATAACCAATCAGCGTCATAAGCGAGTTCGATTTAGTCCGCAACGCGCCCTCCCTTTGCTCACTCTCTCATTAGATGCGTACATTAGTTTCACATATTATATTATTTCATTCTCGTTTAATTCATATTTTATCTTTGTATTTATATTTTTCTTATAATAAATTAATCTTGTTCTTTATTAAGTCGTGCTTCATATTAATTTATATTGCCTGACTATATATAACATAAAATATATATTTCCCGTTGCTCACTCCGACGCCTCCGCGATCCTTGTGAGCAGGTGTTAATTAATTAGTTACGTAATATCATATAATTTAATATAACGTATTTTGAAACCTGCCTCACGAAGGAAAACTGCGCTACCAGCCACGCGTCTCTCGATCAGGTAAGAGAGAAAGAGGGACGCAGTGAGTGCAGCAAGCGACAAGTATATCACACAAGATTTTGTCGTTTATCAATAGGATTGATTAGCTAGCACAATCGGAGTTTGCTGTATAATATATAGTAAATTTCTTAGTTTTCAGCAACTCCGCATATATTAAAAATTCATAGACTTAGCTATAATTCATATTCAATTAAAAGCTAATTCTTTTTTGTAACAGGTACAAAATAACCGTTACAAAACATCGTTTTCACGTATTTATATCTATGTACGTGAGCCGTAAGCGTTGTCGTGTCTCTATGCTTACGTCTAAATTGATATAGAGTAAGGACATTATTTTTCTTTTATTTCTAAATTAAGGGTCGATTGCTATAACTTACAAAGTTCCATTTTAATCATTGAGATCTGAAGTGTAATATATTACAATTTCTTTGAAATCTATAAAAAACTTTTTACGCAATCTTATAAAACGTTACGAAAAGTGAAATTCAATAGAACTACCATTAGCCTTTTTTATTCAACACCAAACTAAAAATCATGTAAAAATCGATCTTTAAAAAATAATCGTGTGAATTAATCATAACGTGCTTGACCTAACAGCCGTTATTTTCCGTGAAATCGCGAATTTCGTACTTCAAAAAATTCTAGCTTCTTTCAATGCCCGATTTGCCTCTTTTTCTCGATACTACAATAAAGATCATATGAAAATACATTGAAGAAAATCATTGTGTACATAAATTATGAGTAACTTAACTTGATATTTTCTGCGTTATCGAAAATTTTGTTCTTTAAATTCTAGCCTTTTTAATTTGTAGATTGGCCTCTTTTCAGAATGAAGTTAATATAAAAATACATCTTAAGAAAAATCATCTTGTAAATAAATAACTTAACCCTTCCAGTCACAGCGAAACACCAGTGACCCACTCAATCACTACCGATCTTCTAACGTTTATGACCAGTTCGTTATCGATTTCTCTGCGGTTTTTGTTCTCTGCTTTCTTCAAGGATCCAATGGTTAAAAAATAATTATATAGCATAACTATTTAAAATAATTACTATTGATAACGAATAAATATAAAAAAATCAATTCCAGAATAAATTAGTGACTGAAAGGGTTAACCAACAGCCGTTATTTTCAATTTTACTTTTATTATTTTTAGGCTTACTGTAACATAATATTAATAATCCAATTGAGTACAATAGGTTATTTCTTATAGTAGAAGTGCTAAAAATCAGTGCATTACAAATCTGACAGTTTATAGAGTTGGCAGTTATAAATACCTAATATTAGAGCTCTAATGGATTCTAGACGTCATTTTAATTGTTCGTTTGCTTTTTCTAATAATTATGATTATGCTAAAACTAGTATTTACGCTTTTATAAAAAAATTGAATTTTCATTGTTAACAACGTTGCAAACTTCAAATTCATTCCAATTTATCTGAAATTTTTCAACTAATATTAAGAAGGTTAATCTTGATGATTCCGTATAAAAGTATTGATAATTAATGAAATTATTTTTCAACTGTAATAAAAAAAATGCAAGAAGCTGAACAAACAAAACCAAAACGTATTAAAAAAAACCTAAAAGGTACTTAACTACAGAAAGTGATGACCCAACAATAAACAAAAAAGGAAAA
Source organism: Anastatus disparis (assembly GCA_017163975.1). NCBI lineage: Eukaryota > Metazoa > Arthropoda > Insecta > Hymenoptera > Eupelmidae > Anastatus > Anastatus disparis. The sequence continues at coordinate 1,951,247 of JAFFSR010000328.1, forward strand.
AGACAAGTTTAGAAGGAATGAAAGCGTTTTTCGAAGAAGGTGAGGAGAGCGAAGAAAATGATGAAAGTAATGCGAATTATGAATGTTCTACTGATAGTTACTCTGACACAGAAGATAAGGAAGTGGAAACTGAAAAATGTCAAAAAAATAACCCTACAAAAAACAAAAAACATTTAAAAGAAAAAGACAATAAGTTGATGAAAGATAAAAAAAATTGATTAATATAGTCAATAAATTCAATCCTACAAACAATTCTCTAAGAGGTATTTACTATAATTTTTATAATTGAAGGTCATTTGAAATTATTCATTTAAGTTAAGCCTACTTTAATATTTCACAAATCATTTTCTGAACGTTAAAAAAATGAGTCTGAAGTTTACATTATTATTTTACATCGAAAATTAAAAAAAACCCATATTTCAAACTAATACTGGATTTAGAACCTTATATTTTGATAATAAAACAATAAAAATATGATTCAAATGTAGAACTACCCGTAATCAAATCCCAAGGGAATTCGCATAATTCATTACATCCCGAGCTATAATAAAAACGCTTTCTAATGGATCTTTTCAATTGAATAGTAGATTGCATACCAAGGGCGCAAAATAAAAAATTCTGTGCCCAGTGCAAATAAGTACCCAAGCGTAGCAAAGGCTTCAAATTTGCACGAGGGCTGCAAATCCCCTTTGCGCTCTTGGTACACATACTATTTTTTGGCCGTCAGGGCGCAAAATTCGATTTTCTATGCTTGTCAAGCGGACGCAAAATAGTACATTCCCGCCCTAGGGCGCAAATGTATTATTTTGCGCCTACTTGACAAGCATAAAAATTGAATTTTTCAGCCTTTGGATCAAAAAACAATATGTGTACCACGGGCGCAAGGGGATTCGCGGCCCTTGTGCGAATTTGGCGCCCTCGCTTCGCTCTGGTGCTCATTTGCACTCTCGCCGGAATCCCCTATTTTGCACCCTTGGTACACAATGTACTATTTTGGTCCAGAAGGTGAAAATTCAGTCATCACTGACTATTATCTATCAGCAAAAAATGTATATTTAACATTGATTGTTTTTTATTTTATTTATGTGGGAAATGTGCGAGGAGTGCGCGACGGGCGCATGGGTGTGCGCGCAAACGTGCGTTCAAGCAAAGCGAAATGCTATTAATATATTGGCTCATGCGCGAATTTCGCACCTTAGGGCGGGAGTGTGCTATTTTTTCGCCCACTTCTAGAATAAAATAATAGTAATGACCCTACATATAAGGGGACAAAACCCGATTTAACGAAAATTTCCTGTTTATATTTAACAATCTTCTGATTATTTTAATTTACTAAAACCAAATATGTGTAATATAACACTGCAAAATAATTAACTTTTATTTCTACGAACACGCAGAAATGAGAACTACCCACACTATAAGGGGATTTAAATCATAGTGATAACAAAAATTTCCTGTTTTTATATTCTTAACTGCTCTTTGATAAATTTGATTTAGTAAAATTAAAAAAATTTAGAAAAAAATGAAAACAGGAATTCTTTGTTATTACTATGATTTTTATCCTCTCATAGCGAGGTTACCCATGTGTTCGCAAAAGATAACTTAATATATTCAGCAGTTTCCTTTCATATTCATTTGGTTTTACTAAAATTAATTCAATAAAAGGTTGTTCTAAAAAATAACAACAGGAATTTTTAGTTATTTCTATGATTTTCATCCCCTTATAGTGAGGGTAGTTTTCATTTCCGCGTGTTCGCAAAAATGAAGTTAATCTATTCTGTAGGCTGGAATTTATAGTTGTCACTCATTTCTCATTTCTCAGTTCTCAAGTATTCTATCTTTGTTCTCCTTATGGAAATAGTGTAAGAAGAACAAGAATAGAATACTTGAGAACTGAGAAATGAGAAATTTATTTTTTAACTGCAAAACGTTTTTATTGTAGCATGTGTCATATTGAAATATGCGAATTCCTTTGTTGGTGGATTAAAAGGTGGTTTTAATTTAAATTAGATTCTTTTACCATCGTAATATGGAGAGCTGAATCTGTTTTTAGTTTTAAATATAGTTTAAACAAATTTTTTTTTTTTGAGTTATTTATTTAAAGTTACATTTCCCTGATTATGTATTAGCGACTGTATTCAACAGTAAGTACAGTAGGTTTTGATTCGTGTTTTATACTATATTTTTTGTCGGTCAGCAAGCAAATTCCCGCTCCGGAAAAAATCGGCTGACATGTGTTATCCTCCAATAATTTTTCAATCTGACGGGAATTTGAACTCGCTATCTCGAAAACGAACGAAGCTCAGCCGTCTAGGCACGTGCCTTAGCCGACAGAGCCACGGACGCCTCTTTTTAAAATTTTTTATTACCTAATTTTTTAAAAATAATTATTACATTCATACTTTATATACTATTTTGACCCTCACATATAACAATCACAATGTAGTGCATGGTCTCGTTTTTTGTTTTTAAAAAATAATGATGATTTACCAAAACGTGACAATGTAGAAGATTTATCTTTAATGATTGTCAATAGATTAAATGATGAAATTATTGAAACTATTGAAAAAGAAATATCTGAAAAAATATTGGATTTGAATGAATTTTTATTGATTTCAAAAAAATTAAATAATATAATATTATGAATTAATAATTGCAATATATAACCTAATAAATTTCAATATAGATTTAATATTACTTTTTAAAGCAGTAGATATGTAGTTTTGTATTTTTGTGACTTTGAATCAATAATATGTACAAATTATAAGTTTGCAATTTAACGTTTAATATCTGTTTTACAAAAAACTTTTTATTCAAGATTTTCACAATGTAAAACTATTAAAAAATAATTTGTTATTTTTACGATACTGCTTAGAAATTTTTCTAACTTATTAAGTTTCATTACTTTTTGTACTTTTTTTCTCGAAATATAACTATAATTAAAGTAAATGAGAAATGTTGCGCACATTTAACTACAAATCTTTGCGAAAAAAATTAAAAGTGAAACACATTTTTGACATGATACCTGCTTATAAATAGAATTTAAAACATGTTAAAAAATATTATTCTTTTTATCGTGAAGGAATTATTGAAAATTGTAAATGATTAAAAATTATTAACTTTCTTGAAACTTGTAATGAATGTGTTAAATACTACAAAAATACAAAAATTTCATTTCTGGAAATTGCTCTGTATCACGGAAGTTAAATTTACTCGAGAATTGCTGAAATGCGTCCGATGAGTCAGTTTGTAGTTCTTCTCCATTTACAATATAGCAAAATATTTCAACAATCGTTTAATTTTTCTTTCAATTCGTTCTTAGCGTAGAGATAATAAAATATAGGGTTGATGTGTGAGTTACCATACCCTATATTAAAGCATACAATTTCAGTCATTAGAGCGCAATAATAAAGATGTCACGATAACTGATGCATCGAAAAACCTTCATAACTTTAACGAATAAATTAATAACACAGGCCCACAAAATGAAAAAAAATGTCTGAACTTTTAACCGGACATACATATTTCCATGTATTTTTCGACGCTGAATCCGAATCTGTAATAAAAATATAGGGTTTTCCTACCTTTTCTCAGAGTTTTATTGAAAAAACCTCATTTTTTACGGTTTTTTTGCGGTTTTTCGAGTCTAAAAAAAACAAATCATGAGATACGGTTAATTGGACTTCAAAATCGAATTCTACGGGAAAAAATACACGGGAAACCATACCTTCAAATTTTTTTAACGCGATTCTAGTCCTCTGTATGGGGCTGAAAAGATAAGGAAATCGGTAAAAGTCGAAATTTTGCCTAAAATGGATTTAAACAATATTAAAATTTAATCATGCGTCTTTTGAAGAGTCGATAAACATTGGAAATACTATCCTGGGGGTTTTTCAGATTGCTGATCATGAATTTGAAGTCAGATTGTGTAAAAACTACTTCTAGAGGGCGGTGACAAGAACTGTATATGGTAAATTTATCGATTTTTTAAAAATTTTACGTCTGAAATACTAATTTGCGAAACAGCTGCGAAAAAAGGACAAAAACGTGTCAGAAATCCACTACATCGGTCATTCGAAGAGAAACGTGTACGTAAGCGTAAGCCAATTTAAAAAAAACATCGGAAGAGAGAGAGAGAGAGAGAGAGAGACAAACATAGACAAAATGTTAAGTTTAACGTACACAATAGGCTAAGTTAATATCTTGAATTTACAGTCAATACTGTGAAAGACTCTAAAATTAGTATTTCAGACGTAAAATTTTTAAAAAATCGATAAATTTACCATATACAGTTCTTGTCACCGCCCTCTAGAAGTAGTTTTTACACAATCTGACTTCAAATTCATGATCAGCAATCTGAAAAACCCCCAGGATAGTATTTCCAATGTTTATCGACTCTTCAAAAGACGCATGATTAAATTTTAATATTGTTTAAATCCATTTTAGGCAAAATTTCGACTTTTACCGATTTCCTCATCTTTTCAGCCCCATACAGAGGACTAGAATCGCGTTAAAAAAATTTGAAGGTATGGTTTCCCGTGTATTTTTTCCCGTAGAATTCGATTTTGAAGTCCAATTAACCGTATCTCATGATTTGTTTTTTCTAGACTCGAAAAACCGCAAAAAAACCGTAAAAATGAGGTTTTTTCAATAAAACTCTGAGAAAAGGTAGGAAAACCCTATATTTTTATTACAGATTCGGATTCAGCGTCGAAAAATACATGGGAATATGTATGTCCGGTCAAAAGTTCAGACATTTTTTTTCATTTTGTGGGCCTGTGTAATTCTTCATTTTTATCTAAGTAAATTTGTTTTATCTGCAAAAAATGTGTTTTACTTTGAATAAATAATCTATAGTACTTTTAAAGAATAATAAAATTTGTGTAATGAAACAAAATGTCTCTGCAGTTAACTTAAAGGCTCGGTAACTGGCCCATCAATCGTATATGATAAAATGCACGAATATTATTGAAAAATACATAATTCATTTATATATTTTCTAGATTAACAAATAATAAAAGTGATGAGGAATATAGACTTGATCCTCCGATTGGTTTCCCAATGCAAACAATGGAGGAATTTCATGCCTTAAACACTTGTATCATAATATAGTATAATGAAGGTTTATCTATCAAAATAACTTTTTACTCATATTTTTTTCAGTTGCTTTAAAAGCGATTGCTAAAAAAGATGGTAAATTACGAGATTTTTGTATCAAGGACTTTGATACATCCATGCAAGCAGCCCTCAGAAGCGCCAAGCAGAGAGATCGTGACAAAAAAAGTCGCCGGGAAAGAAAACAAAATGAAGAATCTGTAGATAGATTAGAGCACCTGAAAAATCTCAAGGCAGAATTTGAAGATACACATTGATTTTTTTCATTTTAAGAATCAGAAATAAATTTATTAAATTTTTATATATGAATATGTTAGATTTCATCATTCAAACGTGTTAGATTATGTTCATTAAATATGTTAGGTGACATTATTTAAATTATTTAGATTATGTATATTTAAATTTACACATTTTTAAAAGTAATCCTGGATACACATCATATCCTTTATTTATTATTATTATCAAAAATACTTATTGATGTTCAATAAATATAATAATATTCCTACCAAAAACTTTGTTTATGGTCACATTTTACTGTAGTCCTAATCACTCATAAATCAATATTGCCTTATTATATAAAATATTTTGATACTTCTTTGATTGATTGCCAGCACACCAGCAAAGTATCTACTCTACGCATTATTTTAAAATCTGTCGTAACTTTACTTCACGTACGCATATTTTGCATCCTTTTTAACCTCATTCCAAAAGCTGTAAATCTGTTATGAATCTGCTGCAGTGTGTGCTATACGCTCATGTGACAAATCTAAAGTGATTCTGCTGCACGGATGAGCGTATTGATCGAGTCTATTAACCGCATTCTAGCTACCGTAAGTTTCTTTTTAATCTCCAGTAAAGTTAATGCTGCACGCTCGTGTAAGAAATCTGACGTAATTTTGCTGCACATACACGAGCATTCAGCGCGCCTCCTGGCCGTACTCAAACTGCCATAAGTACTGTAAGTCTTCTGCAAAGTTTCTGCTGTACGTTCGCACGGGAAATCTGAACAGTAATTCTGTTGCATGCTCGCGTACAAGAAGCATACTTCTTGAAGACATCCTGACTGAAAAAATTCTGGTGTAAGTCTGCTGTAAAAGTTCTGCTGTATGTTTGCATGAGAAATTTAACGTAATTCTGTTACGTGCACTCATGCATTAAGTATGCCTCTTTGACGCACTCCAGCTGCCATATGTCTGCTGCGAAATTACTGCTGTACGACAGCGTGAAGAAACCAAAGTAATTCTGTTGCACACATGCTTGCACTACTTGTGCCTTTCAACTGCACTTTAGGTAGATCTGCTGCAAGCCTATTGCAATGTTTCTGTTGCTAGCCCGCGTGAGAAATCTGATGTAATTCTGATGCATGCATGAGTGCATTGAGCTTCCTTCTTTAACGCACTCTAGCCGCGGTAAGTCTGCTTTAAGTCTGATGGAATATTTCTGCTGTATGCCCGCGTAAGGAATCTGACGTAATTCTAATGCATGTATGAGTGCATTGAGCGAACTTCTTAAACGCACTTTAGCTACTGTAAGTCTTTTTCAAGTCTGGTCCAACGTTTCTGCTGAACGCCCACGTAATTAATCTGACGTAATTCTCGCTCATGCACGAGTGTATTATTCGAGTGTGCGATATTCTTCAATGCACTCTAGCTACCGTAAATCTGCTTCAAGTCCGTTGGGATGTTTCTGCTGTAAGCCTGCATAAGGAATCTGACTCAATTCTGATGCATGCACAAGTGTATTGAACATCCCTCTTTAACGCACTCTAGCTTTCGTAAGTGTGCTGTAAGTCTGCGGTAAAGTTTCTGCTGTATGCCCACGTAATGAATCTGACGTGATTCTCGCACATGCACGAGTGCATTGTGCGATATTCTTCAATGCACTCTAGCTACCATAAATCTGCTTCAAGTCTGTTGGGATGTTTCTGCTGTACGCCTGCATAAGGAATCTGACTCAACTCTGATGCATGCACAAAGGCATTGAACATCCCTCTTTAACGCACTCTAGCTTTCGTAAGTGTGCTGTAAGTCTGCGGTAAAGTTTCTGCTGTATGCCCACGTAATGAATCTGACGTAATTCTCGCGCATGCATGAGTGCATTGTCCGATATTCTTCAATGCACTCTAGCTACCGTAAATCTGCTTCAAGCCTGTTGGGATGTTTCTGCTGTACGCCTGCATAAGGAATCTCACTCAATTCTGATGTATGCACAAGTGCATTGAACATCCCTCTTTAACGCACTCTAGCTTTCGTAAGTGTGCTGTAAGTCTGCGGCAAAGTTTCTGCTGTACGCCGGCGTAAGGAATCTACGTAATTCTTGCGCATGCACAAGTGCACTGTGCGATATTCTTCAATGCACTCTAGCTACCGTAAATCTGCTTCAAGTCTGTTGGGATGTTTCTGCTGTACGCCTGCATAAGGAATCTGACTCAATTCTGATGCATGCACACGCGCATTGAGTATACCTCTTTAACACACTCTAGCTTTCGTAAGTCTATCGTATGTCTGCTGCAAAGTATCTGCTGTGATACTCTGCTGCAGAACTACAAGTTAAATTTGGAAGCAGACATAATAAGTTCTGCGCAATCGCACGTATGGTGCTACTAGGCCTGACAGAAATCTGTGTGAAAGTGACAAAAAGAAAATAGCAACGGTCAATTCGTTTTGCTTTTATTTTTTCAATACGTTATTTCAAAGTCACTATGTAATAATAGCGTTACAAAATTATAGAGACATAACGGAAAAACAAGAAAAAATTTAATAAAAACCGTAAAAAACATTAATACTACATATATACAACAGTGGTGCATTTTTATAGTTGTGAAAAAGATTATTGGTGTATAAGAATGTTTTTTTGTATATTCGAAAAGTCTATGCTTGTTGAACTTTTGTATTTGGAACTAGCGATAATTTTAGGTGTTATAGATTCCATGTTTAACGATCTTACACCTAGTAAGGTAAATGTCCTAGTACATAACCACCTGAGGAATGGTACCACTTCCAAGATAGCCACAGGTAAAATCGTGAATTAACATGGGCTATCTATTGGGGTGACTATTTTCTTAACATGGTCAGTGATCAGGACATTTACCTCACTGTTGTAATTGGTTCATAGTTATGTCCATTGCTTTATAATCCTCTTCTTATTCTGGTATGTATTAATTTATACCGTAAAAAATAACATAACATAAATACTATTTTTAATTGTTTAACGTTTATTTTGTAATTAAGAAAAAGGTTTTGATATAATAATAATTTTCAATCGAATTTTTATACGATGTTTTCTTAATTTTATTCCAGAACTCATGCTTATGATCACAAGGAACGTCGTTAACTTAATCTTGGATATTTTTATTTTTTTTATTTGTGAGTATATACGTTTTATTTAAGTAAAATATGTTTTGAAAATATTAAATATGATTTTTTATTTCTGGTTTCAAGATAATTAGATAATTTTTTTGGTTATTTTAAAATACATTTATTTTAATTATCTTAATTTTGTTGAGAAAGAATAATAATAGTACATTTTGTAACGGGTATGAAAAGGCTTTATTTACGAAACTCGTTACGACCCTCGCCTTCGGCTCGGGCCGTAAACTGCTCGTTTTGTAAATAAAGCCTTTTCATACTAGTTGCAAACCGTATTTTTTGCCATGAGAGACAAAAAAGAGCAACAAAGTGGCGATTTTGAGGCTAGAATGGCAAAAAGAATATTATTGATATGACATATCAACATAACCAATCTGCCACACTGGTCCAAAAACAAAATATTTCTCAACTTTTAAGTATAAGTTTTTAAAAAAAAATCCTTTTTTAGTTCCATTTGAATCAGAAAAAAACTTAGTCAATTTATAAACTCTATAAATTTCATAAAACTATACTTATTTAACAAAAGTTTTCAATGGCTTTAATTTAGAATAGAAATGACTCTTACGTCATACAGAATAATGTTCTTTGATAAGTTTCTTTTTTCATTCAGGAAAAAATATGAGGCTTTTGTGCAGTGTAATAGTGACATAAAGTATTTCATAAATAAAATTTTTTCTAATTGTTTTTTCTCATATTTTTTACATTACCAAAAATCAAAATAAATTAAATGAAATATAATCTAAAATAATATGTATTAAATATACTTCAATTTTTTTTCTATTTTCTATTTAAAATTAAATAAATTCTAGGATGCTGTACAAGCGCACACATTATTATAATTATAAAAAGAAAATGTTCTTCATTTGTTATGTGTTTAATAAATAATAATGTTATATGTATTAAAATACGTCGACTAAGATATAATTTACAAGAGCCCTTGAAGCGTGCTTTTATCTTATTTTTTCTAATTTTGTATATTAAGAATACTATTTTTCCACATGTATTTCAGCTTATTAATATTTGTAGTTATTTAATAACTAAAACTTTCAAATAATACTTTAGTCTAATAAGAAAATTCAGTATTTCCTTTATAATGCTATTTTTCAAACTTTATAATTTTAAGCCTAATTATCAAGTCATTAACATTTATTCGAACTGAGATTATAAAAAATGCGTACGTGCCGCCTGACCAGTTTTCGACCAGTCAGCAATAAAACATCTGGCATACAGTTGTAGTTTACCCCTTCCTTCAAAAATCTTCGTTATTAATAAAAAAGGGATGCGTACGAATTTTCTATTTTTATGTATTTTTTTACCTGCATAAGCCTACGCTTTATTTTCACCAAAAATAAATACGACAGAACACTCTTGAATTTCAAGGAGTATGAACACCTTTTTCCTTTCCTCACTATATGGAATAAAGTATACAGTGTTGTGCACTCACTTGTGTTTTATTTTCAATACATTTTCATTATCCAAAATTTGTTTCGTTAAATCAATTTTCAACAAGACATGCTCATTCAAGAGCGTACAGATACAATAAAGAATATAAGCTATGGAATTTATTAAAAATAAAAAAAATATGTTAGCGAAAAATTTGCCTGGGTAGGTCACGTCCACCATTACATTACGATGGCAATGTAAGAAGTTGGAACAAGTGTGGAACTCGTTGTTCCGGCGTTTCGTTCCAGGTCCGACAACGGGAACTCATAAGTGAGGCTATGTAGTCGGACCCTGCAGATGCCTTGAGAGAGAAGGAAGTTCGTCGCTCTTATATACAAACTAAGACCTTTTCCCTGCGCTTGCGAGAACACGGTTTTCGGGTTCCGCCCAGCGGCTAGTCGCCTTACTGGTCGGCCTTCTCCTGACAGTTACCCGATGATGGTAAATCGCACAGCTGGCAAGTAATGGTCCCACATGACTGTAATGTTGTATAAAAAAGTTCATCATTATTTTATTTATTATTTATCATATTTTTCTCACCAATACATACATTTATCAATTGATATTATACATTCATTAAATCTCAGTGTTTTTAGTTTTGATTACAAGAGAGAATTCTGGCATGCTAAATAAAGTCAAATTAGTTATCGTTAGCCAGTATTTATGAGTTTTGATTATCACAAAAATGTATACTTAGCACCATTTGTATGAAAACATTCAATTTTGATTACTTTATGCCAATTCTAACCTTGTTGAAAAAAATCAGATGACCTGATTGATCAGGTGAAACATCATGTAACAATTTTTTGGCTTTTACACGTGTCAAACCATGTTTAATCAATTCGAAACTGTTTTTAAAAATTTTTGAAAATTTCGAACTTAGAAAATTTTTTAGATAATTTGGTCTTAGAAAAAATTTTGACTAAATTACAAAAAAATTTCTAAGTTAAAAAATTGTCAACAATCGGTTCGAATTGACTAAGCATTGTTTGGAACGTGTAAAAACCAAAAATATCGTTACATGATGTTTTGGCATGATAAACCACCTGAGAAATCAGGTTATTTGTCACCAGATTTTTTTCACCAGGGAATTAAGTGCGATTTTAATTTCGATTCAGTTTGATACTCAGAGATATAATTATGAATGATCTTTGCATTGAAAAAAAATTTTGTTTTGACTTGCAATTTACTGAGCGTATATTGAATTTTTGGACCTATTCAATTTTAATAAAATTGTTGAATTACTTTCAACAGTTGATAACTTTTCTTTATCAAACCACCCTTGATCATGATAATACTTTTTAAATAATTTCTTTAATATGAATATAAACGTATAACATGTAATAAAAAGAAATACTTATTTCACTTGATTTAAATCATCATTAATACAATTATCCAAATAATGTAATTGAGTAATTTAATATTCACTATGCAATGACCATCTCTTTATTATTTCATTGATATTACGATACATTCAATTATAATTTAATACACAACAATTTATTAAGCAATTAGTATACGTGTATATATATATATATATATATATATATAAATATATATATATATATACTAGGGGGTACCCCCTGCTGCTCGCCCTGCTGCCAGCCCCCAATTTGTGATGTACTTATTCTTGTGTATACATACGTATAAATGCCTCATCTCTGAGGCGTACCCTGAGGCGTTGTAAGAGGAGGGGATGAGGAAACATTGAGGCGTCTCTAAGGCGATGTATAAGGCGGGACAAGAGGCATACAAAAAAATGCCTCATCTCTGAGGCGTACCCTGAGGCGTTGTAAGAGGAGGGGATGAGGAAGCACTGAGGCGTCGGTAACTATTTTTACGTTATTTTTGAAAATTTTAAAAAATATCACTCTCACAAACTTGAGGCGTTTCGAGGAATTCCTAAGGCTTACCTGAGGCGTCTCTGAGGAGTCTTTGAGGAGACCTATGAGGTAATATGAGGCGACAAACGTTGAGGCGATGTCAGAGGCGGGTCGAAGAGGGGGGAGGAGGGGGGAGGAATCTCACAGAGGCTGAAAAAAAACCTATATTAACGCTAAAAAAATTTAAAAATGTGAGGCTGGAGGAGGAGGGGGAGGAAGGGGGAGAACGCAAGAATGCTATTTTTCGAGGCTTACGTCTATATAATATAGGAAGATATATATGGGACGTTTCACATCAACTCACCTAACAAAAAAATAGAATTCGTCGAAAATCTGTGAAAATGTTCTATTTGATAATAAAAATATACAAAAAAAATTTTAGAGGTCCAAGTCAAAGGGGTCAGGATTTAAACGTGATGGAATTATTCGAATTTTCCGAATTTTTTGCTAAATAAATATTTTAATGAATTGTTTCCTCAAAAACTATCAATTTTTCGTTAAAACTTAATAGAATACTTTTTCTTGGAAATTAGATGTAGAATTCACCTGAATTTTTGCAAATTATAATATACTGATTTTTATGCTTACTTGATCGATTTAAACATACTATTTAGTATATCTAAAAATCGAGCAGGTTAAATTGGCTTTTTAAAGTCTTATTTTTTTTTGTTTTTTATGAGGAAAAAATATACGAAGCCTCCAATTGGGCAGCCTTCTCAAAGTTACTTAATTGTGCAAAAAAGTCTGAATAAATCGTTATTTTGGATCAATGATGAGATTCGTTTTTTTTTCTGAAAAAGTATTGATTTTTGGGACAAATGTATGAAAATGTTTTTTATTGGAAATCATGTTTAGAATATGAACATATTTTTACAAATTGTAATTTAAGGCATTATGAACAATATATACTAAAAATTTAACAAAAAATAAATTTTTAAATTTCAAAATTTCATTTATAATTTGTGATGTTTAGCAAATAATGGTTTACAAAAATTTACATACATTTTACATACAATTTCCAATAAAAAACATTTTCATACATTTGTCCCAAAAATCAATACTTTTTCAGAAAAAAAAAACGAATCTCATCATTGATCCAAAATAACGATTTATTCAGACTTTTTTGCACAATTAAGTAACTTTGAGAAGGCTGCCCAATTGGAGGCTTCGTATATTTTTTCCTCATAAAAAACAAAAAAAAATAAGACTTTAAAAAGCCAATTTAACCTGCTCGATTTTTAGATATACTAAATAGTATGTTTAAATCGATCAAGTAAGCATAAAAATCAGTATATTATAATTTGCAAAAATTCAGGTGAATTCTACATCTAATTTCCAAGAAAAAGTATTCTATTAAGTTTTAACGAAAAATTGATAGTTTTTGAGGAAACAATTCATTAAAATATTTATTTAGCAAAAAATTTGGAAAATTCGAAAAATTCCATCACGTTTAACTCCTGACCCCTTTGACTTGGACCTCTAAAATTTTTTTTGTATATTTTTATTATCAAATAGAACATTTTCACAGATTTTCGACGAATTCTATTTTTTTGTTAGGTGAGTTGACGTGAAACGTCTTATATATATATATATATGGGGCATTCTTTGTGAATCGGTACCCCCCTTCTTCAAAATTGTAGTGGACTAAAAAAATTTTATGACGGCTTAAAATCTTCCTTTTATCATCTAGTTTCAGATGCAGAGTGGCGTTTTTTAAAAATTCATTATGGTGGCTCTTATATGGTGGCCAAAACTTGGGAAGTTCGTAAAAATTTTTCGAAATTTCATGATAACTAGCTCAGTTTGGAATTTTTCGTTTTTTTCTCACTGAAAATGAATAGAGCACAAAATTTTACATAAAAATATGATATTATAGTCAAGGCCAAACCACTTTTTGAAGGTTAATTTTTTCAATCCTTATTTTGAATTGTTTGGCTATTATTTCGGCTGAAAACGGATCTTGAAACAGTAAGCTCTCACATTCTTGAGATCGCCGCTTATGATCCTCATGCCCATACGATTTCAGCATATTTCGGTTAAGGTCAAACGGAGGTCAAACACCTTATTTGAAATAATTTAATTTTTTCTACTTCTGATTCTGAATGAACAGAAAATTCCACGTCGAGATAAGTTTGGATCTCATAATTTGCGAACTTATATTCTAATGTTGATAGTGTAACCTTAATAAAATGAATATTTTGAGAAAGTAGCCTGCAGTAGTAGTGTTATATCTAAAACACAACTTAAAAGGCGAGTAATCTATTGATAAAGACGTCCATAGCTCAGTCAGCTGCGGTACATAACTGTGCGCTTAGTAGACTGAGATTAGTTCGTTCTAGAAGTAGCAGGTTCACGGTCAAAAACACTAGTGTAGACTGTAGACTTTTTTCGTCTGTAGCTGAATTGTATGTTAAATTGACAAACAAAATGTCATTCCTAACAGTTTATTAATTCAATAGACGCGTCTGTTAATAGGAGAGTATCACAGCTCCGGATCACAGATTTTGCTCAAACTTAGGAATAAGTTTTCAAATGTCAAAATATGAAAGAAAACAGAATTTTAGACACCAACACTCAATATTTCCCTAGTTATAGGCAATTAAAGAAAATCACTAAAAAAAGTTACTAGATTTTTAATCGCTTATAGTCCCTTCGCATTAATAGCTAGAAACTTGAAACTTTTTTTAAATGAAAGCTGAGCTTAAATCCTTTTGAAATGGTAGTCATAACATGTCAAAATATAATTTTTTCCTAAAACTTATAGCGTAATAAACATTGGGTTTCAGTTTTTTTTTTTAAACATTAATTAATAACGAAAGCTGAAATTTAGTCCAATATTTATCACGCTATAGCTTTGGGGAAAAATAAATTTTTGACATACTATAACTACTATTTCGAAAGGATTTGAGCTCATCTTCCATTTAAAAAAGTTTCAAGCTATTAGCTATCAATGCTAAAGAACTATATGGGTGATTCTATTTTAACGGGTAACCACATGTAATCATTGAATAAACTATCAATATAAGGTTCAAATATTATTAACCACAAATTTTTCATATATTTTCAGCTTGTAACTTTATGATCCGTTGACTTTTTAATCGCTAATTTCAATGTAGCTTTTGTAGGGACCCTTAGGAAGTATAAAAAGTTATCTCCCCTGTCTGTAATCATATATAAAATGTTTTTTAAACGTTGTAGAGATACAGGATAGATGAATTAATACTTCTGAAAGATCAAAAAATATTTTTTTCCATCCGTACATACACTTCAGCAGAATAGTTGAAAAAAGAATATTTTCTTTGACCCTCTGTTACTATGAAAAAAATGTATATTTTTTCATAGATAAAAAGCAATAATAATAAAAAATGTTATATTTGAATCTTATGAAAATATAAGCTATTCCTATCACATGGAAATATTGTTATTATATGTTTATTTCGTTAAAAAATTGCTTTGTTGATCATAGACTATATTTTTGTTTACGTGTAAACATCATTTCACTTATGAAAGCTAAGTTACCTTTTCTACGATAATTCCCCTGGCTCTAAACATTTAATTGTCACAGATGATATAAGTGCATATTCAAATACGTAATAGACGTTTAAGAAAGTAGTAATGTACAACTAAAAAAGTTTGTATAGCAGTGAATGTTGGAGACCGTTAACTCGGTAAAAATTTTATTCAAATTATCGGGTAATCTCCCCTGGCATATAATTCCCCTGCCTTTTTTGAGATGTACTCACAAAATTCTAATTAAATAATGAAGTCAACAATTTTATTCATGAGTTTCATACCATAAAGTGTTGAATTATTTGTACACTTGAAATTTAATACCTATTATACTGCTTATAATTTTTAGATATTCAAAATTGAATATATATATATATATATATATATATATATATATATATATATATATATATATATATATATATATATATTTGTGGAGAATTTCGAGTAAGCATATTCTTAAATCTTTTTGTAAACAACCACTGTAGTCATATTTACATACCACACTATATACTACGTATATACTACAAATAAATAAAGCGAAATCAAAGGTTACATCGTAGTATTCAGAAAATGAAAATATCAGCTTGTCATTAGCGTTGATGGAGAGTTTGTCGTTGATATCAAAATAAGTATATAATTATTTGAATTTAAATGAAAGTCTTTAAAAAATCTGAATTGGAAAATCTATAAATTGATAATATATTATTTTAGATTGTATTGGTAATAAAATGGTTTCTACACGTGGACGTGGCGAACTTCCTACTAATCCTTCATCATCAAGTACACTTAACAGCACTCCCAAACACAAAAATAATGTTATTATATATTTTGAAAAAGTAAACTTTCTCAAGTATGGATATATTTGTTCTTTAACTTTCTTCTAATAATGTTTAAAAATACATATTTTTGCTGTAACTCGTCGTTTTCTATTTTTAAAAATTTATGGTAATAGCTAATTCTAAAGTATTTCAGATAGTTTAGAATCTTTGTTCGACATAAATATTATTAGAAAATAATATATCAAGTGATGGTAATAAAAAAAGTGATTCCCCTGGAATAAAAGTAATTCCTCTGTATCAGTATATTTTTTATCTATCAGTTTTTCTAGGAATAACCTATGGACAGCTTGGCTACTTTGGGATATTGTTCTATTAGATATAACCATAAAAAAACCTGAGTATAATTTTTAAAATGAACACCTTTATTTTCTATTATTTCAAAATTTGAATTTGACCCGTTCAAATAGAATCACCCATATGCGTTTAAAAATCTAGTAACTTTTTTAGTGATTTTCTTTACTAGGGAAATATTGAGCGTTGGTGTCTAAAATTTTGTTTCCTTTAACATTCTGACATTTGAAAAGTTACCCTAAATTTTGAGCAAAATCTGTGATTCAGAGTTGTGATACTCTCCTAGTAAGTCCAAGATTTTCGGTGGCATTTTAACAAATATCTATAGGATTTTTCGGTGGCGGTGACTTGCTTGCTGACAGATGGGACTATAGTGGTAAAAGCCTAATTAATGTAAATAATGACAGTTGGATAAGCTATAATAAAAAAACTGAATGGACGCGGCTGCTTATATAATTTTATGTAAAAAAATTATCCCAAAGTTAAAAGAAAATCTGTGACATATAATGTGACAATAATCAGCATTGATTATTTCTGAGATTATTTTATTTTTTAATTGTGTTAAAATTATTCATACTTCAAAATATCAAAAAACATTTATCTAATATAGAATATAAAAATTATAAAATAGTACATTATTGACCAAGGATGCATATTGATCATTCTCGGCGAGTGCGAACTTTTGGGGCCGAGCGTAGCGAGGCCTCGAAAGTTGCACGAGCTAGGACGATCAATATGCATTCATGGTCTAATATACTATTTTTTTGTCCCGAGGCTGAGACATTTAAAGTTTTTTTGTTGGACGGAAAATGACCATTTTGCGTCCTACGGAAAGACTTTAAATGTCTCGGCCTCGGGACAAAAAAATAGTATATTAGACCATGGATGCATATTGATCATCCTAGCTCGTGCAACTTTCGAGGCCCCGCTACGCTCGGCCCCAAAAGTTCGCACTCGCCGAGAATGATCAATATGCATCCTTGGTCAATAATGTACTATTTTCTTTGTTGAAATGTAATGAAATTTTGATATCTTTAAAATATTGAACAACGTGGGTAAAAAAGGCAAAAAAAATTTTTTTTTCCGAAATCAATTTTTTATTATATATTATTATTATTTGACCAAAAAGGAACATTTTTCTCTCTGACAAATTTTTCTATTCCTCTTAAATTCAGAGATATTCATACATAGAAAAAAACCTTATTTTTAAATATAAAATCTTCTAACTCTGGTTTAAATAGTCGAATCTAGACGTTCGACATTGCATTTTTATCGTTGGAATATAAGCTTTAAAACCTATTTGGTTTTGTATTAATGTAACGATTTCTACTAAAATTGAACACTATTTTACAAAGTCAAAACAAAGTTAAAAAAAATTTCTTTTTAAACAAGGATAAGAGATACGAAAAAAATGTTTTTTTTTTTATATCAATTCAACAGATTTTGAAAGAATTTTCAACAATCTTTCGAATCCCGTTGGAATTTTTAAGCTACGACCATTTTTTCCAGAGTTATAAAACTTTTTACATAAATCGATTTTAGACGAAGCGGGTAAAAGTATCTTGGTGGCAGTGTATATATATATATATATATATATATATATATATATATATATATATATATATATATATATATATATATTGTGACGTTTTTATTTTATTTGAATATTATTTCTTAATAATAAAATAACAAAAATTATTTATCCTCCTTTTGCCGGACGCTTAAGGTGTTATACCTACTAAAAAATACCTATTTTAAGCTGTTTACTTGGCTCTGGTGTCTTACGAAAGACAGTTATAGAAAAAATAGCTACGCCACTATCCGCTTCGTCAAAAAATATGTAAAAATACATATAATAATTGTTGCTAATACTCTTGAGTAACTTTTTACAAATCCCAAAGAAAAAGTGAGTTGCCCTAACATACTCATAGCAGCTTCTTTTCCATTTTCGTTTTCTAGCTAGTGATCTAAAAATATTAGAACGAAGTATTAAACATATTTTTCATGTATTTTTTGGTGTGGAATCCGATGGTATCATTAGTTTTGTTGTAATTATTTCCGGTAAGGCGAAAAAAGCCAAAAATGGATAAAAAATGTCTAAAAAAACAGGTTTTTGAACTTTTAAATATGGCGCACCACTTCAATGAGTCTGAAAAAAAGTACAGATTAAGGACACAAATTCTCAACTTCTCACTAATTTTTGAGGCGGCACCCTCTTTTTACAAGTTTTGAGAGCAATTTTAAGAATTTTTGTGTTTTTTAGGTTAGTTCTTGAGGCCAAAAATAGCTGAAAAAATTACCTTAAATGCGTATTTTTATATAGAATATTTTCAAATTATTTCAAATCTCCTATTCGTTAATATCTTAGAGCATATACTACTGGAGGCAGCTCTGAATTCACCGTGCGCGTGGTTAGGTTGAGAAAGAGAAAAATATACTAAGGTTGATAGCTATCTCTATCTCTCAGTCATGTGATAAGGGAATAGGGAACGAAACAAACCAATCACGTTGCGGAGAAAAAGAGATATCTGTCAACCTCAATATACCTTTCTCTCTCTTAACTTAACCACGCGCACGGCGCATTTGAAGCTGCCTCCAGTAGTATATGCTCTAAGGTTAATATGATGCCGAAAAAAATTATTTTTGAAAAAACACGTTTTTTCGAGGTTAGGAGTAGTGGAGGGGGAGGGGGTAGCAAGTCATAGCTTAAAATTTCATTTTTCAGTATATTAACTAATTTTGGACGAAAATTTGAATTTCGCGATGGGGGGGATTTTACCTATCTTAATGGGGGGTACCCTTTGTATGTATTATTTACACTTTATTTTATTTTATTATTATTCTATTAACTTGACTGTTTAATTTTTATATTCATCATATTAATGTATTAAATTATTCACAAAATTAAGAGTTATGAGTTATTTATTGTTAGGAATTGGAAAGGAGGAATATTGAGTATAAGGAAAAAAAAGAAGAAACAAATTATTCCTCTTTATTTTATTTTATTATTAAATAAATCCTATAAATAGATATTCATTAGAAATATATAAATATAAAGTATACATTAAAACAAAATACTAAAATATTAAGTATTAAATATAATTAATCTAATATAGTTATATCCGCTCGTATACGAGGTCGGATTGCTACTGATGGCATGCTGGTAGTAGCTGAATGTCGAACTGCTGCTGATGGCGTGCTGGTAGTAGCCGAATGTCGGACTGCTGCTGATGGCTAGCTGGTAGTAGCCAAATGTCGGTCTGCGGTTGATGGCGTGCTGGTAGTAGCCGAACTCTTATTTTTTTCAGCAAGCTGTAGGCTAACTTTTTTTATCCACTCCCGTGCTGAAGTTGACTTTTTGTCTTGCTGAACTTTTTCTTCTTTTTTGCTTCCTATAAAGTAAAATTTAAAAAATAAAATAATATGAATATTTTATTTATTTATTTATTTTAAATAATTTACCTTATGAAGTAGACGGTGTCAATTGCTCAAATTGTTGACCCGACGAGGAGGTGGATGGTATTGGTTCCGTTGCTCTACATCCTAAAGAGGTAGAGAGAACCGATTTATCTTCATAGCGATGCCTCTTGTTTTCAGAATCATCTGTAAACAAAAATAAGAAAATAATATTAAATAAAATTATATGTAAAATTAAAAAAAAAATCATTAAAAAAAATTAACTCACTTAGCGTTTTTTTCTTCATGGGGATTGGTCCAAGATCACTAATTGATCTTTGTTGTCCCTCGTTGCTCTATTTTGCTCCTCTGCTTGATATGGTTGAACTCGCGGATGAACTTAAGCTAGAGCTTCAGGATGAACTCGAGCCAGAGCTTGATGATGAACTCGAGCTTGAGCTTAAGCTGTGATTCTTCGACCGCCGATTGATCTGTATTGATGTCTTCAATGTCGACTGCTGTGTCTTTCAACGGAACTCTCTGATGAAGTTCCTGACGTGGATTGATTATACAGCTGCTGCATAGCAGCCGTCGGAGGCAGTGGTGGCACTGAAAAAGGAAAAATTAATGTAGAAAAAAATTATTTAAATATTTTTATATTTCATTTTATACTTATGCGAATCCACTGCATGCATCGCCCATGTCACATGTTCCAACATCATAAGCAACGTTGGCCCATTTGTCTTTAACCATCTAATGCGATCTTGTACTGCTTTGATATTTTCAATTGTGTCTTGAGCTATTTTTTCTTTTAATTTGATTGATCTTCGAATTCTTTTTCTGTAGTCAGGAAGAGTTGAAGATGACCCTCGAACTAACGAAATGTGGCTTGGAACGAGGTATTTATACAGAAAATTAAGATACTTATTTTGCAACGTTTTTCATGAAAATCCTATGATTGGTGAAAATTTTCTTTTCAAAAATTTGTCACCACCATTAGAGAAAATTTATTCCATCCTTCATTAGTTTTGTACACGCCGAAAATTTTAATATTTATCGTCATGCAACTGACCCTTGCAATAAATACCATTATTTTCTCAAAAAAATGGTACACAAAAAAACTTACATAGACCTGTGACTAACAAATTTAAAAAACGGGGGAGCATTTTTAAGTGGGAAGTCATGTATATATTTCCTGAAATAAGCAGTCCTTCTTTTAAAATAATTGATCCCTTCAATAAATATCTTTTTTCCTAAGAATACCTTTAAACACTTTTGATAGATCAAGTTTTCCTAATTTTCTTTTAGTAAATTAAAAAAAAAAATAAATGCACCTGCAAGATAACTTTTTTTCCCGCACACACACTTGTTACGAAAAAAAATGGTTTTTGAAGAAAAGGAATTCTCTTTTTTACAAAGAAGTGTTATGAACCGAGTTCATTACCAATAGATGTTACAAAAAAAATTAAAATTAAAATAATAATAATAACACAGGCCCACAAAAATAACAAAAGTGTCTGTGCAATTGTCCAGACCTATATATTCTTATGCATTTTTCGACGCTGAATCCGAATTTGCAATGAAAAAGTAGGGTCCAGCTACTTTTTTATAAGATTTTGCTCAAAAAACCTCATTTTTTACGGTTTTTTAATGGTTTGAAAAAAAAAAATAAATAAATAAAAAAAAAATAAAAAAAAAAATTTATTTTTTTGACTTCAGAATCGAATTCTACTGGAAAAAATACATCGGAAACCATGTTTTGAATTTTTTTTTACAGAAATTTCAACCCACCATACGGCGATGAAAAAGCAGAAAATCGCAAAAAGTGAAAATTTGCTTCAAATTAGATTAAAATGACATTAAAATCAAGTTTTACGATTTTAAACCGATTTATAAACATTGAAAATACTGTACTGGGGGTTTTTGAGGTCGCTGCTCACGAATTTGAAGTCATTTTTTTCAAAAAACAACTCCTAGTCGGCGTAAGTGTACAATAAACGTGATAAATTGATATTTATTTCAAAAAATCGATGTTGGAAATGAAGCTTCAAGTTCATTAAGCAGCCCAGTTTTTCAAAGTTGCGTACCATTTTTTTTACAATAGTTTTGTCATTTACGTCTTTAGTGCTACCCAAAAATTTTGTTGATACATCTTTAAATCTAGACCATGCTGCTTTCTCATCATCTTTCATAGTTCTTTCAAAGTTTTCATCTCTAAATAGAGTACGAATCACAGGTCCATCAAAAATACCTGCGCTTAGTTTACCATCTGTTTTGTGGTGAAATACTTAGCTAAAATATTCGTAGTATTCCCCATCTTGGTCTCATGCCTTGACAAATTGTTTCATTAAACCAAGCTTTATGTGAAGAGGTGGTATCAAAATTTTGGACGAATTCACAAGTGGCTCTTTTACAATATTTTGTTTTCCAGGTTCAAATGACTCTCTTAGTGGCCGAATTTTCTTTTTGTAGTGGTTTTCCCTATCTCTACTATCAAACATACACAAATAACAATTAGCCATTTATGTTCCTCGTATTTTATTTTTGACAAAACCAATTAAATGTTTGAATACTTTTCTTTAAGCACAGTTGAATGCGCTAATGGTACAGGAGCGTACTTATTTGCGTTATAGAGCCGGTCTGTGGCACAGTCGGTAGGAGCGTTGGATTCGTATTCTTGGGGAACCGAGATCGAATCCTGCTCTCGGCTGTTTTTCAAACGAGCACCTCTGTCACATGTGCTTTGTACACAGTACACACTTACGAGCTCCGTCGCTAAGGGATGAAAAAGTGCAGTTGTAAAAATCAACTGACCTTGCGTCCCAGTGGATCGGGGTTTGATTCCCTAGGAAAAATTAGAAAAAATAATTTTCGAAGTTTTTCCGAGGGAATAAACCCGAAAAACACAAAAACATACAAAAAGTCCCAATGGGCAAAATACAAAAATATAAAAAAGTCCCACTGGGCAAAAACTAAAAAATCAAAATAATAAAATTACCAGATGATGGCCTATCATATAGACAATAAAAAGTCTGGAAAAGGCCAATAAAAAGAGAGAAGAAGATTTGCGTTATGAAGAAGGACTGCTT
The DNA here is from genome assembly GCA_017163975.1 of Anastatus disparis. Taxonomy (NCBI): domain Eukaryota; kingdom Metazoa; phylum Arthropoda; class Insecta; order Hymenoptera; family Eupelmidae; genus Anastatus; species Anastatus disparis. Next base: position 1,974,184 of record JAFFSR010000328.1, read on the forward strand.
CAAGGCTCTGCTTAGACGAATCAATGGTCAGGCACCAATCTTCAGGTTTGTATATACCTGGTTTTAATTCGTCAATAAGTCCTTTCACGTCAATGCAGTAAACTAGCCCTGAATCTTCTTTAAAATATTTTCGAAAGGTTTTCTCTCGGTCACGATATTCACTTACTTTAGTTCCCTTTGTCAGCATATTTCGCTTTTTAAAGTCTGAAGCCATCAATTCAGATTGCTCTTCAGATAGACCAGCCTTTCTGAATAAATCATTCAGACTCTTTTGATCATATTTTTTCACAGATTTCTCCACACCTTCAAGTAAATATTCTTCATCATCATCTGAAGAGAGATTTTCTTCACTTTCGTCGGTTTCGCTTAGATCTTCGGATGATGTGTTATCGCTTGGTTCAGTTTCTTTCACATTAATCTGATTTGTTGAATGATCGTCCACATGCAAAGAATCTGAACCTGCTGTAAGACTATCTCGTGATTCAACATTTTCTAAACCTTCTATAAGGATATTTTCTGGAAACTCAACAGTTTTAGGACTAGAATAATGTACTTCTATTTTCTTAATATAAGCAATATCCCCTACTTTTGTTGTACAAAAGTAGCAATCGTTTTCATTTTCTGGTTTTTTCCATTTTGTTGGTGCGATGAATTTCAGGGACGTCTTGTCCTGATTTTTAGTAACTTGACTTATCATTATATGACACGAGTTACAGACAAAATGTGGTACCCAACTTTTGTCTTGTTGTGAAATCTCAATGTCAAAACATACTTTATACAAATCACTTATTGTTTCTGTTATTTTTCTTTTCTTTTTCGATTCAACAAATTTTGCACATACATAACAAAAGTTATCAGGATTACCAGTGGATTCATGATAGCATATGTTACCAGAAGTGCCAGCGGAGTTAAATGAAGATGAGAAATTGTGATGTGCCATAAATTATATGTAAAACCCACACGCTAAGAATCCTGTTCCGATCGCAGGTGAGTCAGCCGTCCTAGGGGTGATAACTCTCATACCTCCCCAGGCCTAAATATGAGAGCTTTCTGACTTTGACGAGGACAATGTCAACTCGTCGTCAGACACACTACGGCATCATTCTCACATCTTAGCGCTCCCCTGCAAGAAAACGTGCCTTCGCTGGTTTCGTTACTACAAAAAGTTAGACCGACGAATCATTTTACACATCCCATTTTCAGGGCAGTTGTCATCGTGGCCAAAGTCTTCGTAGCAGCAGGTTTTTGATAGTACTGCTATTGAGTAGCAATATAAGTTATAAACTTTAGATAGTTTAATTCAACTATCCAAAATGCAGAGAGTATCTAATGATTGCAAAGTTCAAGTTCATCACGCCAACGAAAGCCAAAAACGATTGCTACTTTTGATAAACAAGAGTGTATGACTTACATTTAAAAAAAGAAGTTCATTATTCTAGTCCTCAAACTGTTGAGTTTCCAGAAAATATTCTTATAGAAGGTTTAGGAAATGAAGAATCACAAGATAGTTTTACAGCAGGTTTAGTTTCTCTGCACGTGGACGATCATTCGACAAATTAGATTAATGTGAAAGAAACAGAACCAAGCGATAACACATCATCCGAAGATCTAAGCGAAACCGACGAAAGTGAAGAAAATCTCTCTTCAGATAATGATGAAGAATATGTACCCAAAGGTGTGGAGAAATCTGTAAAAAAATATGATCAAAAGAGTCTGAATGATTTATTTAGAAAGGCTGGTCTATCTGAAGAGCAATCTGAATTGATGGCTTCAGACTTTAATAAGCGAAATATGCTGACAAAGGGAACTAAAGTGAGTGAATATCGTGACCGAGAGAAAACCTTTCGAAAATATTTTAAAGAAGATTCAGGGCTAGTTTACTGCATTGACGTAAAAGGACTTATTGACGAATTGAAACCAGGTATATACAAACCTGAGGATTGGCGTCCGTTCATTGATTCGTCTAAGCAGAGCCTTAAAGCAGTCCTTCTTCATAACACAAATAATTCAACTGTGCTTATAGAAGAGTATTCAAATATTGAATTGGTTTTGTCAAAAATAAAATAGAAGGAACATAAATGACTAATATGTGGAGACTTGAAAATTTTATCTATGATACTAGGACAATAATCTGGATTAACAGTATATCCTTGTTATTTGTGTATGTTTGATAGTAAAGATAGGGAAAACCACTACAAAAAGAAAATTTGGCCACTAAGAGAGTCATTTGAACCTGGAAAATAAAACATTGTAAAAGAGCTTGTGAATTCGTCCAAAATTTTGATACCATCTCTTCACATAAAGCTTGGTTTAATGAAACAATTTGTCAAGGCATGAGACCAAGATGGGGAATGCTACGAATATTTGAGCCAAGTATCTTACAACAAAACAGATGGTAAACTAAGCGCAGGTATTTTTGATGGACCTGTGATTCGTACTCTATTTAGAGATGAAAACTTCGAAAGAACTATGAAAGATGATGAAAAAGCAGCATGGTCTAGTTTTAAAGATGTATCAACAAAATTTTTGGGAAGACGTAAATTACAAAAATTGGGCTGCCTAATGAACTTGAAGCTTCATTTCCTTGATTTACATATTGATCAATTTCCTGAGAACAACGGGGACTTTAGTGAAGAGCAAGGAGAAAGGTTTCACCAAGACTTGAAGGAATTTAATTTAATTAATTTAAATTAATCAAATGGTTTTCGTGAAATAGGAAAAAAATGAAAAATTAAAATTTTTAAAAAAATTTTGAAAATGCATTAAAATTAAAAGTGCGCTAAGAAAATCAGTTTCCAAAAGTTTTTCTTCTTTTGGTAGTCGAAAATAAGTTCCATAAAAATTTTCAAGCAAACTCTTCGAGTAGTTTACGTAAAATACAAAAAAAATGAAAACTCTGAATTTTTTTAAAATTACTAAAATGGCTATAAAATTACGCTAGAAGAACCAATTATCAATAGCTTCCCAGCAAGTTAGACAAAAAATAAATTTTATGCGAAATTAGACGCAAATTCATCGAGTAGTTTTCGAGATACAATTTACCAACTGACATCAGGGACACACACGCACACGCACACGCACACACACACGCACACGCTCACGCACACGTACACGCACAAGAACACGCACACGTACACACACACACACATACAGACATTTTCTGGAAACCACTTTTTTCGACTCCCCGAGTTCAAATATGTACAAATTAATGAAAAAATAGAAAACATTTTTTTTTATGGATACAACGCTTTCTCTATGAGAAAGCAAAAGAGAAAAAGAATTTTTAATAAATATAAATTGATAGGACAAAAATTTTGCAAAATTTTTAAAAAATTTTTATCATTTTTCTTATTTTTAGGGTGTTGTAAAAAAATTACAGCATTTTCTTTTACTTAGTTTTTTTTTATCAAAGACAAATTCCTAAGCATTGAATATGGCAATTTTTATTAAAAATGAATTTGCTTCTTATTATTTATGAAAACTGCTCCACAGACAATTGAAAAACATACGTACATAACTAGCTTGTTAATGCATCATTTAAAGAAAATAAAATAAGAAACACATTTAGAAACCGCTTCGAAGTTTAGAATGGCTTTTTGTTGTAATTGATAATTTTTACTATAAAATACATAATAAATTAATTAATATAAAGTATTCTTTTTCTTTTTCTTACAAGCGTCAAAATGACAAAATAATAAATTATCAGAATTTTTGCTGGAGTAGAAGGTTTAAAGCTCAAAATAAAAATTTAAAAATGAAATTATTTTTCTTTTGCAATATAGTTTTTTTCATTAATATGAAATAATAAATTTACCTTGTGATTTATTTTTCCGAAAGTAAGTAAAAAAAAAGAGTACCTCCATATATGCCTGCACGACAATCTTATATTGATGGCAGAAATAGTTTTAAGAATTTTTATTAAATATCAATTATGGATGCGAACAAATCTAAGTAAATTCGCGAAATTGTTGATAAATTACATTGTTAATCGCAGAGAATTCAAAACAATACGAAATGAGCAATAGGAGCGGTGTTACTGGTGACATGTATAAGGAAAGTATATTTGCAAAAACTATAATTGAACAATTGAAAAATAAAAACGCAGAAATCACTGAAGCAGTGAAAGCGTTAAAGCACCCGCGTGAATCAGATAAAAAGATTGAAGAATATCTTACGATCAAAAAAGACTTGACTGTTTTCTTACAGAGAAATAATTTAGAGGTAGGAGAATTAGAGGGGTTTAAATCAAGGCAGGACACATAAAGCGTTAGGTTTAGGATTTAGGGAATAGAGGGATAAAGTAAATGAATCAGATAGTAGTGAGGACGAAAGGGAGTCAGGTCGTAATAATAGAGCTGAAGAAAATATTCCTGTTAATTATAAAAGAATAAATCTAAGACCCGCGCAATTAAAACTTTTAAATAAAACACTTAACACTATGCCTTTAGCGATAGGCTGTAGAGCGCCCTTAAGCACCAAACCTAGTTTTCGATTACCGACAATATTTGAAAAGGGAGATTCATTAGATTTACCCCTGGGAGTCGCGGTGGGACGCATTAAAGAACACTTGAACGTAAGTTTTAAACACGAAGTAATTGATAATTATTTTAAAAACCCCGAACATATCAAAGAATTAAACGTAAGCATAAATAAAGGATTTAGATTTTTCAAAATTTTAAACTTAGTAAAGGAGAAAACACAGAAGTTTGTGAAAAACGAACAAGATTCTTTTGTGGAAAATAAAAATAACGAGTTAAAGAAAGAAGAAAACAGTTCTGGTAACTTAGTAGTTGCGCCTACCATAGGAAAAGCAGACGAAAAAAAGGGACTTGCAAATTTAGAGAACACAACAAATTCCTCTGCCTCCGCAAATAAAGAAACAAATCAAATTTCTAATTATAAAGATTATTTTGATAATTACGAAAATAAAAAGACAGAGAATGATAGTTTACAGAATTCGCAAGATAACGCAATAAAAATGGCACAATTGCAAATTCGTGGGTTATCCTCAAAGGATGCCCTTGATGTAATTCCGCGTTTCAATGGCAAAAATATTTCTATTTTTGAATATTTGGACGGGTGTATGGAAGCTCAAGAGATTTTACCCAACCATGTAGAAGGAGAATTAGCTAAATTAATTAAAATTAAACTATATGGGGATGCTTTAAATTGCGTAAGGAGGCGCAGCTTCAAAAATTAAATGGAAGTTGTAAAATATTTGTAAAATATTTTTGGATCAGCAAAAACTTATCACGAGTAGACAGGAGATTTAGCAAAAATCAAGCAAAAGACAGGTGAAAACGTGATTGTCTTTTAAAATCGGTTACGCAAAATTGAAAAAGAAATACTATTTACTGCAAGAAAAGAAAAGCGAATAGATGATACAAATGATTTTGAACAAGAATTAGAAAAAGATTGCGTAAAGTATTTCCTGAGAGGATCGCGTTGGGAAGTACGGGCTTGCATAGGTACTCCTGCAAGTTTAGAAGAAGCTAGGAAAAATGCCATAGAGATCGAGCCGGAATTCTCATATAGTATGCAAGAGGAAGGAGAGGTGCGTAGAGAGGAAAATAAAAGAGGAAATGTTTTTAAGGACGCACGACACGTAAATATTATCGAAACAGAGACCAATATAATAATTTGTTCCTTTTGAAATAAAAGGGGACACTAAGTAATGAATTGCTTATTATTGGCCCGCCAGATGGGAAGTGTAAACTCATCTTCGCAGCCTAATAATAATTTCCAGCCAAACCAATGGCATAGAGAACGAAATTTTTCTAAAATTCAAAGACCTAATGTTGCTTTTGGGGGCTGGAGCGCTGAGGTAAATCAAAGTACAAAATTTTTACCAAGAGGTAGAGAAAACGTAACCAATGCCCCAGGCCGACATTTAGGGATGAACGCTGTATATGGGGAAACTATAGAAAATAACTACGAAAATCAAAATAGAGGGCAAAATAACTATGCTGCAAATTATTGAAATAACAGCAGTAACAATCAGAATAATGATAATTTTGCAAGAAGAGGCCCGTATAATTCGCCAACTCGGCATACGATTAATTTTTCAAATTTAACATGTTATTACTGTGGTAAACCAGGCCACATTCAAAATCAGTGTTTTAAATTACAACAAGACACGCGTTTAGGACAAGAGTCGCAGGGAAACGGTTTGACTTTTCCTCAAGTGGGCGCGGAGAGATAGATAACGGCTGGCACGCGCCCGACTATGTTACAGGCAGCGAGCGACGGCTCGCACGCGTCGAAACAATGAACTTGAATCAGGCAAGTGCAGCACCAATTATAAGAGTAAATGCCGGAGAATTTAAAAGGCCACTTGAGTTCATGTTAGATACTGGAGCCTCTGTAAGTCTAGTAAGGAAATCTAAAGTATCTCCCTATATTCATATTGATATGCAAGAACCGATAAGGTTAAAAGGCATTACGCCTTATTATTTAGCAACAGTAGGAAAAATCATCGTAAATTTAGAAAATGGAGAGATTGAATTTTATTTAGTAGACGACGAGTTTTCCATAAAGGAAGCAGGAATTTTAGGCACGGTTTTTCTTAGGCGAACAAAAGCAAAAATTAATTATTCTACAAATAACTTAGAATATGAAGGTAATGTGATACCTTTTGAAGGAGCACGGGAGAGATCCTCAGATGAGACAAAAATAATAAATAATGAGAATAAAGAAAAGCATTCACAGACAGAGGAATATTTTACGTTTGCTAGGAATAAGAGCCATAAACAAAAAATTGACAAACGCAAAGAGAACCAAGCAGTAGATTTTACAACGGAGGAAGAAGAATATGACAGATTCTTATTGACTATTGGAGATATAGAAACTATGGGTGAAAATATACATGCCGGTAATAACGAATTTAATTTGGAGAAACAAGAAAGCGTTTTAAAAAACGTCGATAGTGTACAAGAAGAATTTAAAGAAAGATATAAGCAATTACACGACGAAGATTTCGATAAGGTCGAGCAAAAAGAACCAGGAATAAGACATTTACAGCAAGAAGCATCCGATTCAAGGATCGAAGAATCGCGAGACTCAATTCATATCATCAATATCATTGTAATGATAAGTAGAAAATTTAATCAACTAAGTTTAAGTCAAAACAAGGAGAGTAACATAATATTAAATGAAGCGTTAAAAAAAATAAATTCATTTATAGAAGCGATGAAAGAAAAAATAAATAAAGGTCAAAAAGAAGTAAGTGAGAAAAACTATAAGATACCAGCGAAGTCAAGTAGCAGAAACGAACCCAGAGAAAGAGGAAAGAGAAGAACAGTGTCGTTTAATGACGAGATTATCATGATAAAAAAAACCGAAGACAAATAAAGAAATAAACAAGAAATTAATGAGGAAGGTTACTAAAATAAAACGAGATAATACATAAGAAGAAAATGAAAATAAACAGAGAAATGCTGTAAATATTCAGAAAATATGTTATGATGAAGAAGAAGAAACTAATAATTGTGTAAATGGCAAGGCCAATGATGGACATGCCAATGATGTTATTTTAAATGATGAAAATGAATTATTAAAAAGAGGTAAATATGTAAATTATATAAAAATAAATGATATATTTTATGAAAATGAGGAAAATATTGTTGATATAAAGAGGGGCAAAGCCAATGATGGGCATGCCAATGATGTTATTTTAAATGATGAAAATGAATTATTAAAAAGAGATAAATATGTGAATTATATAAAAATAAATGATATATTTCATGAAAATGAGGAAAATATTGTTGATATAAAGAGGGGCAAAGCCAATGATGGGCTTGCGAATGATGTTATTTTAAAGGATGAAAAAGAAGTATTGAAAAAAGGTAATCATGCGAATTATAGGAAAATAAATGATAAATTGTATGAAAATGATGAAAATATAGAAAAAGATATTGTTGATATAAGGAAAGACAGAGCCAATGACGGGCACGCTGATGATGTTATATTGAAAAATGAAAATGAGTTATTAAAGAAAAACAAAAATGGAAACTATGTAAAAATAAACGAAGTATTTAATGAAGATAATGAAATTATTGAACAAAATAAAGAAGATATGATATATAGAAAGAAGGACGCGGCCAAAGAAGGGCATGTCCGTAAAGTTATTTTTAATAATGCAAATAAATTATTGAAGAATGAGAATTATGTGAATTGTATAAAAATAAATAAAGTGGTTGAAGAGAGGAATACAGAAAATAATAAAATAAACGTTTTTTATGGAAATAATATTGAAGGCTACGAGGATTATGTTAATAAAAGTACGTCAAAAAGGAAAATAAATTATTTGAAAAAAATGATAAATTTAAAACGAATGAATTAGTTATTGAAGAAGAAGCTGAGAAAAATATTAATAAAGTTATCTCTGAGAATCAAGATGAACTATATAATGACGTGGACTATGTAAATTATTATGGCAGTTATAAGTATAAAATGAAAAATGAATGTTTCAATGATCATGGAAATAAAGATATGTGCAAAGGAGAAAATAAAGATTTACAGAAACAAGGAGTAATTTTTATAAGTAAAAATAATTTTGTAAACCCAAAGAAGGGGAGTCGTGACTTTGGAGAAATATATATTGTTGAAGGTAAAGAGGAAAGAGGAATCCCTCACTATGATGAAAATAAATATTATGCATTGAATAAAAAAGAAGTGTTAAATGAGGTTAAAAATAATACAAAGAATGATGCTTTCTATTAGCGAAATCCCAAAGTTGGGGATAAAAGGGAGTATTACGACGAAGAAAATATTACTTATGAAAATACCTCAAGATAGGAGTGTGAAAATAATGTTAATGAGGCAATGAAAATAGTTGAAACGTATAAACATAAACATAGAGAAAACATTTATTTATAAAAGAAAAATATGCCATTAAAAGAGCTCAATATTGATACAGAGCAAGAAGGAGGTTATGAAGAGAACGCGTCATTGAACGAAAAGATGGAAGTTATAATGATTCAGACAGACGAAGGAGATAACGTACAAGATCAAGTAGCCTTAGAAAAGGAATGTCTGCAAAGAGAATTTAAAAGAAAGAATATTATTTATAAAATAGGAGGAAACGTGGGACGAAGACCCGAATAATGCGTTTTCTCGGATAAGAACAGAAAATATGAAACAGAAAGATAATAAATTATTCAATAATTACGAAAATGTTTCAACAATTAATTACTATTACAGCCAGGAAAAGTAATTGTAAGAAAAATTATATAGTAATGAGAAAAACCTTGTTTATGAGGAGAGTGAGAAGGAAATTTTAGAAAAAGAAAAAGATCTAGAGTCTACATAAAGATAAATAATTCACATGAAATAGAAAAAGAAGTAAGGTTATACACAGAGAAAGATACTGTTGTATACGAGACATCCGAGATAAGCCCTGAATATGATATTCTAGAAGAGAGCCAGCAAGAAGGAAAGAACTTGTAAACGATAAACGGAGAGATTGAAGAATTTTTACGTAAAGACTGTGAACCCGACGATTACTCTAGCAAGCATGATGGAGTGGAAAATATATACGACGAAAATGAGTGTTACAAATGTGACTTCGATGATTTAAAATATGATTATTTAAGACTCACGAATAAGCCTTGACATATTATGCTATGATATGTACCAAGAAGAAAAATTTGACGTAAGTAGTATACTGAATTTACAAGCTGTAAGATTAGAAAAATTAAAATCACAGTTACGATTATAACAACTAACCGTAAAGGAAAAAGAGCCTATAAAAAATTAATCGAAACATATGCAGACTGTTTTTATTTAAAAGGAGAAACATTGGGTATAACGACGCTAGTCGAACATATTATACCCACAATAAATGATATACCAATATGCATCAAACCTTATCATTTCCCGCATGCTCTCAAAGAGGAACTTGAAAGACAAATTCAAGAAATATTAGACTCTGATATCATAGAGCCGTCAAGTTCAAATTATGCGTCACCCGCCTTTTTAGTAAAAAAAGTCACCGGATGGCAAGGGCAATAAACGATATCGTGTAGTGGTAGATTATAGGATTGAGCGTACAATATGTTTCGTGCAAGAAGTACAGATCACCTTTTTCCCATGTGGACATACGTCCACTTGCTGCAACTGCTCTATGAAGCTTGTGTCGTGTAATATCTGCAGAGCAGTAATAGGGCTAAAATTGCGCGTCTATGTGGGATAACGAGACAACTGAAAGAAAACAAAAAAAAAGGAAAGGAGTAGCAACAAATACGTGAAGAAAAAAATAAATAAATAGAGAAATAAAAAAAAACACACAATGAGATTAATTGCGTAGTATATTTTTTATTAATTTCCCCAAAGCTCTTATCAAGTTATAGAAAAACAAGGGGGCATCTACATAGAAATAAATATAATTTACCTCAAGCAATGAAGCTAGCAATCTTAATTTTCTCTTTTTCAGAAACGATGTATTCATTCCTCGTGATAGTGCTATTTGTCCTAAGGTTGAGCCAAGAAGAAGAGAAAAAGGATGCGTACCTTAGCGTACAAACACAAAATAACGTAGTCATAATATTTGATAGATTACAGGATGTAAGATTCATTAAAACTGATTGAACATTAACTGTCATAATAAATATACAACCAAATATCAAGCAAATACTGAAAATATGAAGCAGCCAGTAGAAAATTACAAGCGGAGTGCAAATTAACACCTAAGAAATGCAAAAAGTACGAAGGACAATCCAAACTATTACAAAAAGAATTTTTTCGCACAACGGAAAAATATGAAAGCCTGGTACATACTTTAAACAAAACCAATAGTAGTCTATCGGAAAATATGAAAACACATTATAGACTAGAGGAAGAGCTTGTCCAACGTGAGGCACATGGTAACTGGTATCCAAGGTCGACACACCGTAGCGGAGAGTCAATCAAATAAAGGGACTAATCAGACACAAGAAACTGTAAGTAAAATAGAACGCTTTTTGGGATACTTTACAAACAATGTGCATAATATGAACAACTCAATAGAAAGGTATATTCATAAGTCATATTATCAACTTTTAATAAATTATATGCAAGATGTATTAGTAAAGACACAAGGAGAAATCGACAACGCAAAAGAGATAATTAAAGTCTGCGAACAAGAAAAAACTGATGAGAAGCTAACACATCCTGGATTATTTGAGGAGGCGGTAAGGGAGATAGAGACAACAAACATACCATACAAGATACCGCGGAGAATTAAATGCATTAGAAGGTAATGCGAGTTTGGAAAGACATAGGTATATAAATGTAGAATTAAAATAACGCGCGTCATTACACATTATGGCATGCACTCGCACGCATCCAAGGTGTTAGGGGGAAAAATTAGCTACTATAAAGAAATAGGTAGAGAAGAATGTTCAATATTACAGTTGACAGGAGTCATTAAAATTGCCGCTACACAATTATTAGGGAAAGCACAAAATAAAACAACACATAGAGATATTGTATTTGCAAGGAGCAGCACAAGATACTCAACGTGCAAAGGGGGATCATATAGCGACGAGTACGGAAGATGGGAAAATGTATACGTAGCCGGCTGGGTAGAAATATCAATACAAGATTACTGGGCAGCAGTAAATTTAGAAGGAAATAAAGTAATATTAAGATCAGGTGCAAGATGCATCCTAACTGATGTGACCTGTACAGATTTCGACGCAGGACAAGCATTCTGGAACTTGATACCAGAAGGATTATGTGGTGAGCAAAAATATTCCGTATTATACGAAGGAACAATAAAAAAAGTATACGAAGAAGGACAAACGCGGGCGATGTATACAGTAGAAGCAGAAGAGATCATTTTTGCGCTATTGAGAACAGGAGAAGTGCACATATGTGGATATACCATCGCACGGACCGAACATCCTAAGTTATTTATTTTGGAAGAAGCACGAAACAGTAGTTTCGTAAAGTGTGGTCCCACCGTCACCGAGAATTTAGACGTGTTTGCTTATATAAATTCGAAATTTTCATATGTAGAAAAATACATACGCGGGCAAATTCAAGAAATGTATTATAATAAAATTTTTCAAAAATGCGAATTAGAAAGAAAGGTCCTCAGAAACTCGTTGTCAATAGTATCAATAGCGCCAGAAGAATTTGGCCTTCGATTAATGGAAGCACAAGGGTACATGGCGGTCGTGGCAGGAGAAGTATTACACTTATTAAGGTGTCTAGTGGTAGAAGTTCGACATAGAAATACAACGAGGTGCTATGAGCAACTACCAGTTTTTAGAGGTCAGGAAGAATTATTTTTATTTCCTCGTTCACGGATATTAGTAAAAAAAGGGCAAGAAGTTCTCTGCGATACGCGAATGTCGGTAATGTATAAACTAGGTGAGACATGGTATAGAATGCTACCGTCGATTTGGCGCGACGAGACTCCTGAAATCTTAAAACCACAATCAAAACCAACATGGACATATTTAAGTCCGGAAAATTTAGCGATGGGAGGAATATATGGGGAAAAAGACATAAATCGGCTGAGAGACATGATACTATTTCCAATAGAGAAACCAACGGTATTAAATAACGTGGCCTTAGGGATGAGTGGTAGAAAGATAGATGAGTAGGGAATAGTAATTTCTTTAATAAGGAAACCTTAGAAATGTTAGCGAAATTTACATGGGAGCGAATGTGGGGAAACTTTTTAACTTTTGTGACGGCAAGTGCAGGGATTATTGGAATATTTATGTTAAGACGCCCAATGAAATTATTAATTGATACGGTAATATACGGATATGCAATATATAGCTTATATGGGTTTTCAATACACTTGTTAGGAGCAGTATGGAATTCGGTTATACAATTGTTATTGCATTTAGGGCAAAACAGGGAAAAGAAAGAAAAGGAAGTAGAAAAAAATGAGGAGGAACGTATATATGATAGTATAGCAGGGGAAGGAGAATCAACACACAAAGACAAACATAAATAAAAAAGGGACTCTGTATAAAAAAATTCATACAATATATGTTCGATTAAAGACAGGAAGCCTATAGATAGTTAAAAGCAAATTTTTCTTTCTTTCAATATAAAAAATTATCATAATATAAAGGTAAAAAACAAAATATAATAATAATAATAAAAGGTAAAAGCAGTAAAAATAATATAGAAAGAAAAAGGATAAAAAAAATAAATATAAAATATAAAAAGTTAATAAAAATAGATATGATATATAAAAAGGTAAAAGAAATAAATATAACATATAAAAAGGTGAAAGAAATAAATATAAATAAATAAATAATAGAAGAAATAAGCATATCAGGGAAACTGACAAAATTTTTCTTTTCTCTCTATCAAATTCCAGGATTTTTAAAAGAACAAAAAAATCATTTACAAAAAAAATTAACAAAAGGGAAGGAAAAAGTAAATAAAAAGAAAGAGGAAAGAAATATCAAACAAAGAAACTATCGAAATAAACAAAATGACTTTTAAACATAAACAAATCATTTATCAAAATAAAGAAAGTGGGCAATTTGGATGTCGAAGAGGCATAGTAACTGAACCTGGAGAAGGCTACGTTTAAGGAATTGCATATATGAATCTAACAGGTAGAGAGATTCGGGAAAGAAAGTGTCCAGAGTGTAGAAAATATAGTATAGTTACGAAATTATCAAGGAGAGAGCTGAAAACCGTAAATCCGAGGTGGAAACAAATGTATGATGGTAAAGAGGGGCTTTAATCCATACAAATTGCAAAGATAATAACAAATAAGAATGTTAAAGAAGAAAAAAAAGAAAAGCAGTATGATTAAAACCCGAGAAAGACCGCGAAGGAGAGCGCTTATAACTAGAACAATGGGGATACAAGAGAAAGAAGAAGAATCGAAAGTTGTAGGAAAACAAGAAAGCAAGTATGAAGGGGTGAAAGAAACAGGTAGAAATCAAGAACAACAATTTGAAACAGAAGAAGACTTACATGCTAAAGTTTTGCAAGACTTAGAGGAAATAGATTTGGAATATGAACAAAAAGCAAGAAAAAAATTTGTCAAGTCATCACCAAACCAACAGAGAAAAATCGAAGAAAATGAGATGAAAATTATAGGTTTCAAAAATAACGTAACACAAGAAGAAGCAGTAGCACACATATTTCTAGGCATAGAGAACGAGTGTGAGAAATATAGACAGATGCAAACCGAATAACGAAAAGTAAATAAGATAGAACACATAAAAAGAAACAGCTATCTGTGTACAGATGACGAGATTTTAGAAATACTACAGATCTTGGAGGATGAACTGAGAAACACAGAGAGAAAACAAGATGTAGAAGAAGAAGAGTTGATAATCGAAATAGTAGAGCAAGAAAGATAAGAAATAGAAAAAAAGAAAGAGAAGACATTACTAGCGAAAGAGAATCAAGTAAGAAAGTAAATAGCATAAGTACATAAAAAAAATACAGGAAGAAAAATATTTTTATAAAGAAAATATATAATGAACCAGATAAAGAAGTAAGCAAGAGGAAACCAGAAAACTAGACCATGTACTGTTTTAGGAAAAATAAAAAAAAAATTATGAAACTTTATTTCAATGTTTATTTAATTTATTTAAGACAATAAATTTAATTAAAATATTACATTTAAATAATTTAAATAAAAATACTAGAGATTAAAAAAAAATTTTTTTCCGAAATCGAATATTATATAAATGAAGAAAAGAAATTAAATTAACACATTGTAAATAGATAAAAAGAAAAGACAAGATATTCAAATTAACATATGGTTACAGAAAATAAATTCAATTTCAAGATTGCATTCAAATAACTTATAGTTATATTAATAAATTAAAATTAAAATCTTATATTTAAAGAATATAAGCAAATAAATTCAAGATAGGTAAATAAAAAAAGAAATAATAATGAAATTGACAATAAAAGGAAATGCAGGGATAGGCAAAAGCGAAGATAAAACATGTTGCGTCGCAACACAAATTTATGTAAAAATCAAAAACGATGATGAGCGGCAGCACTTACAGTCGCCTGTTCTCACCTCCCTTAAGTCAGCTCATAGACGAAAGGGGGGAGAGAACAGGGAGACTTTGCAAATGCCGCGGAAAAATAGTTTAGTATCAAGTGCGACTTCGCCTCGAGTGGTCTTGTCTCTTGCGAGAACATCAAATTTCGTTATACAATTCTTTCCTTTCAAAAAGCGATCAGAAGCTTTTACTGGTGCGGACGAGTTTCCGTACAGCGACGAACGGTCGATTGCGAATCAACGCATCACCTTCGCCCACCTAAGCCGCGGCTATACAAATTTTCATTGTGTCTTTTTCTTCTTTCCTTTTGCGTGCGTGCCTGCGAATAAAAATATAATCGTGCGGCAAATAGTGTGTAAAGTTGTAGGAAATAAATCAAGGGTTTTTTATGCCACATGGCTTTTTCCCTTTATATTTGTGTATTTATTGAGTGAATCCTTTCCCGATAAATAAAGTGTAAATTTTAGATAAAATCAATTAAAACAAAGCAACTACAACCGCAAGGTTAGTTGCTTTGTATCAGTAGAATCATTTAATTTCTCTTTTGCAAATCAATAGATCTTTGTGTGCAAAAATTAGTGGTAAAGTCAAATACAGTGTAAACTTAAATTTAATTCAATTAAAGGATTCAAAGTTAAAGTAAAATTAAGTGTCAATTCATTTTCATGCAAACAAGGGTAAATTCAAAATAAGATTAGTTAGGGAATTTCATGATTAGATAAAATTTCAAAGGAAAAGAACCACGTTCTTTTCTTTCTAAATCATCCAACAAATTTAGTTAAAAAATTCGTTGGAAAAAAGACTACGCGTCTTCTCAAACATATATAAATAAATAAAATAATATATGCATAGCACAAAATACCTTTTATTCATAAGGTACAAAAATTTTTTTTTATATTTACAGCATACGCGCGCAATGGAAAAAAAGCAACACAACGAAGTACAAAAATAACACATTGCAACAAAGATAAAACACGTAATCACACTGATGCACATACACTGAAACCCGTTAATCCAAAATTATGCTGTCATCATCGCGATCGTCCGTAAGATCCACCAATGGGGGCTCCGTTGGAGGAATATCCCTGCTATTACGAGGCCCAGGAACAGGACCGGTAGCCAACAGCGTGGCTAAAACGGGATGTGTTCGAAGGCGACGAAAAACCACATCCATTTCGGCTTGTAAGGCGAGGAGGGCTGCCTCCGTCGCCACCATCATATCATCAATGCGATGATGAATCGATGTCACAAGCGATTCCAGGGCTAGAACTGGAAGGTCGGCAGTCTAGAAAAAAAACAAAAATAAACAAATAAGAAGAAAGAACATAAAAAATATGTTAGATGAACAAACACATAAAAACAAAGTAAAACGTACGCTTGTTTCCACATCTTGGACACGGACTGGCACTCCGGTGACACGACCGAGGAAAAGAGGAAATAATTATTCCTACAAAAAAAATTTTTTTTTTAAATTAAAATACGTATCAATAGAAAAAGAAAAAGAGCTAGAAAGAAAAAAGGAAAAAAATACAGAAGCAAGGTACTTACACTGAGTCCAGCCATGGCAACGGTAATCGAGGTTCAACAGGAATAGATCGGTAGCCAAAAGTAAACTGTAGAAAAAAACGAGAGCACACGTGACTTAAATACTAAAGAATAGGATTGGAAGGTAGAAATTAAAAAATAGTAGTGATGATTAAACAAAGTTAGGGACATGTGAACGAAGAAATTAATTACAAATGACAACCGAAAATAGTCAAGTCTTTCAAAGATAAAAATAAACCGGCATATATATTTCCTCATTTTCCTTGAGATGGAAAGAAAGACTCTCTATACAAAATTTGAGTAAATAGCAAATTTCGTAAAGATGTACTCTTTATTCTAGGGGAGGAAGAGAATAAAATTTTTAAATTTTATTCAGTTTGAAGTATGAAAAGAAAACGTAAACGGTAGCAAGAAGTCAAACGATAATGACTTACTTATTATGAATAAAGGCAGATCTATATATACAAAAAAAAAACATTAAAAAGATAAATCAAAAAACCGCATAGCAGCGCGGTAACTAAAAAAATACGGCAAACAGAGATACATGTAAAAAGATATATGAAGTAAAATCAAGGAAACATACATAATTAATATAAGTAAAAATGATTAGGATAAAAAAATAGATATACAATGCAGAATAAATATGAATTTAAGATGATGTTTAGATTAACGACAAACGTTTAAATAAAAAAGAGAAGGGAAATAATAAGAATAAACGATTATATTTTGCTGTTGGTAAGAAAAACAAAAACATATTAAAATAAAAGGGAACATTCCCATACTAAGCTTTAAAATCAATTATTATTATTATTATTATTTAACCATAATAAAGATACGCACATAGATAATAATACAAAAAAAAATATATAATTTTTTTTAATATTCTTACTTTATACCATACAGGAAAGGAAAGGGTCAATAAATGAAATGTTCCCAGGGAAGGAACCATAATAAGAATAAACGAGGGAAATTTAGTAGAAAAAAAAAAGAAAAAAAGGAGTAAGAACAAGAAACAATTAAAAGATTGAAATGGGCTAGAGAGGACTTGTAAGATTAAAAACAAGCTGGTCAAGAGACATAAAGATACAGCTCGTTGCTTAATCAACTACGATAACAGAACTTTTTTTAAACAACAAATTTAGTATAGATTTAAAATAATATTTACTTATTAAGTTGTAAGAATATTTAATTAAACATTGTTGTTACAGCATGAAAACGATGTGGATCAAAAAAGATAATGCGCCCTTCAAAAATGTATGTAAAGGGAAACAATGCAAGAAGGTTTCGGGACTAAGAATAATTATAAACAAAAAAATCCGATATGTCCACGTATCAGTTGCACGGTTAAAAATAAGATTAAAAATTTATTTAAAACAGAAAACTAGCTTCCAAACTGTTCATTAAAATGAGTGATTTTATCATACTAGTAATATAAAACTTCATCGGGAGTAATAATTTTACCTTGAGAGTGATATACCATTGTATAAAATGTAAAGTAAAATTTAAAGGGTAATAATATATTGGAAGAAAAATTTAAATTTTTTTTATTTACAGCATGGAAGTTGGGTGCAACTCCTTATATTATCAACTACTGTAGCTTTAAAATGAAAGTAAAATAGAAATGGAATAATAATAATAAAATTAAAATCTTTGTTTGTTTGTTATTCTTATAGAATGTGATGTTCTATAAGAAAAACTACGATTGAGTATATATACAATTAATAAACAAATAACATTGATTCAATTTACATAATCAACCATTATTATTATTATTATTATTATTATTATTATTATTATTATTATTATTATTATTATTATTATTATTATTATTATTATTATTATTATTATTATTATTATTATTATTATTATTATTATTATTATTATTATTATTATTATTATTATTATTATTATTATTATTATTATTATTATTATTATTATTATTATTATTATTATTATTATTATTATTATTATTATTATTATTATTATTATTATTATTATTATTATTATTATTATTATTATTATTATTATTATTATTATTATTATTATTATTATTATTATTATTATTATTATTATTATTATTATTATTATTATTATTATTATTATTATTATTATTATTATTATTATTATTATTATTATTATTATTATTATTATTATTATTATTATTATTATTATTATTATTATTATTATTATTATTATTATTATTATTATTATTATTATTATTATTATTATTATTATTATTATTATTATTATTATTATTATTATTATTATTATTATTATTATTATTATTATTATTATTATTATTATTATTATTATTATTATTATTATTATTATTATTATTATTATTATTATTATTATTATTATTATTATTATTATTATTATTATTATTATTATTATTATTATTATTATTATTATTATTATTATTATTATTATTATTATTATTATTATTATTATTATTATTATTATTATTATTATTATTATTATTATTATTATTATTATTATTATTATTATTATTATTATTATTATTATATTATTATTATTATTATTATTATTATTATTATTATTATTATTATTATTATTATTATTATTATTATTATTATTATTATTATATTATTATTATTATTATTATTATTATTATTATTATTATTATTATTATTATTATTATTATTATTATTATTATTATTATTATTATTATTATTATTATTATTATTGGGAGTCGGCTTGAGGAGGCCCCTTGAGCAAGTGTTGTCTTCCAGGTTCCGGGCATTGCCCAACCGCTCCTGGGCGTCATCGTCGCATCAATGCTCTTTGCAGCAATGCTATAACGTTGACGGCAAATAGGAAGTAATGACCCGAGGAGAAATAACCTCGCAAAAAAACCAGGGACTATCTGACCCGGATGGTAGAAACCCTGTAAGGGTCCCGCTTTGGGTTACAGGATAGGGGTGGTTCCCTGAATAAATCAACTATTCTTATGGAAGATGTGTGCAGATAAGAACATATTACCCCAGGTGAGTACCTCTGAAAAGAGAAATCTCACCTCCGCTTCCGATCGGGTGCAAGCCCCGGTGGGCGGAGTACGCTCCACGGATTCTGGGGAGCAAATCTCACGCTGACCATATTGTCGCACAGCTTGGAAACCAGGCATCAGCGACAATCATCACTGATGAAATCTTGCATCAGAAACAAGGAATGGTTACGTTACAAATACCAAGGGTACGTAGTGGTAGCCAGAGCAGTATCGCTAGCGTCGGAAGCGCCAAAAGCGCTTACAGTGACGCCTCAGGCTTCGAGCGGAACGAGTTATCAATAGATATGGATGAGTTCCTAGAAGCAATAAGAAAGCAGGATCTGCACATAGAGGAAATGAAGAAGGAAGCCAAGGTTATGCAGGAAGCTTTAAAAAGAATACCAACCTTAAGATTCAAGGTGCAGTGGAAAGGTTGCAGGTGCACCTCAAGCAGGCTGTTGATCAACAGGAAGACATCAAAAGGAAAGCGGATTTATTCAAGAGCGGGATCAATCAAGTTTTTGATCAGCATTTAGTAAGAAAAAGAAGGAAGAAGAAGGATGCAGGCGGAGGTCTTAAGAGACACTGTGCTCGCGTGCTCTGGTTTGAAAAGGAACCGAGGCAGCGCAGGTAGCAGCCCTGAGGATGTGCGGCAGAACAAGAAAAAGAAAAGAAAGCGGCGCTTGTTGCTGCGGAATCGCAATCTCCTCCGCAGACTGCGATGTCTAGTCAGCCACGTCTCGAGACTGCAAAAAAGGGCAAGGAAGAAAGAAGCGGTTGTAATCAAGATCTCAGAAGGATCTACATACGCGGACGTTCTTGGAAGCTCCGCAAAGATGTTAAGCCGCAGGAAAGTAGCACCGAGGTCTTAAGTGTTAGACCCACATCCAAAGGAAACCTTCTCATCCAGATCTCTAAAGAGTCGGATAGAAGGACCTTTGCTGACAACGTCAAGGTTGCAGTAGAGGGACTGGGAAGCATAAGCATGGATGAACGGAGAAGGACGATTGAGATTCGCGATCTCGATCAGATGTCAACGGAGGAGGAAGTGCAGGAAGCTTTGAGTAGGGTTTTGGGCTCCGAGCAAAGATCTCGGAAGGTCATGATCCTTGGACCCAATAGAGTTGGATCCAAGATGGCAGTGGTTGTTCTCAATGAGACCGAGGCGGAAGATCTCGTAAGCAAGGGAAGAATTCAAATAGGATTTGTTAGCTGTAGGATAGAACGGAGAACAATGGTGATAAGATGCCATAAATGTCTGGGCTTCGGTCACAGACGGGATCAGTGCCCGGGACCCGAGAGATCCACGCACTGCTTTAAATGCGGAGAAGCAGACCATACAAGGGCAGCATGTGCAAAGAGTGCCTGCTGTTTCTTGTGCCGACAGGAAGGCTATGATGGCGAAGCCATAAAACATGTGGCAGGTTGCGGAAGCTGCAGAGTATTCAGGCAAGCGCTGGATGCTGAGAAAAGAAGGAAACGAGAGACTACCAACAAGCCTCGAAAAAAAAAAGCTGTCGTAGTGGAAACTAGAGGAGAATAAGTACCAGGTACGGTAAGGAAGGCGCTGCGGCGTATTGGTGACCCCACCCTGAAGTAATGCCGAGAAGGCCTAAGTGCCAGGGTGGAATAAAGGTCACGAGGTGGATGTTACTGGCCTTTTGCCCGCGTGACGATTGCATCTTCTTGCAATCGTCACGCGGTCAGAAGGACAGGGGGTTAGACGGTCCCCTGGGACTCTGATGCCCTGAATGTGAAATGGAGGGCCATTTCACAGTCAAGGCTGACGTGCACTCAGGAACCCGTCACACCGGTGGCAGGATCCCCTCCTGCACGGCGATAACGCTTTGCGAAATCGCACGGCGGGCGTGGATCCTGTCGCTGAAGGTCTGGTTTAGGCAGATTTCCCGTTTTTTACCACCATAAAAAAAAAAAAATTAAAAAAATTATTATTATTATTATTATTATTATTATTATTATTATTATTATTATTATTATTATTATTATTATTATTATTATTATTATTATTATTATTATTATTATTATTATTATTATTATTATTATTATTATTATTATTATTATTATTATTATTATTATTATTATTATTATTATTATTATTATTATTATTATTATTATTATTATTATTATTATTATTATTATTATTATTATTATTATTATTATTATTATTATTATTATTATTATTATTATTATTATTATTATTATTATTATTATTATTATTATTATTATTATTATTATTATTATTATTATTATTATTATTATTATTATTATTATTATTATTATTATTATTATTATTATTATTATTATTATTATTATTATTATTATTATTATTATTATTATTATTATTATTATTATTATTATTATTATTATTATTATTATTATTATTATTATTATTATTATTATTATTATTATTATTATTATTATTATTATTATTATTATTATTATTATTATTATTATTATTATTATTATTATTATTATTATTATTATTATTATTATTATTATTATTATTATTATTATTATTATTATTATTATTATTATTATTATTATTATTATTATTATTATTATTATTATTATTATTATTATTATTATTATTATTATTATTATTATTATTATTATTATTATTATTATTATTATTATTATTATTATTATTATTATTATTATTATTATTATTATTATTATTATTATTATTATTATTATTATTATTATTATTATTATTATTATTATTATTATTATTATTATTATTATTATTATTATTATTATTATTATTATTATTATTATTATTATTATTATTATTATTATTATTATTATTATTATTATTATTATTATTATTATTATTATTATTATTATTATTATTATTATTATTATTATTATTATTATTATTATTATTATTATTATTATTATTATTATTATTATTATTATTATTATTATTATTATTATTATTATTATTATTATTATTATTATTATTATTATTATTATTATTATTATTATTATTATTATTATTATTATTATTATTATTATTATTATTATTATTATTATTATTATTATTATTATTATTATTATTATTATTATTATTATTATTATTATTATTATTATTATTATTATTATTATTATTATTATTATTATTATTATTATTATTATTATTATTATTATTATTATTATTATTATTATTATTATTATTATTATTATTATTATTATTATTATTATTATTATTATTATTATTATTATTATTATTATTATTATTATTATTATTATTATTATTATTATTATTATTATTATTATTATTATTATTATTATTATTATTATTATTATTATTATTATTATTATTATTATTATTATTATTATTATTATTATTATTATTATTATTATTATTATTATTATTATTATTATTATTATTATTATTATTATTATTATTATTATTATTATTATTATTATTATTATTATTATTATTATTATTATTATTATTATTATTATTATTATTATTATTATTATTATTATTATTATTATTATTATTATTATTATTATTATTATTATTATTATTATTATTATTATTATTATTATTATTATTATTATTATTATTATTATTATTATTATTATTATTATTATTATTATTATTATTATTATTATTATTATTATTATTATTATTATTATTATTATTATTATTATTATTATTATTATTATTATTATGGAAAAAGCTTCGTAAGAAGATCAATCGAAGCAAAGCACAATGCTGGAAAGACCTGAGCGAAGACGTCAACAGAAAGGTGTGGGGCTTGGCCTACAAGATCGTGACCAAGAAGCTTAACGCCGCCCCCACGTTGCCATTCGAAGAAGAGACCATGGCGAACATCGTAAACCACTTGTTCCCCACGCATCCACCACTCGAAGAACAGGAGAATACAGGAGAACCAGAAGAGATCCCGCTCTTTACAAGCGAGAGCTACAGATAGCTGCAAGAACGATGAAGAACAATAAGGCACCTGGGCCTGACGGAATACCATCCGAGGTCCTTAAATGCATAGCGGTGAAAACGCCATCTCTCTTGTTGAACATGTACAACGCGTGCCTCCAGACGGGTGTGTTTAGCACTCCCTGGAAGATTGCGCGTCTTGTGCTGATCAACAAAGGAAAGGAGGTAATCCCCGGCATCCATCGTCCCACAGGCCACTCTGCATGTTGGACGAAGCAGGAAGCTATACGAGAGGCTGCTTAAACCGCGATTACAAGGAGCCTGTACAGGCGGCTGGCGATCTCGCTGACAACCAGTACGGCTTCAGGAAAAAGCGGTCTACCGTAAATGCAGTAGAAGAAGTAGTAAAGGTAGCAAAAGAAGGATGGACTGGGAACCATCATTCCCCGTCTTATTGCGTTTCTAGTCATGCTGGATACGAAAAACGCTTTCAACTCAGCAAAATGGCCTGACCTCCTTGCTGCGTTGAAAGAGTTTAATGTACCAGAATACCTTATGCGAGTGATACGAGACTATCTGAGAAACCGTATCCTCCGCTATGAAACAGAAGAAGGCTGGCGTGAAAAAGACCTTAGCGCAGGCGTGGCACAGGGCTCGATCTTCGGCCCAGACTTCTGGAACATCCTGTTCGATGCATTACTCAGACTTGCAATGCCGGATGGGGTGAAAATGTTTGCGTACGCTGATGATGTCGCTTTAGTCATCTCCGCGAAAAACGTAAACATTGCCCAGCACATACTAAACACGGCGATGGGAAGAATTTCCGAGTGGATGGTGAAGCATGGTCTCGAAATAGCGATGGCCAAAACAGAAATCGTGCCCTTAACTTGGAAACACATCAACATCGAGTTTCCCATGACAGTAGGCACAAACGTGGTGCAGACAAGAAGTGAGGTGACGTATCTCGGCATAAAGCTAGATGCAAAACTAACTTTTTTGACGCACCTCAAACACGTCGCTAATAAAGCGATAAAGAAAACGTTGCAGTTAAGTCGTCTTATGGCCAATACCAGCGGCCCGAAATCAAGCAAACGACGACTTTTAATGACAGTCACGACGTCCATCTTATTGTACGGCTCTGAAATATGGGCTAACCAAATGAGAAAAGAGACGCACCGAAGCGTACTATCTTCTGTTCAAAGGAGAGGGGCTCTTAGAGTCACCAGCGCCTATCGCACTGTCTCGGGACCCGCGGTGCTAGTCATCGCAGGAATCATCCCGATCGAATTACAGGCGATGGAACGCAAGCGAACCTACGAACGGAAGAAAACAGAAGATGGAACTGCAATCGTTCAGAAAGAAGAAAGACAGGTGACCATGGAAACCTGGCAAAAACATGGAATCAGATGGTGAAAGGCCGATGGACACACGTGCTCATTAGGAGCTGGCTCCATGGGTCGATAGAAGATACGGGGAGGTCAACTATTACCTCACCCAGTTCCTTAGTAACCACGGGTATTTCTGCGCTTATCTCAGTAAAATGGGAAAGACCCAGAGCCCGGGCTGCATCTTCTGTTTCGCGGATCGCGACGATGCGTATCATACGTTTTTCGTCTGCCATCAGTGGAACGAAGAAAGACGCCAGGTTGAGAGGATATTCGAAGCGTTAACGCCAGATAACATTATCAGTGAAATGTTGTCGGCCAAAGAAAAGTGGGACGCTATGGCACTATTTGTCGAAAGCGTCCTAAGAAAGAAGAAACCGTTCTTAGATAGGGCAATCGAACTAAGTGCGAATGAGGAGCGGGGAGTCAGGCTTATACCTCACCATAACCTAGAGGCAGTAGCCGGTCCCATAGATTCGGGTGCGGAGGGTGACGACGAGGACTCGTCCTTAAGGACGAGAACGAATCGTGCACCCAGGAAATGTTTGAGATAGCAGCAAAAGCGCCAGCTTTAGCTGTGGTATGAATGAGTGTCGTTGTAAATAAGCGCGAGATTGAATGTTAGTATGAGTCAGACGCGGTAGAGAGGATAGCCCCACAAGAGGCATAAGATCCATCTTAGAACAGGAGAATCAAGACTGAAGAGAAAATTATGGACTGATTTTGCTCCTTTACAGAGCCAGTCCATACCATACCATATATATGCGATCGATTTATGCTCCCCTTTACAGAGCCGATCGCCAGGCAGAAGATAGCCTTTTAAATCATGTTGCTTATTAGGCATAGATCTATATTATTGGAAATCTGTATATTTACAGAAGAAGTCAGAAGGAAAAGGTCCAAAAGACTTAGAACGCGGTGCCACCCTGAAGTAATGTGATGAACAGTTTCCGGGGTGGAACAAACGCCGTGATTATTATTATTATTATTATTATTATTATTATTATTATTATTATTATTATTATTATTATTATTATTATTATTATTATTATTATTATTATTATTATTATTATTATTATTATTATTATTATTATTATTATTATTATTATTATTATATTATTATTATTATTATTATTATTATTATTATTATTATTATTATTATTATTATTATTATTATTATTATTATTATTATTATTATTATTATTATTATTATTATTATTATTATTATTATTATTATTATTATTATTATTATTATTATTATTATTATTATTATTATTATTATTATTATTATTATTATTATTATTATTATTATTATTATTATTATTATTATTATTATTATTATTATTATTATTATTATTATTATTATTATTATTATTATTATTATTATTATTATTATTATTATTATTATTATTATTATTATTATTATTATTATTATTATTATTATTATTATTATTATTATTATTATTATTATTATTATTATTATTATTATTATTATTATTATTATTATTATTATTATTATTATTATTATTATTATTATTATTATTATTATTATTATTATTATTATTATTATTATTATTATTATTATTATTATTATTATTATTATTATTATTATTATTATTATTATTATTATTATTATTATTATTATTATTATTATTATTATTATTATTATTATTATTATTATTCCTCCGCATGTTGCTGACCTTGTAAGTGTCCACCTACGATGTGGTGGCGGGGCGGAGGCTTAAGCACGATCCACATATCGCTGGCAATCCTTAGTGATGACTAAGGATATCTGGATGATCGCGTAGGCACTTTCGCTTCACGGAACTGCCAACCCATTGAAATTTTTTGTTCGTATTTACGTGTACTAAGAAGCAACACAGTATGAATGGATGTATGAATGAGCTGTGGCTGCCAACCAATGGATATTCCCGTCAGACTACTGGAGTTGTTCGTTGGTGGTGACTTGCTGACCTCTGTTTAGTAATAAGGGTAAACGTTAGTCCCCTCTCCGGCGAAAGTCGTGACGGGCAAAGGTCCCGTGAAACCACATGTCGGCTAGGAGCTGTCTACGTACTTCTACTAACGTAACCAGAGCCAATGAAGGGGTTGAAGTTGGTTCGTACAGGCGCAGGTGCGAAGGATTATCTGGTCAGTATTTCCTTATACCGAGTCCGCGCAGGAGAACTGCGGAACGTCTAGCCTGAAGTTTAGGGCCAGGCGCAGCACGGTACTGACGTCGCCCACTCAATACGGATGACGTAAAACCTTTAGCATCAATATGGCGCGGGCCTAACCCGTAACATCTCTTTTTAGAATCACTCGGTGTCGCTAGGGTTGACCACCCGAAAACCGCTTCTCGGCTGCGGCATCTTTAATTAGGGCACCTCACAGGCGGGGATAGTGGCTCCACTGCGCCTGGAGCTCCCATGATGGGCGAACCGTCTTAAACCAAGTACACGTTTTAATATGGTAAATTCTCAACAACACAAACAAAAAACCAACCAGGAAGCGGCTAGAAATAGCCAAAACAATAACGAAGGCCAGATGTCGCAGGCTGATCCCCAAAAGAATACAGGGGTAGAGATCGCCTGCTTGACAATTGAAGAAAGATCTCAGAGGATGAATGAGATCTTTTGCTCATGCAGCAGCTGTTAGGTCGATGCCCAACATGCACTCGAAAGATGAAAGATAACCTGCCAGAGCTGATCGAGCACGTGGATGCTCTGAAAATGGAGCTTTTCCCGCTTGCGCGAAGCAAGAACGGTCACTGAACAGATGGAAGTGACCGAGACGCCTCAGGCAAGCGCCGCAGCTAAGCGGACCCAGAGAAGAAGACTCGCTCGATTCAGGAAACAATTCTGAACCGCGAGCTCTTCTTAAGAAGGGCCGAGCTGAGGAAGACGCAGACGACTCGTTTGAGACCGTCCAAAGTCGCAAGGATGTTAAGGCTGCAAAAAAACAGAAGAAGCAGCAGCTGACAACAACAAACACAGCAGCAGCGGCAACAAACGCAACAACAACAGCAGCGATCACAGCAGCCCAACACCAAACCACCAACGGCCAGAACATCGGCAACGTGACGGAGCAGCCTGCCCAGCAGCTGCCAAAAAGAAGAAGAAAAAGGAGGAGGAAGACAAAGAAAAGGTCGCTGCCGCCGTCCTTATAAAACCAGAAGAAGGAAAGACTTACAGTGACGTCCTGCAGAGCATCCGGCAGGATCTAATCGCAGCAGAGCCCAACGACCAACATCAGAGGGATCAGGAAAACCAGGGCCGGAGATGTCCTGATTGAGTTGGGCTCAACTACCAAGGAACTTAGAGACCTTTCAGTGACTTTCTTGAAAAGGACGGTTGGTGGAACGGGCAACATTAAGGAGATGTGCCCCAAAGAAGCGGTCGAAATCAGAGACATCGACTGCCTAGCAACAGTAGATGAAGTGAAGGCAGCAGTAAAAGCTGTTTTAACCCAAGCCAAACAAGGACCTGGGGGAGTTTAGCGTCTCGCTGACGAACCCCAACAGCAGAGAGCTTCGCTTGGCCATTGTAGAGATGGAACAAGACCAGGCAGCGTTCCTGCTCTCTCAAACCAGGATAAAGATCGGCTACACCAGCTGCCGTATCAGAAGTTGGCAAAGGGTTCAGCGCTGTTTCAGGTGCCTGAACTACGGTCATCAGGCGCGTGACTGCCGAGGACCTGACCGTAGCAAGATGTGCTGCAAGTGTGGCAAAGACGGCCATAAGGGATCGGCCTGCAAGGCTACTGATACTCAGTGCATACTATGTACTGAGCGCGAAGTAGACCCAGCAGAGCGGAAACACATCCCTGGGTCAGGTCAGTGCAAAGTCTTTCGCGAGACACTAAACCGATTCAAACAAAAACGCTAATGATGGGCCGCATAACGGTCCTCCAAGCCAACTTACACAGAAGCGACGTAGCCAACAGCCTTTTGACTCAAATCAAATTCGAGACAAAGGCTGATGTGCTCTTGATAAGCGAGCAGTACACAAACTGGACCGTTAAGACCTGGTTTAGAGACAAGCTTGGCACTGCTGCGATTTACGTAGACCCAAAGACCATCAGAGAAGACGCAAATGGAGCTGAAGAAGGCTTCGTATGGGTTAAAAGCAGAAACGTTACATACGTGAGCTGTTATTTTACACCAAACTCAACAGCAGACACGTTTAGGCGCCGTCTGGATCTGCTGGAAGACTCTGTCCGAAGAATGGAAGGTGACGTCGTCGTCGCAGGAGACTTTAACGCGAAAGCGTTAGAGTGGGGAATGCCACTGCAGGACAGCAGAGGAGGATACATCATGGAGATGGCAGACAGACTCGGCCTAACAGTGCTAAACACCGGAAGCACTCCAACATTCAGACGAGGAGCTAGCGGTACGATTCCTGACGTATCCTTCGCATCAGAAAATCTTTCACGTAAAGTGTCAGATTGGAAGGTGCTGGAGACATACAATGGAAGTGACCACCAGTACATCACATTTCAAATCCATGATGGATCCCAATCATCGAGGCGAAATGTCGCTAGACCAGTCAGATGGAACGTTGCCAAGCTGGACTCTGAGAAACTTGTCCAAGTACTGCAGCAAGGATCAGACTATCTACCGGACGCGACAACTGCCACCGGAAACGCCGACGCTGCAGAGGTTCTCGTAAAAGAGACGATGAGTCTCATTCACAGAGCCTGTGATGCATCTATGCCGCGCAAGGGATCGCGACATCATAAGCGTCCAGCGTATTGGTGGAATGACGAAATCGCTAGAACGAGGTCAGAAGCTCTTAGTCTCAGAAGATCATCACAGAGAGCAAGAAAGAAGAACTCACCAGCAGCAGATCTTTTGTCTGCGCAATACAGAGACGTGCATAAAAAGCTTCGTAAGAAGATCAATCGAAGCAAAGCACAATGCTGGAAAGACCTGAGCGAAGACGTCAACAGAGAGGTGTGGGGCTTGGCCTACAAGATCGTGACCAAGAAGCTTAACGCCGCCCCCACGTTGCCATTCGAAGAAGAGACCATGGCGAACATCGTAAACCACTTGTTCCCTACGCATCCACCACTCGAAGAACAGGAGAATACAGGAGAACCAGAAGAGATCCCGCTCTTTACAAGCGGAGAGCTACAGATAGCTGCAAGAACGATGAAGAACAATAAGGCACCTGGGCCTGACGGAATACCATCCGAGGTCCTTAAATGCATAGCGGTGAAAGCGCCATCTCTCTTGTTGAACATGTACAACGCGTGCCTCCAGACGGGTGTGTTTAGCACTCCCTGGAAGATTGCGCGTCTTGTGCTGATCAACAAAGGAAAGGGAGGTGATCCCCGGCATCCATCGTCCCACAGGCCACTCTGCATGTTGGACGAAGCAGGGAAGCTATACGAGAGGCTGCTTAAACCGCGATTACAAGGAGCTGTACAGGCGGCTGGCGATCTCGCTGACAACCAGTACGGCTTCAGGAAAAAGCGGTCTACCGTAAATGCAGTAGAAGAAGTAGTAAAGGTAGCAAAAGAAGGATGGACTGGGAACCATCATTCCCGTCTTATTGCGTTTCTAGTCATGCTGGATACGAAAAACGCTTTCAACTCAGCAAAATGGCCTGACCTCCTTGCTGCGTTGAAAGAGTTTAATGTACCAGAATACCTTATGCGAGTGATACGAGACTATCTGAGAAACCGTATCCTCCGCTATGAAACAGAAGAAGGCTGGCGTGAAAAAGACCTTAGCGCAGGCGTGGCACAGGGCTCGATCTTCGGCCCAGACTTCTGGAACATCCTGTTCGATGCATTACTCAGACTTGCAATGCCGGATGGGGTGAAAATGTTTGCGTACGCTGATGATGTCGCTTTAGTCATCTCCGCGAAAAACGAAAACATTGCCCAGCACATACTAAACACGGCGATGAGAAGAATTTCCGAGTGGATGGTGAAGCATGGTCTCGAAATAGCGATGGCCAAAACAGAAATCGTGCCCTTAACTTGGAAACACATCAACATCGAGTTTCCCATGACAGTAGGCACAAACGTGGTGCAGACAAGAAGTGAGGTGACGTATCTCGGCATAAAGCTAGATGCAAAACTAACTTTTTTGACGCACCTAAAACACGTCGCTAATAAAGCGATAAAGAAAACGTTGCAGTTAAGTCGTCTTATGGCCAATACCAGCGGCCCGAAATCAAGCAAACGACGACTTTTAATGACAGTCACGACGTCCATCTTATTGTACGGCTCTGAAATATGGGCTAACCAAATGAGAAAAGAGACGCACCGAAGCGTACTATCTTCTGTTCAAAGGAGAGGGGCTCTTAGAGTCACCAGCGCCTATCGC
Organism: Anastatus disparis; assembly: GCA_017163975.1. Lineage (NCBI taxonomy): Eukaryota > Metazoa > Arthropoda > Insecta > Hymenoptera > Eupelmidae > Anastatus > Anastatus disparis. The sequence continues at coordinate 2,005,370 of JAFFSR010000328.1, forward strand.
ACTGTCTCGGGACCCGCGGTGCTAGTCATCGCAGGAATCATCCCGATCGAATTACAGGCGATGGAACGCAAGCGAACCTACGAACGGAAGAAAACAGAAGATGGAACTGCAATCGTTCAGAAAGAAGAAAGACAGGTGACCATGGAAACCTGGCAAAAAACATGGAATCAGATGGTGAAAGGCCGATGGACACACGTGCTCATTAGGGAGCTGGCTCCATGGGTCGATAGAAGATACGGGGAGGTCAACTATTACCTCACCCAGTTCCTTAGTAACCACGGGTATTTCTGCGCTTATCTCAGTAAAATGGGAAAGACCCAGAGCCCGGGCTGCATCTTCTGTTTCGCGGATCGCGACGATGCGTATCATACGTTTTTCGTCTGCCATCAGTGGAACGAAGAAAGACGCCAGGTTGAGAGGATATTCGAAGCGTTAACGCCAGATAACATTATCAGTGAAATGTTGTCGGCCAAAGAAAAGTGGGACGCTATGGCACTATTTGTCGAAAGCGTCCTAAGAAAGAAGAAACCGTTCTTAGATAGGGCAATCGAACTAAGTGCGAATGAGGAGCGGGGAGTCAGGCTTATACCTCACCATAACCTAGAGGCAGTAGCCGGTCCCATAGATTCGGGTGCGGAGGGTGACGACGAGGACTCGTCTTAAGGACGAGAACGAATCGTGCACCCAGGAAATGTTTGAGATAGCAGCAAAAGCGCCAGCTTTAGCTGTGGTATGAATGAGTGTCGTTGTAAATAAGCGCGAGATTGAATGTTAGTATGAGTCAGACGCGGTAGAGAGGATAGCCCCACAAGAGGCATAAGATCCATCTTAGAACAGGAGAATCAAGACTGAAGAGAAAATTATGGACTGATTTTGCTCCTTTACAGAGCCAGTCCATACCATACCATATATATGCGATCGATTTATGCTCCCCTTTACAGAGCCGATCGCCAGGCAGAAGATAGCCTTTTAAATCATGTTGCTTATTAGGCATAGATCTATATTATTGGAAATCTGTATATTTACAGAAGAAGTCAGAAGGAAAAGGTCCAAAAGACTTAGAACGCGGTGCCACCCTGAAGTAATGTGATAAACAGTTTCCGGGGTGGAACAAACGCCGTGAGTGATGATTGGAGAATCTCTTGCACGTCCAGTGACTGCATTTTTTTGCTATCATTAGACAGGCATGAGGATCGCGTAATTTTAGAGGTTTGCTAGTTTATCTAGAACCCCTCTCAACCGTCTGTACTCTGTTCCCGGATATATCCGAGCCCAGCGAACTGACGGCGGTCTGACAGCAGATTTTATTCGTTCAACCAATGGAAAAAATTATTATTATTATTATTATTATTATTATTATTATTATTATTATTATTATTATTATTATTATTATTATTATTATTATTATTATTATTATTATTATTATTATTATTATTATTATTATTATTATTATTATTATTATTATTATTATTATTATTATTATTATTATTATTATTATTATTATTATTATTATTATTATTATTATTATTATTATTATTATTATTATTATTATTATTATTATTATTATTATTATTATTATTATTATTATTATTATTATTATTATTATTATTATTATTATTATTATTATTATTATTATTATTATTATTATTATTATTATTATTATTATTATTATTATTATTATTATTATTATTATTATTATTATTATTATTATTATTATTATTATTATTATTATTATTATTATTATTATTATTATTATTATTATTATTATTATTATTATTATTATTATTATTATTATTATTATTATTATTATTATTATTATTATTATTATTATTATTATTATTATTATTATTATTATTATTATTATTATTATTATTATTATTATTATTATTATTATTATTATTATTATTATTATTATTATTATTATTATTATTATTATTATTATTATTATTATTATTATTATTATTATTATTATTATTATTATTATTATTATTATTATTATTATTATTATTATTATTATTATTATTATTATTATTATTATTATTATTATTATTATTATTATTATTATTATTATTATTATTATTATTATTATTATTATTATTATTATTATTATTATTATTATTATTATTATTATTATTATTATTATTATTATTATTATTATTATTATTATTATTATTATTATTATTATTATTATTATTATTATTATTATTATTATTATTATTATTATTATTATTATTATTATTATTATTATTATTATTATTATTATTATTATTATATTATTATTATTATTATTATTATTATTATTATTATTATTATTATTATTATTATTATTATTATTATTATTATTATTATTATTATTATTATTATTATTATTATTATTATTATTATTATTATTATTATTATTATTATTATTATTATTATTATTATTATTATTATTATTATTATTATTATTATTATTATTATTATTATTATTATTATTATTATTATTATTATTATTATTATTATTATTATTATTATTATTATTATTATTATTATTATTATTATTATTATTATTATTATTATTATTATTATTATTATTATTATTATTATTATTATTATTATTATTATTATTATTATTATTATTATTATTATTATTATTATTATTATTATTATTATTATTATTATTATTATTATTATTATTATTATTATTATTATTATTATTATTATTATTATTATTATTATTATTATTATTATTATTATTATTATTATTATTATTATTATTATTATTATTATTATTATTATTATTATTATTATTATTATTATTATTATTATTATTATTATTATTATTATTATTATTATTATTATTATTATTATTATTATTATTATTATTATTATTATTATTATTATTATTATTATTATTATTATTATTATTATTATTATTATTATTATTATTATTATTATTATTATTATTATTATTATTATTATTATTATTATTATTATTATTATTATTATTATTATTATTATTATTATTATTATTATTATTATTATTATTATTATTATTATTATTATTATTATTATTATTATTATTATTATTATTATTATTATTATTATTATTATTATTATTATTATTATTATTATTATTATTATTATTATTATTATTATTATTATTATTATTATTATTATTATTATTATTATTATTATTATTATTATTATTATTATTATTATTATTATTATTATTATTATTATTATTATTATTATTATTATTATTATTATTATTATTATTATTATTATTATTATTATTATTATTATTATTATTATTATTATTATTATTATTATTATTATTATTATTATTATTATTATTATTATTATTATTATTATTATTATTATTATTATTATTATTATTATTATTATTATTATTATTATTATTATTATTATTATTATTATTATTATTATTATTATTATTATTATTATTATTATTATTATTATTATTATTATTATTATTATTATTATTATTATTATTATTATTATTATTATTATTATTATTATTATTATTATTATTATTATTATTATTATTATTATTATTCCTCCGCATGTTGCTGACCTTGTAAGTGTCCACCTACGATGTGGTGGCGGGGCGGAGGCTTAAGCACGATCCACATATCGCTAGCCATCCTTAGTGATGACTAAGGATATCTGGATGATCGCGTAGGCACTTCCGCTTCACGGAACTGCCAACCCATTAAAATTTTGTGTTCGTATTTACGTGTACTAAGAAGCAACACAGTATGAATGGATGTATGAATGAGCTGTGGCTGCCAACCAATGGATATTCCCGTCAGACTACTGGAGTTGTTCGTTAGTGGTGACTTGCTGACCTCTGTTTAGTAATAAGAGTAAAAGTTAGTCCCCTCTCCGGCGAAAGTCGTGACGGGCAAAGGTCTCGTGAAACCACATGTCGGCTAGGAGCTTCTACGTACTTCTACTAACGTAACCGGAGCCCATGAAGGGGTTGAAGTTGGTCTGTACAGGCGCAGGTGCGAAGGATTATCTGGTCAGTATTTCCTTATACCGAGTCCGCGCAGGAGAACTGCGGAACGTCTAGCCTGAAGTTTAGGGCCAGGCGCAGCACGGTACTGACGTCGCCCACTCAATACGGATGACGTAAAACCTTTAGCATCAACATGGCGCGGGCCTAACCCGTAAACATCTCTTATTTAGAATCACTCGGTGTCGCTAGGGTTGACCACCCGAAAACCGCTTCTCGGCTGCGGCATCTTTAATTAGGGCACCTCACAGGCGGGGATAGTGGCTCCACTGCGCCTGGAGCTCCCATGATGGGCGAACCGTCTTAAGCCAAGTATACGTTTTATTATGTTAAATTTTCAACAACACAAACCAAAAACCAACCAGAAGCGGCTAGCAATAGCTCAAAACCAATAACGAAGGCCAGTTTTCGCAGGCTGATCCCCAAAAGAAGTCAGGGGTAGAGATCGCCTGCCTAACAATGGAAGAAAGATCTCAGAGGATGAATGAGATCTTTTGCTCATTCAGAGAAGCTCTTAGGTCGATGCCTAACATTCATAAAGATGTTAAGAATAACCTACCAGAGCTTATCGATCACGTGGATGCCCTGAAGACGGAGCATCTCCTCTTGCTTCAGGCGAGAACGGTCACTGAACAGATGGAGGTGACCGAGACGCTCGAAGCAAGCGCCGCAGCCAAGCGGACTTTAGAGGATGACTCGCTCGATTCTGGCAGCAATGCTGAATCGCAAGCATTAAAAAGAACCGCCCTGAGAGTCTGGATGATCCGTTTGAGGTCGTCCAAAATAGAAAGAAGTAAGACGGCAAACAAAAATCTAGTTCAGAACGCAACGCAGCAGCAGCAACAACAACAACCAGCAGCAGCAGCGCAACGCAGCGAACAACAACAGCAGCACCAGCGACAACAACAGCAAACGGCAGCAGCAGCAGCAGCCCAAGAACAACAGCAACAGTCCACCAGCGGCCAGAACATCGGCCATCGAGACACAGCAGCCTGCCCAGCAGCTGCCAAAAAAGAAGAAAAAAAGGAGGAGAGAAGACAAAAAGAGGTCTGCCGCCGTCCTCATAAAACCAGAAGAGAGGAAAAACCTACAGCGACGTCCTGCAGAGCATCAGGCAGGATTTAATCGCTGAGAGCCCAACGACCAACATCAGAGGGATAAGGAAAACCAGGGCCGGAGATGTCCTGATCGAGTTGGGCTCAACTAAGGGTTTAGAGACCTTTAGTGCTTTCCTTGAAGAGGACGGTGGGCGAAACGGGCAACGTCAAGGAGATGTGCCCCAAAGAAACGGTCGAGATCAGAGACATCGACTGCCTAGCTTCAGCAGAAGAAGTAGAGGCCGCTGTAAAAGCTGCTTTAACCGAAGGCCAACAGGAAGTAGGGGAGTTTAGCGTCTCACTGACCAACCCCAACAGCAGAGAGCTCCGCTTGGCCATTGTAGAGATGGAACAAGACCAAGCGGCGTTCCTGCTCTCTAGAACCAGGATAAAGATCGGCTACACCAGCTGCCGTATCAGAAGTTGGCAAAGGGTTCAGCGCTGTTTTAGGTGCCTGAACTACGGTCACCAGGCGCGTGACTGCCGAGGACCTGACCGTAGCAAGATGTGCTACAAGTGTGGCAAAGACGGCCATAAGGGATCGGCCTGCAAGGCTACTGATACTCAGTGCATACTATGTACTGAGCGCGAAGTAGACCCAGCAGAGCGGAAACACATCCCTGGGTCAGGTCAGTGCAGAGTCTTTCGCGAGACACTGAACCGATTTAAACAAAAACGCTAATGATGGGCCGCGTAACGGTCCTCCAAGCCAACTTACACAGAAGCGACCTAGCCAACAGCCTTTTGACTCAAATCAAATTCGAGACAAAGGCTGATGTGCTCTTGATAAGCGAGCAGTACACAAACTGGACCGTTAAGACCTGGTTTAGAGACAAGCTTGGCACTGCTGCGATTTACGTAGACCCAAAGACCATCAGAGAAGACGCAAATGGAGCTGAAGAAGGCTTCGTATGGGTTAAAAGCAGAAACGTTACATACGTGAGCTGTTATTTTACACCAAACTCAACAGCAGACACGTTTAGGCGCCGTCTGGATCTGCTGGAAGACTCTGTCCGAAGAATGGAAGGTGACGTCGTCGTCGCAGGAGACTTTAACGCGAAAGCGTTAGAGTGGGGAATGCCACTGCAGGACAGCAGAGGAGGATACATCATGGAGATGGCAGACAGACTCGGCCTAACAGTGCTAAACACCGGAAGCACTCCAACATTCAGACGAGGAGCTAGCGGTACGATTCCTGACGTATCCTTCGCATCAGAAAATCTTTCACGTAAAGTGTCAGATTGGAAGGTGCTGGAGACATACAATGGAAGTGACCACCAGTACATCACATTTCAAATCCATGATGGATCCCAATCATCGAGGCGAAATGTCGCTAGACCAGTCAGATGGAACGTTGCCAAGCTGGACTCTGAGAAACTTGTCCAAGTACTGCAGCAAGGATCAGACTATCTACCGGACGCGACAACTGCCACCGGAAACGCCGACGCTGCAGAGGTTCTCGTAAAAGAGACGATGAGTCTCATTCACAGAGCCTGTGATGCATCTATGCCGCGCAAGGGATCGCGACATCATAAGCGTCCAGCGTATTGGTGGAATGACGAAATCGCTAGAACGAGGTCAGAAGCTCTTAGTCTCAGAAGATCATCACAGAGAGCAAGAAAGAAGAACTCACCAGCAGCAGATCTTTTGTCTGCGCAATACAGAGACGTGCATAAAAAGCTTCGTAAGAAGATCAATCGAAGCAAAGCACAATGCTGGAAAGACCTGAGCGAAGACGTCAACAGAGAGGTGTGGGGCTTGGCCTACAAGATCGTGACCAAGAAGCTTAACGCCGCCCCCACGTTGCCATTCGAAGAAGAGACCATGGCGAACATCGTAAACCACTTGTTCCCTACGCATCCACCACTCGAAGAACAGGAGAATACAGGAGAACCAGAAGAGATCCCGCTCTTTACAAGCGGAGAGCTACAGATAGCTGCAAGAACGATGAAGAACAATAAGGCACCTGGGCCTGACGGAATACCATCCGAGGTCCTTAAATGCATAGCGGTGAAAGCGCCATCTCTCTTGTTGAACATGTACAACGCGTGCCTCCAGACGGGTGTGTTTAGCACTCCCTGGAAGATTGCGCGTCTTGTGCTGATCAACAAAGGAAAGGGAGGTGATCCCCGGCATCCATCGTCCCACAGGCCACTCTGCATGTTGGACGAAGCAGGGAAGCTATACGAGAGGCTGCTTAAACCGCGATTACAAGGAGCTGTACAGGCGGCTGGCGATCTCGCTGACAACCAGTACGGCTTCAGGAAAAAGCGGTCTACCGTAAATGCAGTAGAAGAAGTAGTAAAGGTAGCAAAAGAAGGATGGACTGGGAACCATCATTCCCGTCTTATTGCGTTTCTAGTCATGCTGGATACGAAAAACGCTTTCAACTCAGCAAAATGGCCTGACCTCCTTGCTGCGTTGAAAGAGTTTAATGTACCAGAATACCTTATGCGAGTGATACGAGACTATCTGAGAAACCGTATCCTCCGCTATGAAACAGAAGAAGGCTGGCGTGAAAAAGACCTTAGCGCAGGCGTGGCACAGGGCTCGATCTTCGGCCCAGACTTCTGGAACATCCTGTTCGATGCATTACTCAGACTTGCAATGCCGGATGGGGTGAAAATGTTTGCGTACGCTGATGATGTCGCTTTAGTCATCTCCGCGAAAAACGAAAACATTGCCCAGCACATACTAAACACGGCGATGAGAAGAATTTCCGAGTGGATGGTGAAGCATGGTCTCGAAATAGCGATGGCCAAAACAGAAATCGTGCCCTTAACTTGGAAACACATCAACATCGAGTTTCCCATGACAGTAGGCACAAACGTGGTGCAGACAAGAAGTGAGGTGACGTATCTCGGCATAAAGCTAGATGCAAAACTAACTTTTTTGACGCACCTAAAACACGTCGCTAATAAAGCGATAAAGAAAACGTTGCAGTTAAGTCGTCTTATGGCCAATACCAGCGGCCCGAAATCAAGCAAACGACGACTTTTAATGACAGTCACGACGTCCATCTTATTGTACGGCTCTGAAATATGGGCTAACCAAATGAGAAAAGAGACGCACCGAAGCGTACTATCTTCTGTTCAAAGGAGAGGGGCTCTTAGAGTCACCAGCGCCTATCGCACTGTCTCGGGACCCGCGGTGCTAGTCATCGCAGGAATCATCCCGATCGAATTACAGGCGATGGAACGCAAGCGAACCTACGAACGGAAGAAAACAGAAGATGGAACTGCAATCGTTCAGAAAGAAGAAAGACAGGTGACCATGGAAACCTGGCAAAAAACATGGAATCAGATGGTGAAAGGCCGATGGACACACGTGCTCATTAGGGAGCTGGCTCCATGGGTCGATAGAAGATACGGGGAGGTCAACTATTACCTCACCCAGTTCCTTAGTAACCACGGGTATTTCTGCGCTTATCTCAGTAAAATGGGAAAGACCCAGAGCCCGGGCTGCATCTTCTGTTTCGCGGATCGCGACGATGCGTATCATACGTTTTTCGTCTGCCATCAGTGGAACGAAGAAAGACGCCAGGTTGAGAGGATATTCGAAGCGTTAACGCCAGATAACATTATCAGTGAAATGTTGTCGGCCAAAGAAAAGTGGGACGCTATGGCACTATTTGTCGAAAGCGTCCTAAGAAAGAAGAAACCGTTCTTAGATAGGGCAATCGAACTAAGTGCGAATGAGGAGCGGGGAGTCAGGCTTATACCTCACCATAACCTAGAGGCAGTAGCCGGTCCCATAGATTCGGGTGCGGAGGGTGACGACGAGGACTCGTCTTAAGGACGAGAACGAATCGTGCACCCAGGAAATGTTTGAGATAGCAGCAAAAGCGCCAGCTTTAGCTGTGGTATGAATGAGTGTCGTTGTAAATAAGCGCGAGATTGAATGTTAGTATGAGTCAGACGCGGTAGAGAGGATAGCCCCACAAGAGGCATAAGATCCATCTTAGAACAGGAGAATCAAGACTGAAGAGAAAATTATGGACTGATTTTGCTCCTTTACAGAGCCAGTCCATACCATACCATATATATGCGATCGATTTATGCTCCCCTTTACAGAGCCGATCGCCAGGCAGAAGATAGCCTTTTAAATCATGTTGCTTATTAGGCATAGATCTATATTATTGGAAATCTGTATATTTACAGAAGAAGTCAGAAGGAAAAGGTCCAAAAGACTTAGAACGCGGTGCCACCCTGAAGTAATGTGATAAACAGTTTCCGGGGTGGAACAAACGCCGTGAGTGATGATTGGAGAATCTCTTGCACGTCCAGTGACTGCATTTTTTTGCTATCATTAGACAGGCATGAGGATCGCGTAATTTTAGAGGTTTGCTAGTTTATCTAGAACCCCTCTCAACCGTCTGTACTCTGTTCCCGGATATATCCGAGCCCAGCGAACTGACGGCGGTCTGACAGCAGATTTTATTCGTTCAACCAATGGAAAAAAAAAAAAATTATATTATTATTATTATTATTATTATTATTATTATTATTATTATTATTATTATTATTATTATTATTATTATTATTATTATTATTATTATTATTATTATTATTATTATTATTATTATTATTATTATTATTATTATTATTATTATTATTATTATTATTATTATTATTATTATTATTATTATTATTATTATTATTATTATTATTATTATTATTATTATTATTATTATTATTATTATTATTATTATTATTATTATTATTATTATTATTATTATTATTATTATTATTATTATTATTATTATTATTATTATTATTATTATTATTATTATTATTATTATTATTATTATTATTATTATTATTATTATATTATTATTATTATTATTATTATTATTATTATTATTATTATTATTATTATTATTATTATTATTATTATTATTATTATTATTATTATTATTATTATTATTATTATTATTATTATTATTATTATTATTATTATTATTATTATTATTATTATTATTATTATTATTATTATTATTATTATTATTATTATTATTATTATTATTATTATTATTATTATTATTATTATTATTATTATTATTATTATTATTATTATTATTATTATTATTATTATTATTATTATTATTATTATTATTATTATTATTATTATTATTATTATTATTATTATTATTATTATTATTATTATTATTATTATTATTATTATTATTATTATTATTATTATTATTATTATTATTATTATTATTATTATTATTATTATTATTATTATTATTATTATTATTATTATTATTATTATTATTATTATTATTATTATTATTATTATTATTATTATTATTATTATTATTATTATTATTATTATTATTATTATTATTATTATTATTATTATTATTATTATTATTATTATTATTATTATTATTATTATTATTATTATTATTATTATTATTATTATTATTATTATTATTATTATTATTATTATTATTATTATTATTATTATTATTATTATTATTATTATTATTATTATTATTATTATTATTATTATTATTATTATTATTATTATTATTATTATTATTATTATTATTATTATTATTATTATTATTATTATTATTATTATTATTATTATTATTATTATTATTATTATTATTATTATTATTATTATTATTATTATTATTATTATTATTATTATTATTATTATTATTATTAGTCGGCTTGAGGAGGCCCCTTGAGCAAGTGTTGTCTTCCAGGTTCCGGGCATTGCCCAACCGCTCCTGGGCGTCATCGTCGCATCAATGCTCTCTGCAGCAATGCTATAACGAAGACGGCAAATATGGAAGTAATGACCCGAGGAGAAATAACCTCTCAAAAAAACCAGGGACTATCTGACCCGGATGGTAGAAAACCTGTAAGGGTCCCGCTTTGGGATACAAGATAGGGGTGGTTCCCCGAATAAATAAACCACAACTTAATGGAAGATGTCGGATTCAAATACAGAATTACCCCAGGTGAGTACCCCTTCACAGGGAAATCTCACCTCCACTTCCGATCGGGTGAAAGCCCCGGTGGGTGGAGCTGGCCTCAAGGATTCTGGGGAGGTCGAATTCACGTTAACCATAGTGTCGCAGGGCTGGGAGACCAGGCTTCAGCGGCAATTACTACTACTGGAACGCTAGAGGAGACAACCTCGGATAAAAAACATGGAATGGTTACTTTGCAAGTGCCGAGGGAACGAAGCGGTAGTCAAAGCAGTATTGCTAGCGTTGGAAGTGCTAAAAGTGCTTTCAGCGATGCGTCAGGCTTTGAACAGAACGGTGTGCGGACGGATATAGATGATCTTTTGGAAATAATGAGGAACCATGATCTTTTGATAGAGGAAATGAAGAAAGAAGTTCAAGCTATGCAGGAAGCTCTGAAAAGAATACGAATCTCAAGATTCAAAGTGCAGTGGAAAGATTACAGGTTCACCTGAAGCATGCCGTTGGCCAACAAGAACAGGTTAAGAGTAAAGCAAATTGTATCAAGGATGGAATAGATCAAATTTATGATCAGCATACGCAGAGAAAAATAGGGCGAAGACGAATGCACGCTGAGGTTCTTAGAGACACTGTGCTTGCCTGCACTGGTTTCAAAAGGGACCGAGGCAGCGCTAGTAATAGCCCGGAGGATGTGCGGCAAAGCAAGAAAAAGAAGGAGAAAACGATGCCTGGTACTACGAAAATCCAGTCTCTTTCAGAGACTGCGACAGCTAGTCAACAGCGCCATCAGGAAGGAAAGAAAGGCACCCGGAAGATAGAAGCGGTGGTTGTGAGGATCTCACAGGGGTCTACATACGCAGACGTTCTTGGGAAGCTTCGCGAGGAAGTCAAGCCACAGGAGAGTAGTACTGAGGTCTTGAGCGTTCGACCAACGACCAAAGGAAACCTTATAATCCAGATCTCGAAAGAGTCGGATAGAAAGGCCTTCACTGACAACGTTAAGGTTGCAGTGGAGGGTATGGGAACTATAAGTACGGTGGAGCGGAAAAGAACGATTGAGATTCGCGATCTTGATCAGATGACTACGGAGGCTGAAGTACAGGAAGCACTGAGTAGAGTCCTAAGCTCCGAGCAAAGATCTCGGAAGGTTATAATCCTTGGACCAAGTAAATTTGGATCTAAGATGGCAGTAGTCGTCCTTGATGAGACTGAGGCAAGAGACCTTTTAAATAAGGAGCGAATTCAAATTGGGTTTGTTAACTGCAGGATACAGATAAGAACCATGGTAATAAGATGCCATCAATGCTTGGGCTTTGGCCACAGGAAAGACCAGTGCGAGGGTCCCAACAGGTCCGCGCACTGCTATAAGTGCGGAGAGGCAGGACATACAAGGGCAACATGTCCTAATAATGCCTGCTGCTTCTTATGCCGACAGGAAGGGTGTGATGGCAAAGCTGTCAATCATGTGGCTGGTAGCGGGGTCTGCAAGGTCTTTAGGCAAGTCCTGGAGGCCGAGAAGAGGAAAAAACGAGAGACTTCCAATAAGCCTCGGAAGAAAGTTACCGCATTGGAAACTAGAGGAGGATAAGTACCAGGTACAGTAAGGAAGGCGCTGCGGCGTATTGGTGACCCCACCCCGAAGTAATGCCGAGAAGGCCTAAGTGCCGGGGTGGAATAAAGGTCACGAGGTGGATGTTACTGGCCTTTTGCCCGCGTGACGATTGCATCTTCTTGCAATCGTACCGCGGTCAGAAGGACAGGGGGTTAGACGGTCCCCTGGGACTCTGATGCCCTGGATGTGGAATGGAAAGTCCATTCCACAGTCAAGGCTGACGTGCACTCAGGAACCCGTCACACCGGTGGCAGGATCCCCTCCTGCACGGCGATAACGCATTGCGGAATCGCACGGCGGGCGTGGATCCTGTCGCTGAAGGTCTGGTTTAGGCAGATTTCCCGTTTTTTTACCACCATAAAAAAAAAAAAAATTATTATTATTATTATTATTATTATTATTATTATTATTATTATTATTATTATTATTATTATTATTATTATTATTATTATTATTATTATTATTATTATTATTATTATTATTATTATTATTATTATTATTATTATTATTATTATTATTATTATTATTATTATTATTATTATTATTATTATTATTATTATTATTTTATTTTTTTTTTTTTTTATTATTTTTTTTTTTTTTTTTTATTATTATTATTATTATTATTATTATTCCTCCGCATGTTGCTGACCTTGTAAGTGTCCACCTACGATGTGGTGGCGGGGCGGAGGCTTAAGCACGATCCACATATCGCTAGCCATCCTTAGTGATGACTAAGGATATCTGGATGATCGCGTAGGCACTTCCGCTTCACGGAACTGCCAACCCATTAAAATTTTGTGTTCGTATTTACGTGTACTAAGAAGCAACACAGTATGAATGGATGTATGAATGAGCTGTGGCTGCCAACCAATGGATATTCCCGTCAGACTACCGGAGTTGTTCGTTAGTGGTGACTTGCTGACCTCTGTTTAGTAATAAGAGTAAAAGTTAGTCCCCTCTCCGGCGAAAGTCGTGACGGGCAAAGGTCTCGTGAAACCACATGTCGGCTAGGAGCTTCTACGTACTTCTACTAACGTAACCAGAGCCCATGAAGGGGTTGAAGTTGGTCTGTACAGGCGCAGGTGCGAAGGATTATCTGGTCAGTATTTCCTTATACCGAGTCCGCGCAGGAGAACTGCGGAACGTCTAGCCTGAAGTTTAGGGCCAGGCGCAGCACGGTACTGACGTCGCCCACTCAATACGGATGACGTAAAACCTTTAGCATCAACATGGCGCGGGCCTAACCCGTAAACATCTCTTATTTAGAATCACTCGGTGTCGCTAGGGTTGACCACCCGAAAACCGCTTCTCGGCTGCGGCATCTTTAATTAGGGCACCTCACAGGCGGGGATAGTGGCTCCACTGCGCCTGGAGCTCCCATGATGGGCGAACCGTCTTAAGCCAAGTATACGTTTTATTATGTTAAATTCTTCAACAACACAAACCAAAAACCAACCAGAAGCGGCTAGCAATAGCTCAAAACCAATAACGAAGGCCAGTTTTCGCAGGCTGATCCCCAAAAGAAGTCAGGGGTAGAGATCGCCTGCCTAACAATGGAAGAAAGATCTCAGAGGATGAATGAGATCTTTGCGCTCTTCAGAGAAGCTCTTAGGTCGATGCCTAACATTCCTAAAGATGTTAAGAATAACCTACCAGAGCTGATCGATCACGTGGATGCCCTTAAGACGGAGCATCTCCTCTTGCTTGAGGCGAGAACGGTCACTGAACAGATGGAGGTGACCGAGACGCCTCAAGCAAGCTCCGCAGCCAAGCGGACCTGAGAAGATGCCTCGCTCGATTCTGGCAGCAATGCTGAATCGCAAGCTCTTATTAAAAAGAACCGCCCTGAGAGTCTGAGATGATCCGTTTGAGGTCGTCCAAAATAGAAAGAAGAAGACGGCTACAAAAAAGCCAGAACGCAACGCAGCGCAGCAACAACAACAACAGCAGCAGCAGCAGCACAGCAAAACACAACAGCAGCACCAGCGACAACAACAGCAACGCGCAGCAGCCGCAGCAGCCCAAGAACAACAGCAACAGTCCACCAGCGGCCAGAACATCGGCCATCGAGACAGAGCAGCCTGCCCAGCAGCTGCTAAAAAAGAAGAAGAAAAGGAGGAGGAAGACAAAGAAGAGGTCTGCCGCCGTCCTCATAAAACCAGAAGAAGGAAAAACCTACAGCGACGTCCTGCAGAGCATCAGGCAGGATTTAATCGCTGAGAGCCCAACGACCAACATCAGAGGGATAAGGAAAACCAGGGCCGGAGATGTCCTGATTGAGTTGGGCTCAACTCAAGGGTTTAGAGACCTTTAGTGCTTTCCTTAAGAGGACGGTTGGTGGAAACAGGCAACGTCAAGGAGATGTGCCCCAAAGAAACGGTCGAGATCAGAGACATCGACTGTCTAGCTTCAGCAGAAGAAGTAGAGGCCCGCTGTAAAAGCTGCTTTAACCGAAGGCCAACAGGAAGTAGGGGAGTTTAGCGTCTCACTGACCAACCCCAACAGCAGAGAGCTCCGCTTGGCCATTGTAGAGATGGAACAAGACCAAGCGGCGTTCCTGCTCTCTAGAACCAGGATAAAGATCGGTTACACCAGCTGCCGAATCAGAAGTTGGCAAAGGGTTCAGCGCTGTTTTAGGTGCCTGAACTACGGTCACCAGGCGCGTGACTGCCGAGGACCAGACCGTAGCAAGATGTGCTACAAATGTGGCAAAGACGGCCATAAGGGATCGGCCTGCAAGGCTACTGATACTCAGTGCATACTATGTACTGAGCGCGAAGTAGACCCAGCAGAGCGGAAACACATCCCTGGGTCAGGTCAGTGCAGAGTCTTTCGCGAGACACTGAACCGAATTAAAAAAACGCTAATGATGGGCCGCGTAACGGTCCTCCAAGCCAACTTACACAGAAGCGACCTAGCCAACAGCCTTTTGACTCAAATCAAATTCGAGACAAAGGCTGATGTGCTCTTGATAAGCGAGCAGTACACAAACTGGACCGTTAAGACCTGGTTTAGAGACAAGCTTGGCACTGCTGCGATTTACGTAGACCCAAAGACCATCAGAGAAGACGCAAATGGAGCTGAAGAAGGCTTCGTATGGGTTAAAAGCAGAAACGTTACATACGTGAGCTGTTATTTTACACCAAACTCAACAGCAGACACGTTTAGGCGCCGTCTGGATCTGCTGGAAGACTCTGTCCGAAGAATGGAAGGTGACGTCGTCGTCGCAGGAGACTTTAACGCGAAAGCGTTAGAGTGGGGAATGCCACTGCAGGACAGCAGAGGAGGATACATCATGGAGATGGCAGACAGACTCGGCCTAACAGTGCTAAACACCGGAAGCACTCCAACATTCAGACGAGGAGCTAGCGGTACGATTCCTGACGTATCCTTCGCATCAGAAAATCTTTCACGTAAAGTGTCAGATTGGAAGGTGCTGGAGACATACAATGGAAGTGACCACCAGTACATCACATTTCAAATCCATGATGGATCCCAATCATCGAGGCGAAATGTCGCTAGACCAGTCAGATGGAACGTTGCCAAGCTGGACTCTGAGAAACTTGTCCAAGTACTGCAGCAAGGATCAGACTATCTACCGGACGCGACAACTGCCACCGGAAACGCCGACGCTGCAGAGGTTCTCGTAAAAGAGACGATGAGTCTCATTCACAGAGCCTGT
The DNA here is from genome assembly GCA_017163975.1 of Anastatus disparis. Taxonomy (NCBI): domain Eukaryota; kingdom Metazoa; phylum Arthropoda; class Insecta; order Hymenoptera; family Eupelmidae; genus Anastatus; species Anastatus disparis. The sequence continues at coordinate 2,021,729 of JAFFSR010000328.1, forward strand.
GATGCATCTATGCCGCGCAAGGGATCGCGACATCATAAGCGTCCAGCGTATTGGTGGAATGACGAAATCGCTAGAACGAGGTCAGAAGCTCTTAGTCTCAGAAGATCATCACAGAGAGCAAGAAAGAAGAACTCACCAGCAGCAGATCTTTTGTCTGCGCAATACAGAGACGTGCATAAAAAGCTTCGTAAGAAGATCAATCGAAGCAAAGCACAATGCTGGAAAGACCTGAGCGAAGACGTCAACAGAGAGGTGTGGGGCTTGGCCTACAAGATCGTGACCAAGAAGCTTAACGCCGCCCCCACGTTGCCATTCGAAGAAGAGACCATGGCGAACATCGTAAACCACTTGTTCCCTACGCATCCACCACTCGAAGAACAGGAGAATACAGGAGAACCAGAAGAGATCCCGCTCTTTACAAGCGGAGAGCTACAGATAGCTGCAAGAATGATGAAGAACAATAAGGCACCTGGGCCTGACGGAATACCATCCGAGGTCCTTAAATGCATAGCGGTGAAAGCGCCATCTCTCTTGTTGAACATGTACAACGCGTGCCTCCAGACGGGTGTGTTTAGCACTCCCTGGAAGATTGCGCGTCTTGTGCTGATCAACAAAGGAAAGGGAGGTGATCCCCGGCATCCATCGTCCCACAGGCCACTCTGCATGTTGGACGAAGCAGGGAAGCTATACGAGAGGCTGCTTAAACCGCGATTACAAGGAGCTGTACAGGCGGCTGGCGATCTCGCTGACAACCAGTACGGCTTCAGGAAAA